>JANAVB010030190.1:0-84729 GCA_029216955.1 Iris pallida | reverse complement strand
GTATTTGTATTAGAGGGCCTAATACAGCATTTGTGTAAAGGGTATCCCGCTGGGGGACCCCCTCTCCCTTTTTTGGTTTGGACCTATTGCCCCTTTGTGCATCTGGGAATGCGAGCAAATAGATTTGAAACAAAACCCAACAGAGGTAATATGGTCGTGATAGGTTTTGTGGTCTTGGACACCGTGTCTTTTATCCCAGGGTTGGTACATGTGTCAAGTTGGAAGACTATTGGTATCAGAGGTAATGTAGACGTGACACATGATAATCAAGAGTGGTTTTTGGTGGAATAGATTTTCTTGTCAAGTTTGGCTTCTTGTCCGGTATCCCTTCCTAAAGCGGAAGAGACTTTCCAAGCTTCCTCTCCGACGACCTCCACCGAAAGATGAGGAGATGGCTAAGGAAGTCGTCAAAGCATTCTACTCTGTACTGAAAGTGAAGCTTCCTGGAGTCCTGAATCTGAATGCTGCCTTCGGCCCTATGAAGGCTGTTGCCGAATGTCGAGTGGCGGCCCTCAAGAGCATTACTGGCTATGAAGAGCAGGCCAACGCTCTGAGAAAAGTTCTGAACGACCTGGAGGGTCAGGTGGCCAGGTTTCGGGACTGCCCAACAGCGGAGCCCGACGTCGCTATTCCGCGCAGAAGACGACGCTTTGCTCAAGGCTCTCGCGGAGGAGAAGGCTACTTTCCAGGCGAGGAAGGACAGCCCTTGTTCGAGATATCGGCGAGTTGGCTGACCAGTATGGCCAGTTCAATACTACAAGTGAGGTACATGCTGCCTCGAAGAACAGGCTGGCTGCGCAAATCACAGAGAAGTATAATCACATTACGCAGATCAAGAACGAGATCGCCCAGCTGAAAGCTGACTTGAGGGCGGCGACATCTGAACAGGAGGATTACTTGGCCCAGGCTGCCATGACTGCCACCACTTCTATCCGTTTAGAAGAACAGCTGGCGAAGTTGGAGGGAGAGCATATGAGTCTGGTCCTCTTCGAGGATGAAGTCGCTCGTTAAGAAGAGGTACGACGCTGAGCTACTGTGAAGTCTGAAGCCGAGATTGTGGCTCTGAGGGACAACATAAACTGCCTATGTATCCCGTAGATTTTTGTAACTCCCTTTTTTTCTAGCCGTCACGGCTCTTGTACTTTTTCTGTCTCTTGATAGACGTTAAAGTACAAAATAAAGAATCTTTTTAAAATAAATGTGGTTTTGTGAAATATCGGTGCTAGAGGTAATGTGGACGTAGAAGGATATTTCTGGTGGGTATTCCGCTAGGGAATTTTGATGTGGACCTATTATCCGTTTTATATTCAAGTTATTTGAATATAGATAAAAAGTTGAATGAAGCTGCTAGTAGAGGTAATATGGATGTAATAGCAGAGAATATTCTATATCTGACCAGAGGTAATATGGACATGAAAAGATATATAACATTAGGTGGGAGTAGATAATTCAGAGGTAATATGGATGTGATTATCCTTGATGAATGCTTTGCTCAGAGGTTATGTGGACGTGACAAAACATTTAATCATTACACTGGGGAAATAATTATCAGAAAACAATTCAGAGGTAATAGGGACGTGACTTATTTTCGTCAAACCGAGTTTGGACAGAGTCAAAATGGGGATGATTCTACTAGGGGAAATTTTTAGAGGACCTTTTATCCAGGGCATATTCAAGACTCTTGAAATACGGATAATAGTTAGATAGTTTTTCGAATCATATAAACATCACACTATACATTTACATGACTGAACACATGTGAACAAAAAAAGTTACACATAGTATTTCTTCAGGAAATTGCCATTGATAGGCATCATGAGCAAGTCACCGTCAGGCTTGGTTAGTCGGTACACACTGTTAGAATACACTGATTCTATTATGAAAGGACCTTCCCATTTAGGCTGGAATTTTCCTTTTGTTTTGTGCGTCATGACCATTGGTCTTCTCACTGCTAAGACCAAATCGTCGACTTGGAAAGTTCTTTCCTTCACTTTTTATCGAAGGCTCTGGAAAGGCTTGCTTGGTATAGCTCAATGCGCTGCTGAGCTAACAAGCATTTTTCGTCTAGCGCTTCGAGCTCATAGAGTCGCAGACGGTAGCTTTTTTTGATAGTTAGCTCGCTGGCTAGGGCTACTCGAAGAGAAGAATCTAGATTTCTAGGGGAAGAACTGCTTCACTCCCATAAACAAGAAAGAATGGCGTGCTGCCAGTTGGAGTCCGGACCGTTGTACGATAGGCCCATAGACATTCGTCGAGCTTCTTATTCCAATCGCGATTGTTTGAAGATACGAACTTCTTAAGAAGTTTTATGATGGTTTTGTTGAAGGCTTCTACTAGCCCATTAGCTGCTGGATTGTAGGCAGTAGAGGCTATATTCTGGATTGATTCTTATCACAGAACCGATAGAATGCATGGCTTGCGAACCGTGGACCTTATCATGGATGATCTTGCGATGTAGGCCGAGCCGATAGATGACATGATGTTTGATGAAACTGATCACGTTTGATGCCTTCACTTCAGTGAGCGGTATAACTTCCTCCCATTTGGAGAAGTAATCGATTATGGCTAGGATAAACCGATGTCCTTTGGAGGATGGCGGGCTGATTGGTCCCATGACATCCATGCCCTAGGCTTCAAACGGCCAGGATGCTATCGTTGGGTATAGAAACTCCGAAGGTTGATGAATGAAATCGGCGTAGAACTGACAAGCTCTACACTTCTTTGCATATTCAACAACATCTGCTATCATTGTGGGCCAGTAATAACCAATTCCTTTGAGGCGATCTTGTAATTTGGGGCCTAGTTGATATGCACCAAAAACTCAATCATGAGCCTCCCGGAGTACGTGTTTGGCTTCTGTGTCTGACAAGCATTATAACAATAGCCCGTCGTAAGAGCGTCGGCATAGCATCTTGGTAGCTGTGTCGTAGTAAAATCTGAGGGATCGCCTTTGGATAGATATTGCTTCCTTCGGGTCCTCGGGGAGGATTCCATAGACGGGGTAGTCTGACGGCGTAGTCTATGAAAGGAAATCTCCAGTCTTTAGCATCGATGCTTGTTTCCGTTGCGTAACTGTGATGAATATGCAAGGCATCTTTCACACAGAATAGTTCTCGACCAGACACTGTGATCGACTGCTGAGTATTGGTAGGAACGGTCAAGGAAGCAGCGAGATCGGCTAGAGTATCTGCTTCTATATTCTGTAGTCGAGATGAGATCTTCGTGGCGAACTTCATAATCTCCTCGGACCTGACTGACTATTAGCTTGGAATCACCGTAAGCTTCTAGATAGTCAACTCCCAGTTGCATCGCCAGTTGAAGGTCGATTAATAAAGCATTATATTCGGCCACGTTGTTGGTGCATGGTTCCTAGAGAGAATATGCACGATGAATAACCAGATGATCAGGTCACACGAGCACGATACCTACATCGGCCATGATATTTCCTTTAGGTTATGTTCTTTATGTACCGTCAAAGAACATTCGCCAAATGGGGATTTCTTCAGTTGCAGTGTTAGACTCCACTACTTTATCGGGGATTTTGTCGTAGAGTTTGGACGATTCTGGCACCGGATGAGCTGCTAGAAAATCAACTAGTACCTGGCCTTTTACTACCTTCTGAGGAATGAAGAGAATATCATATGGAGTCAACAACATTGCCCATGTAGCTAAACAGGAATTGAGAGAGCCAGGTTTCGTCATGCGTATTCTGAGAGGGTTGACTTTAGATATAATATGGATAGTCTGCCCAGACACATAGCAGCGTGTCTTCTGGATGGCAAATACTAGTATAAGGCATTCCTTCTCCACCGGTGTGTATCTGTGCTCGACACCCACCATTGTGCGGCTGAGGTAGTAGATTGCCTGTTCGTGGCCGCCTTCATTTTTCTAAGCTAATAGGGCACCAAGAGAATGGTCCATAGCACGGATATATAGTAAGAAGGGCTTCCCCATTATTGGAGCTACCAATACTGGAGGGCTTGTAAGATACGTCTTGATGTCGTCGAATGCGCGTTGACATTGTTCAGTCCAGATAAAAGATACGCCTTTTTCATGAGCTGAGTGAATGGTTGACACCTTCAAGAGAGGTTCAAAATGAATCATCTGATGTAGGCTAGCCTTCTTTGTAGTCCACGTAGCTCTTTGAGGTTTCTTGGAGGATGCATATAGAGGATAGCCTTCACTTTTTTCGGGTCCAGATGTATACCCTTTGAAGTGATGACGAAACCAAGAAACTTGCCGCTGGAGACTCCCAGAAAAGACTTGGTTCGATTCATCTTGAGTTTGTGTGCACGCATTAGTTCGAACACCGTTCTCAAGTCTTGGAGGTGGTTGCCCTTGAGACGACTTTTGACTGCGATATCGTCTACGTAGCACTCCATGTAGAATCATGGAAAAGAACAGGAGATTCCATGCGGCTCAATATTGGGGGACTCTTCATGCGTCTCAAAACATCACTTAGAGCTTCATGCGGCTCAAGAAGTCCCTTAGAGCTTCATGCGGCTCAAAAAAGCCCCTTAGAGCTTCATGCGGCTCGAAAGTCCCCGGTAGCTCCATGCGGTTCGGAAAAAGCCACGTGGCCCTATGCGTTGCGAAATATGACTCTACAGTTGGCCATCATTTCTCTGTGCAGCTGGCTCATTAAATGCTCTGACACAGTACGGCAGCTCTGACACAAAGGATTAACAGCTCTGACATAAAGGTAAAATAATGACTGACATAATGACGTGCTCATAGAGAGACGAAAAAAATCATTACAGTTGGCACGATCCACCAATTCCAAAGCTCTTTATGCGGATCATTTAAAGGAGCTCATGCGGCTCTGATTTGATGGAGCTTTATGCGGCTCAGTTTTAACGGAGTTCATGCGGCTCTGTTCTGATGGGTCCTCATGCGGCTCTATCCCAAGGGGACTTCATGCGGCACAATTTACAAGGGGCTTATGCGGTTCTGTTCAATGGAACTTCATGCGGCTCAGTTTACAAAGGGGCTTATGGGGTTATGTTAAATGGGACTTCATGCGGCTCAGTTTACAAAGAGGCTCATGCGGTTCTGTTCAGTGGGACTTCATGCGGTCCAGTTTACATGGGGCTTATGCGGTTCTGTTCAATGGGACTTCTTGCGGACCAGTTCACCAGGAGCACATGCGGCTCAGTCATGCGGCTCGCAACTTAAATGACAGTTGGGACACGTGGCAGAAGATGGACTAAAACTTATCCACTCGGATTTAGCAACAAACAAATCACAACAATGAAGATTTATTGCAATCATCATAACTGCCCAGATCGATTTCTAGCAAACAATGCAGATTTGTTGCAATCAACATAAGCAGCCCAGATTGATTTCCATCAAACAAGATCAAGGCTAATCTTAACCAATCCCCAACCGCCGACTTTTCAAGGAGCAATTACTGCACACCCTACTTATCACAAAGCCCTATAAATAGCACGGGATTATTCCTTTGCAAGACACACAGAGTGATACGCACAGAGCCCGAGCAGAGAGACTAGCAACTCCCGCACACACAAAGAGCATTTCTTCGCCAGAGCAGAAGCTATGTCAGATCGTCCAAGGAGTAAGGCAGAGTTGATATCACTTTCCCGAGCCTCTACCGTCACCCCCAAGAAAAACTAAACAATTGTACTTAGATTATTTTTCCTAGGTTTTATTCCTAGGCTCTCTTTGTACGAGCGAGTTTGTATTATTAAGTAAAAGTCCAGTCCTCCCATAAAACTATTCTGTTCTTTTATAATCAATGGCAAACACGATTGCGACTCTGCTGGAAACTAACTTCTCCACTGCTGAGAAGTTGGTGATACAATCGGACGCAGCCAAGCTTGGCTCCATGCAACAAATGTTGGTCGTCCGCTTCGACCAGCAGGCGTTTGAAGAAATGCTCTCCGACGGAAGCGCTGGCCCGGTCCATAAGTGAGCCTGCACGGAGAAGGCCCGCAAGGAGTGGAGGCCCAAGACTTTTGCTCCTCCCCAATCTCTGGAAGAGGCGTTCTCTACTGCCCAAGACGGCGGAGAAGACTCCCATGCGGCCCCACTTCAGGCCACAGAGACCCCTGCTGTTCTCAAGTCCGGCAGAGGAAAGTACTACGATGCTGGACTTGAGGAAGCAAATGGGACTCTATGCGGTTCAGAAAGAAGCCGCATAAGGGTGCCAGCCGCATGAAGAAGGCTCATACGGCCAACAATTCCAGCCGCATGAAGGCTCATGCGGCCACTAAATCCAGCCGCATGAATGTTCCTGCAGCAGCCAAATCTAGCCGCATGAATGCTGATGTGGCCACAAATGCCAGCCGCATGAATGCCCATACGGCAGCCAATGCTAACCGCATGAATTCTTATGCGGCCACAAACGCTCGTCGCATGAATGCTGATGCAGCCACAAATGCTAGCGGCATGAATGCTGATGCAGCCACAAATGCCAGCCGCATGTATGTTCATACGGCCACCAATCCCAGCCGCAGACCATCTGCTCCATGTGGCTCAGGCTTTGTCTTTGACCACCTCTCATGCGGTCCTGATCTCGGATGCTCCAATAAGAATGTGCCAGACTCTGTACGGTACAATTTGGACTCTTCCTACTATGCGTCCTTGGGTGCTAGAGGAAAGAAGTCTAGGACAGCACGGGCTCGTCGAGCTTAGTCAGCTGTCCCAACCTCTGACCATCAAAGAGATCCGCTTATTGTTAAGCGGGCCTCTGATGGAAAGTTGTACAGAACCGACCGTGTCTAGCCCCCGGCGGTAAACGAACAGAGTGGTTCCCAGAAGTCTCCCGATCAGGGAGCAAACATGGTGCCAACACACTCGTGTGCTCGGGACTCCCGGGCCCACAAAACGAGTGACTTGCGTGATGTGATTCTTCACAAGCGCAAGAAAAGAGAAGAGAGATTGGTGTGCAGAGAGTCCTTTCATGGACATTACTGCACTCAAGTCATCGTCAACTGCTGCTGCAGCAAGGCGACAATACAAGAGGATTGGCAGTCCATATTCCAACGACAGTAGCAGTCAGGACCGGTCCTGCAACAAAGCTCAGGAGACGAGGCGCTTCATGTCGCCTCCTGCAATTCTGCTCGGAAGCTTCCTACCGACAAGGCGGGGAAGAAGATAAATGTTTCCAGCCCGGCGATCTCTACTAGCGCGGCTAGAAAACTCTCATCTAGGCGGTTGTCCACAACCACCGCTGGAGGAGTTTATCAGGGCACCCGCTCTAAGATAAAATCTTCAACATTTGGAGATTCGTCATCTACATCAAAGGGGGTAGCCGAAGCTGGGGGTAGCACCCCTCCGAACGTCCACAACAATCCGGTGTTCCAAGAAGATACACCAGGGGAAACAATTCCCCCCACAGATGCAGTAGATCCGGACGTCCCTGAGGACTTCTACGGGTCCCAAGACGAGGTAGCCTCCTATGCAGGGGGTAGCACTTCCTCTGAGTTGGAACCAGAGAAGAACATCCCTACATACCCCGACGATTTCTCAGTGCAAGGGTATGACTCAGAGGGCACGTCCTCCACCGTTCCTTCCATCTCTCCTCATGTGAGGACGGTGTTCATGACGAACAACGACCATGACGGTTCCAGTGATCGCCAACGCATCGACACTCTGGAGGACATACTTCATACCTTGGTCAAGTCCGTGGACAAGATCAAAGCGGCCCTACCGGCTCTGCAAGAAAGGATGCCAGGCCAAACAAGCTTGGGTCCTGCGGTCAATGCGGACTCAAACTCAACTGTGCCAAACCCGGGCAATAATCCTCCTACAATGTCGGCTCCCACCACTGCAGACGAGGCCAAGAAGGCGAGACGAGAGGTCCAGGAGCTCCGGGCCATGTTTCACGCCCGAGAAACCTCCCAAGACCTCAGGATACGACAACCGTATCCTGCTGCATGGAGAGATGTAAGCTATTCAACATAAATCCATATGACGGGAAGACATCTGCGAGCCGGTACATTACCTACTTTAAAGTCACAACCGACCATCTGCCTCATGACGACGCTATCCTCACGCAGTTGTTCATCGGGGCATTGGAGGGGGTAGCATTTGATTGGTACCACAATTTGCCGGACAACTACATCCATTCCTTCGCCAACTTCAAAAACATGTTTCTTGAAAGATTCTACGAGGTAGGACAAGATGTGACAATGTCCACCCTCATGGACGTTGTTCAAGGTATGAAGGAGCTAACAAGGAACTATATTGAGCAGTTTTGCCAAACCGCGATGAAATTACCCTCTGGCAATCCAGATTCTTTCTTGATTGAAATCTACCAAAAGAGGCTGCTTCCCACAATTAGCATCTGGATGGGCGAAACTCAGTTCAAGGACTGGAAGACTTTTATCATCAGCGCCACTAGCGCAGAAGACAAGTTGAAGAAAGCTCGCCAACTAGGGTTGCACATCTCGAAAGGAGAGGACAAGGGCAAACGCCCTAATGCCAACAACAACAACGGTGGTAATTCCTCCAACAACCGAGACAACAAGGGCAAACAGGCTATGGTGGCCGACACAGCCCCGAAGCCTGAACCGAAGCCGGCAGAGAAGCAGTGGCCACAGATGACTTACTCCTTCGAAGACAGCCATGTCAAGCCCATCCTTGACATGCTCATACAAGGAGACAGGATTCAGCTCCCTCCACCGAGACGTAAGCCTCGTCCTGCAGAGATGGAAAGCCCAAAGTACTGCCACTACCACTGCTACGTCCATCATGCTACTCAAGACTGCTTCCAATTGAAGCGGTACATCCAGAACCTGATCGACTCTCAGGCTCTAACCATTGACTTCGAGGAGGTAACGGTCGCTGCTAACATGGTGTCAGTCTAATTCGGCAGCTTCCTACCGACAAAGACTCAAGATGGAGTAGTACCCGTCCCTCGAGCAAAGATGGAGGTCGCCAATCTTCCACCTCCTCGAGACCAGGCTGCTGGTCTAGTGCCCTCACCACATCGCAAGGGGAGGTCATGTGGGTCCATTCGAACCTGGTACCTAAAGTGATTCAGCCCGCATCATCCCCCACCGACAAGAAAAAGGGTGGGAAAGTCAAGTCCTGCCATACAATCTTGGCATATATTGAAGAAGCTACGGTCGTTGTCACCTGGTCTGGTGCACAATTCCAACCTACACCGGGTAACTCAGCTGAAGATCATCAGCCGGCGGCTACTGATGCTCCAGGACCTTCTCAACCTCCGACGACCGACAAGCCTAGGCCGAAGGAGACTCGCTTTGACAAGCCGCTCCGAAAAGAGACGCCTCATGGGCTGGAGAGGCCCTACAACTTTGATATTTTGGCACAACTGGCCAACACACCGGCCAAGTTGTCATTATACGAGCTCTTGAGGCTCTCCAAGGATGTTCGTGTCTTCCAGAGTGACGTACTTCAAAATGCTGATGCTTATTTGGCTCAAGTCAAGCTCCCAGGAGAGAGCAATGTCCAATATCGTGTTCACTCCGTAGTTGTCATTGTACCGGTGCCTATTTGGCTCAAGTCAAGCTCCCAGGAGAGAGCAATGCTTATTTGGCCAAGTTGTCATTGTACCGGTGAAATGTCCAATATCGTGTTCACTCCGCAGGACATGCTTATCAAGACCAACTTGCACGATCATCCTCTGTATTACACTGGATACGTCGGCGACGTCAAGGTGGATTGGATGCGCATTGATCCCGATTCTTCGATAAGCATCATCCCAAAGAGCTTGTTTCACCATCTGCGCATCCCCATGCATAGGCTGACTCCTACCAGCACCACCATCAGCAGCTTCAATTCCGGGAGAAGCTATCCCATTGAGAAGATTCGCCTGAAATATCAAACTGGCGACCTTCAGTCGGAGGTAACATGCTATATCATCGACGCAGACACCTCCTACAATATTCTTCTGGGGCGTCCATGGATTCACGATTACATGATCGTGCCCTCCATATTGCACTAGTGCTTCAAGTACGTCGACAAGTACGGCTTTGTTAAAATAGAATTCGCTGACATCGATCCCTTCAAAGGAGTCAAATCCTATTATTCGGATTCTTCTTGTACGATAAGTCCAAGAGGCACCTAATCAACGAGGATGCTCAGGAGCAGACAGAGGCAATTGCAGGACTGGAGGAACCCTTGAGAATCCATCTCCAACCCCGCAAACTAGGCAAGACGGAACCTCCCACAGCCACTCTGCGTAGAGAAACAATAAATCTCCCGGTGCTCACTGCACAAAAGGAGCATATGATAATCCAACTGCCAAGGTCTGGCCAAGCGTCGAAACCTACTACGGAACCACTGACAATCAGGCTGCCTAGAGCCGGTCAACAACAAATAGAGGAGTTCAATCCCTCTGTCAAGCCGATGACGATACGTCTTCCCAGAATGAGTCGACAGTCGAGCACTAAGCCGGGGAATGCTAGCGAGCCAACAACTCCCCATCCAGTACCGAACACCACACTGGGGGTCGCTAGTACACCAACGAATCCACTTTCTGCTCCACCAGTGGATCCCCTCATGATTAAGCTGCCCAGGTCATCCTCCCAGTCTTCATTAATACAGGGGTGGCCGAAGAAGAGTTAGAGGTGGCCTAGTATGTGGCTGCTCACACTGATGTTCCGTCCGTAGATATTGTAATTCCACCAGAAAAGATACCTTATTTCAATAATAAAGGGTTATCTTTGAACTACCTCGAGCTTAATAAGCTTTGTACAATGTATGCTATGGAACACGGTATAGGCACCCACCTACACACACAGGTGACAAATGTCTACACCATAAACCAACCTACTCCCGTGGAAGACGCTTGCTTCATAGTCGAGGGAGAGGACCATCCGATCATCTTTGGCCGGAAGAATGATCCACAGCCCTTCAGGATAAAAGAAGTTGATCTCGAACCCGACACCGGAAGACTGCCCCTTTATCTGTATAGCTCCCGATCCAAGTACCTCATACAAAAATAGGGGTATGATCTGGAGACTACGCCAGGCTTAAACTACGGTACTGGTCGGCGGTTACCTTTGCAGTTGCCAGTCCCGGCTGGGAAACCACAAGATTATTACAACAAGATCAGATGTGGGCTAGGTTATGTTACACCTGCAACAACTCCTGAGAGCTCAGATGAGGAATGTGACTGGCATTCACATTCAACCTGATCACCAACTTCTGATTCGGATGTCAGCATTGGGGACATATTTAGGCAAGCTCTGTCTGTCAATATGGCATTTGCTGATGCCTATGAAGAAGACAAAGACGTACCCGAACTTCTCGAGTTAGAACCTTGGGTCCAATAACTAGATGCACAATGGGAGAAACGCTTCTAACTCCGTGAACCTCCCTCTGAAGATGAGGTTATGCAAGTTGACCTCGGCGATGAGTCCTCTCCAAAGCTAATCTTTGTCAGCAAAAGTCTGACAGATGAAGAGCGGGAGGCACATTTGTAACTCGTCAAAGAGTACATTGACATGTTCGCCTGGAGCTATGAAGACATGCCAGGGCTAAACCCAAAGGTTGTACTTCATAAACTCAATATTCATCCAGACGCACAGTCGGTCAAGCAACAGCAAAGACAGTTCCGTCCAGACATCATGAACTCCATCGAAGCTGAGGTTAATAAACTAATAGCCAGCGGCTTCATCCGAAAAGAGCAACATCCAGACTGGGTCACCATTATAGTACCAATCCTCAAGAAGAATGGGAAGATTCGAATTTGTATCGACTTCCGAAATCTAAACGAAGCATATCCTAAAGATGAGTTTCCTCTTCCCATCATGGACATCATGATCGACAACACATGTGGCTTTGAGTGCATGTCATTCATGGATGGCTTCTCAAGATACAACCAAATTAAGATATTTCCTGACGACGAGAAACATACATCATTCCAAACATCGATTGGCGTGTACTGTTACACCGTTATGCCCTTCGGTTTAAAGAATACCGACGCCACATACCAAAGAGCCATGAGTATCATCTTCGGAGATCACCTGCATAAGACTGTGGAGTGTTATGTTGATGACATCGTTGTCAAAAGCCGCTCTAAGGGAGACCATCTGCAGGATCTGAGGACGGTATTCGACTTGATGCGAGCGCACGACTTAAAGATGAATCCTACCAAATCTTTCTTGGGCGTATCTAGAGGAAAATTCCTGGGTTTTATTATTACTGTCCAGGGAATTCATATAGATCCAGAGAAGACGAAGGCAATCATGGAGATGGGTCCCTCGAGAAATCTTCGTGAACTTTGAGGCCTTAAAGGGAGGCTAGCTTACATCAGGAGGTTCATCTCCAACCTCTCCGGACGATGTCAATCATTCACCCACCTCATGAATAAGGGCGTCTCATTCGTATGGGATGAAGAGTGCCAACGCGCGTTCGATAACATCAAAGAATATTTGTCAAATCTACCAGTTCTGGTGGCCCCGATTGCTGGAAAGCCGTTCTTGCTTTATGTGCGAGCGATAGAGCATTCCTTCGGTGCCCTTCTAGCACAGAATAATGATATAGGGCATAAAAAAGCTATCTATTACCTCAGTCGAATGATGATTGGGCCTGAGCATAGATACACCGCCGTGGAGAAGGAATGTCTTGCTCTGGTGTTCGCTATCCAGAAGACGCGACACTATGTTACAGGACAAACCATCCATGTCATATCTCGAGTTAACCCCCTCAGGATTCTCATGACCAAGCCGGGTGCACTCAGCTCTCGTCTCGCTACCTGGGCGATATTATTGTCTTCCTACCATATGATCTTCGTCCCGTAAAAGGTCGTCAAAGGTTAGGCTCTGGCGGACATTTTAGCAGCACATCCAAGTTCGGAGTCAACCAAAATATATGAAGAGATTCCAGACGAGGTCGCCAATTCAAACATGGCTTCCGATGATTCCGTCTGGTGAATGTTCTTCGACGGTGCTTCAAGAACAGGGCCCAAGGGCAACATTATCGTTGGGGTCGGAGTAGTACTGATTTTTTCCTTCGGCTTGGTGATCAACTGGGCGTATTCTCTTACATAACCCTGCTCAAAAAACATGGCCGAGTACAATGCCTTGGTTATCAAACCCCGACTTGCAAAAGAACTGGGGGTAGAGCACCTCGAAGCATATGACGATTCACAGCCAATTGTTAATCATATCCGGGGTTCGTACGAAGTTCGTCATAAGGACATGATCCCCTATCACCAAATAGTGATCGACATCATCTCGTACTTAGAAGGGTTCTTTATAGAACACGTTTTCAGGCTCCAGAACATTGAAGCCGATACCCTAGCAGGCCTTGCCGCTTCTCTAGTGGTTCCAAATCATGCTCACCACTTGGTTGACATAATAGGCCGTGAATTGGTCTGTCCTAAGAACAATATTTAATGTGTTGAGAGTTACTCCACTCTGATAGTCGACGAAGCACCAGACTGGAGACAGCCATTCATTGACTTCGTAGTCTACGACATCTTGCCGGAGAATCCAAAAGAAGCACTTCTGTCAGAAGACGTTCTCTCAGATTCTTCTACGATACAGAAACAAAGATGCTGTATCGGTGGTCATACGATAGATTACTGCTTCGGTGTCTATCCAATACAGAAGCCAAAGAAGCTGTACATGAAGCACATGACAGCGTCTGCAGGGCCCATCAGCCTGGCCCAAAATTACAAGACCGCCTTCGCCGGATGGGCTATTACTGGCCCACGATGGTAGTGGATGCGATAGACTATGCAAGAAAGTGCAAAGCCTGTCAGGTCCACGCAGATTTTATCCACCAACCATCCGAGTTCTTACATCCGACAGTGGCATCCTGGCCATTCGAAACATGGAGAATGGACATCATCGGTCCGATCACTCCGTCTTCGTCCCGAGGATACCACTTCATACTGGCAATTACAGATTACTTCTCAAAATGGGCAAAAGCTGTCCCGCTAGCAGAGGTGAAGACATCAAATGTGATCAGCTTCCTCAAGCATCACGTCATCTATCGCTTTAGACTGCCTTGAAGGATCATCCACGACAACGGTCCGCAGTTCGCAAGCCACGCATTCTATCAGTTTTGCAATAAACATCAGATCCAGAATGGTGCCTCAACACTGTACAATCTGGCGACGAATGGTTTGGCGGAAGCGTTCAACAAAACTATAATCAAGCTGCTCAAGAAGTTCGTGTCTTCCAACAAACGCGACTGGAATGAAAAGCTTGGCGATGCTTATGGACGTACCGTACTACAGTCCGGACGGCAACCGGGAACACACCATTCTCTCTGGTGTATGAGAGTGAGGCAGTTCTCCTACTGGAGACCCAAATCCCCTCGCTCCGTGTCGCCCTCACATATCGATTGACGACGGATGATAATTACCGTCGCCGGCTACAAGAGTTGGAGACCTTAGATGAGAAGCGCCTGCTAGCTCAACAACGAATCGAGTTGTATCAAGCATGCATCTTGGGAGCCTTCAACAAGAAGGTTAAACTCAGAACATTCCAAGTGGGCGATCTTGTTCTGGCAGTTCGGAGGCCGATGGTTATGACTCACAAAACCGTCGACAAATTCCAGCCAAAGTGGGAAAGCCCATTTGTCATCGAGGCTGTATTCTCCAATGGTGCTTACCGCCTCGCAAAACAAAATGGAGACTTGCTCATGTTGCCCGTCAACGGCAAGTTCCTGAAAAAGTATTATGTCTAAACGACATCCTCCAAATCTACCGAACTGTTAAGTTATGTGCCCTTAGGTACCGCTGAACTTACACTCTGGTCTATATCGCATCTTCTGGGTAGTAAGTCATGTATGATCATACCTCTGAACTTCCTTCCCAAAAGAGCATCTTCTTCATGATCTAGTGCCTGCACTTTTAGTGCATAAACAGGGTAACAGATCCACAAATTTCCCGAAACAACCACGTCGATGTCACCTCTGAGTTGTTTCACTTCTATCAAAAACAAACCACTCCTCACGTAGAACTTCCACGTCCATATTACCTCTGAGTTGTTCTATGTACCCTTCATGGTGTCTACTCCTACCACATCCTCATTACCTCTGAGTAGGAAGACTCCATTGAAGAAACCCTCATATTTACCACATCCTCATTACCTCTGAGTAAGTATGTTGGTTTTCTCTCGACTTATTATCCGTATCCAAGACCGGAGTATGCCAAGGATAATAGGCCCATAAATGTCCTCTGTTAACCACAAATGTCCATTGTTGACCACAAATGTCCTCTGGTGACCACAAATGCTGTACTAAGTTTTCTAGTACATGTGCATTATTTCTCATCATGCCTCGGGAGCCCAGCTGCTCCATGGCATTCTTTCTCCCGATACCAGGAACTTCCATGGCCACCTTATCGCGGAGTTTTTGTTATGTATCCCTATCAAACTTATCCGTACCTAAAACCAAATTATGCCAAGGGTAATAGGTCCACAGAAAAGCCCCCAGTAGGGCAAACACATAAATGCAGTACAAGCACGACAGATAAAGAATGATGCAAGCAAAGTCATTTATTCAAATCAAATCAAAAGTACTACATTCTTTGGGACCACGTCCCAGCCAAAAAGATGAAGAAACATAAAGAGAGAAAGAAAAGAAAAAGCCAACTATGGTTCGGCGATACATAATTCTCTGAGACGGTCCATCAATATGGCCGTCGACCGCTCAAAGTGCTGCTTGGCTCGGCACTCGGCTTCCTGAGTCAACCGCTCCGCATCCTCCATATGCGCGTGAGCCTGCCAGCCATCTTCAAGCTTTTTTAAAGCACGCTCTAAGGCAGTAGGAGTTCCGATGACTTTATCGTCCTCCTGAATAATTACCTCCTTATTCGTGCAGGAGGCCTCGAGCTCAGATTCCAAGAAAGCTAATTTCTTCTGGAGCTCGAGGATCTGCTCCTTCGTGTCGATTATCCCGCGAGAGGCTGCCGCTTTTCGAGCAATGCAATCCTCTCCCCGGCGGCTCAGCTGATCATACTGCAGAGAGAGATCAGGAAGGTCCTTCATTATGGTCGGCTTGGATGCTTCTCGTGCAGCCCTTACCTTCTCCATGGCAGTGATAAGGAAGGCCCGCTCCTGATCTATCGCTGAAAACAGATCAACTTACTGCAGTACTTGAAACTGGGCCACAAGCTGATCCGCCTCTAGCAATTTGGGCTCCAGGAGCTCAACTATTCCTGCCCCGCCGGGGAGGGTTCTAAGGATTTCAATCTGGCCCCGGGCGCATTGACGGGCTAAGGCAAAAGAGGTCCCCCTCTCTACCGCAGCCTCAATTCCTCGCCTCAGGTGATGATAAAAACTGTCAACTATATCCTTCGACGATTCATCCAGAACTTTCGAAGAAGACGGCGTCAAAGAAAGGGTAGCTGGCAGGGACGAAGAAGACGCACCAGAACTTGCTGCCCCTGCCACAACAAAAACAAGTTCCGAGCGAAAGGACGCTTGAATAGCGGCCAATTCCTCCTCTGTAGCCCGAAGGATTTGGATACTCGGTAAGGCAAAGAGGTCGGCCTCCGGAGCCACACGAACAGAGGAGGGTGCAGGGACCATTTCTCCCTGTCTCGGCCGTTCCGCCGTGCGCTCTCCCGAACTTGATCCAGCGGGAGGTCCCTCAATGTAAGTTAGAGGGGGAAGAGGCACACTCCCTTCCACCAGATCCCCTCTGGCGAACTCTCTCCTGATAATATCCATCGTTGGTAGTGGAGGAGCAGGACCTGTATGTCCAGAGAGACCATCAATCAGCTTAACCCGAAGGATGTGATGATAGAGCAGATGAACCTCCTCACTAGTCAAGACTTGGCTTATCTTACCAGGAGGAAGTTGCTGAAGCCAAGGTTCGCTCATAGCCGTCGTAGCCTCTTCACCAGCGACATTCGAGCCGAATTCAGCTGGTTCCTCTGCCCCAGCCGCCCCGGAAGGAGATACAACTGGATCAGCGTCACCCAGCTGAAGTTCAACAGCCTTGGGGATGAGTTCAGCAGAGCCCACGTCGCCGTGGGTTGAGACCTCAGCAACGGGAGGAACCTCAGCCGTTATCGGAAGAACCCCGGCAGAAATAATCTCGGCACACATGTCACTAATCAAAGTGGTCAGGGCTGGGTCAACTTCAGAGCCAGGGGCCGGTTCTCGAGAGTTCGATTCTTCTGACGCCTACAAAAAAAAGAAAATGATTTAGTCATAGTTCAAAAGAAGAGCTAAAAAGAAGATGGTTGTAATTCAATTCACCTCTGAAATGGCGTCATCCTTGCCTCTCTCCTTAATGAGCAGCCTGCGAGGCTTAGATGCAGTCCGTTTCACGGAGTAAGTTCTGCCGCCAATGGCGAGCTCATGCCTACTTCGCTTGCACGAAGGACCAGGTACGATAGGCGGCTGATTCGCCACCACATTTTCTGCGGAAGGAAGAGAGTTATCGGGGTCATGCTCGTCATCCTCTTTGTCCGCGTCGACAGACTCCGAGTCCGACACAGCAACTGTGTTCTCCCGCTTCTTCCTCGCCTTGGACCCCTGGGGCTTCTCCGCCAAGCCAGTACCAACAATAAAGCTGGTACTCGGGTCAAAGCCAACAGGAGGCTTGCTCGCCGTGACATGGTATAGAGCCGCCAAATACAAAATCTCTCCTGGCGCCTCAGCATCAGGAACTGAGAAGCTAGTACGGGTGTAAACCGTGTCATAATAATGCCAGGCCCTGATGCCGTCAAAGACGCTACCTTCAAAACCCAGGCAAGTGCTGGGACTGTCCAAGAGTAGCTGACTATACCCAAACTGTCGGGGGAACCTACTGGACAAGTAAGCCTCCAAGTAGACAGTGTTGCGGTTGCGGTATACTAGGTGCGCAGGACGGATGTTACGTTACCAAAGGAGCATCTTCTCAGGCAAGAGGTGAGGAGGCCCGGTACCATCAATATGTACGCCCTTCACTTCTTTATCGGTAAAACGAGGAACAGACACAAAAAAGTTGTATCCGTCCACTCTCGCCAGCGCCCTCCGACAGGCTGGCATAGTACTGCACTCCCAGGGCCGATGGTAATATTGGAAGATAAAAGCATCATTAGTCGTTACGTCATCTTCTACGCCAGGCCTCATCAAAGACTGGTAGTGTATCAACAACCACCCCATCAGATAATGATAGGGTAGTTCAATGCATTCAAAGTCCTTTATCGTGTCACGGGCGATGACCTTGGACGAGAAGGTGTGGAGGCCATGGTGTATGCTGCACACCATGGCCGGAAGAAGAGCTAGTCTGACCCCAAAGACCATTTTCACAGCAGGAAGGATAAAGTTACGACTGATCCTCTCAATAGAACCAGCCCCTGTTAAGACCACGCAGTTCTGCAGCCACACCATCAGGAACCCTGCCAGGAGTGCCTTCTCTGACAGCTGCTGAGTACCCTGATAAAAATAACTGAAGGAGTCAGTTCGACTCCCAAACCTGTCGCCCGTGGCCCTTGATCTCTTGGCACTCAACACCAGGTCCTGTACTTCCTCCTGGGTTTGAGGATTTCGAGAAGAAGCCCGGCCTGAGGCGCCTAGCGTAAAAAGGTATGTGAGCCATGTCCGGGTGTGAGCAAGATTCCCTTCTGAGCTATCGTCCTTCTTGATGGACGTCTGGTGGCAGGTGCTGTGATGACATAATAGTTCCCGGTATACGGCAACAAAGCCCGGGAACCGCCGATCCAAATCCTCGAACTCTTCGTTCGTCGGGGTATACACTTCAAAGACTTCATCCCCCCAGGGCAACTTGGAAATTGCATGCATCTAGTGGAGAGCGAGTCCCATCTCCCCTCCCAGCACAAAGAAAGTCCCCGTCCGCCGGTTGTACATCTCCAGAAGAGCCATGAACAACACCTTATTTATGGACAGACCGTGATAGGTGCACCAAATGGCGTGGTAGAGGCCGATCTCACGCAAGAGAGTCTCATACTTCTGCAGAATCCACATGGTCAGGTTGGCCCACGAAGGGATGGGGTTTATCCAGTTCAACAGCGCCAGCCGGCCAACGAGATAGGACCCTTTCCGAGCAAGCTGGTTCCGAAAAGTGTCAACTTGAGAGAACCTGAAATTGGGACCCTGCACATTTGAGAAGGTACCCAGGGCCAACCCCATCACGTAGTAACGGACCGATACCTTGCCTGCGTACACTGACCCCAAGTTTCTGTTATAGTAGATGTTACCCACAAACATCCCCGACTGGCGCAGAGTTAAGGAGTCCACCATCTTTCTATCCATCGACAGCATGTTGAACCACGACAGCGAAAAATGATGCTCCATCTGAGGAATATGGATCTCCATTCCGTCAGAAGTAAAGCTCCAACTCTCGGTTATATCAAGAACTTGGGGGTTCTTCACAGTCAAGGCATCCCCAAAGAGGAACGCAGGCTTCAGGTATTCTCCCCCCAATTACCTCGAGTTCATTATGGCACAAAAAAAGGTGAAGGACTGGTTCTTGATAGCATTCAGCCTCTCCACAGGCTCGTCTTTGGGAAGCTGGTTCACCACATACTGGACTATGTGGTCATACCGCACACCTACGGCAGATTGGGCTGAACCCACCAAGGGTTCTCCCGCAGCATTAACTGGCAAATTCACTGAAAAAAGGACAAAAGAAACAAAGTCAGGAGATGGCCAGAAAACATTTAAACAGAGTTCCTGCGGCTCTATTTGGTAGGTCCTTATGCGGCTCAGTTTTAATAGAGTTCATGCGGCTCTGTTTGAATGGGCCCTTATGCGGCTCAGTTTTGGTGGGTCCTTATGCGGCTCAGTTTTAATGGAGTTCATGCGACTCTGTTTTGGTGGGTCCTTATGCGGCTCAATTTTAACGGAGTTCATGCGGCTCTATTTTGATGGGTTCATATGCGGTTATGTTCAAGGGACTTCATGCGGCCCAGTTCATCAGGAGCTCATGCGGTTCTGTTCAGTGGGATTTCATGCGGTCTAGTTTTATAGGGGTCTCATGTGGCCCAGTTCAAATAAGCTTATGCGGCTATGATTTGGTGGAGCTTCATACGGCCCAGTTTATTATGAGCTCATGCGATTCTGTTTTGGTGGGTTATTATGCGGCCCAATTTTAAAGGTGCTTATGCGGCTTGGTCATGAAGCGATTCTCATACGGCTCGGATATGGGGCATACCCCATGCGGCTCGGACATGAGAAGTTCATGCGGCCCATACAGTACAGCATATACGGTTTCATCGCACTGAACTTAGACAGTTCAATGAAGACAAAGAGTGCATTAAATGCCAAGGAGAAAGGCTTGTGCATAAAATATGCAGCATAGCCATTTTGTTAGGGTTTAAAGCATGCAGTCTTCTCCACAAATCTTACCATCGATAGTGGAAAGAACGTCAGGATGAACTTCGACTGCCGCAGCCGACGAGGAGGCCGCTCCTTTGTCCTTCGCCGCAGCACTAGAGGAAGCTTTGAGAGCCATTGATGATCGGAGAAGGAAGAGAAGACGGCGACTTAGGGCAAGAAAAGTTGAAGAGAAAAGAAAGTAAAAAGTCTCTCTCTCTTCCAAAAGCAATCGTTGTAGAAGCATGGAAAATGACCTATGCGACCAGAAAACCCCATGCGGCTCAGAGAACTCATGCGGCTCAGGGAATCATGCGGCATAAGGAGCTATGCGGCCCAAGGCATTCCATGCGGCTCAGAGGACACGTGGCCTGATAGTGCTCCCCTCCGACCCATGCTGCATTAATTGCTATGACGGCTGACCCCTCTGAAAAGTTGACAGCCCTGACACAAAGGCAGGTAATTATGACTCTGTCATAATGATGAATCTCTAGGGAAGAGGAAAGAAATCTATGACACAAATCCCCTGAGAGCCATAAAAATGCCACGTGGCCTTGCCACGTGGGCGTTCGTATGCGGCTCGCTTCTCATGCGGCTCAGAATAAATCCTATGCGGCTCAGACCATAGAAGTCTCATGCGGCTCGAGCAAAGGACTTCCCATGTGGCTCAGAGTGAATCCATCCTATGTGGCTCAGGCCATGAAAGCCTCATGCGGCTCGAGCGAGGACTTCTCATGCGGTTCAAGAGGATCATGTCCATGCGGCCCAGGCGGATATATACCTATGCGGCCCACAAGGATTACTCCTCTGTGGTTAGAGGACTCAAGTGAGGGCTACTGCCCATGCAGCCCTGACACGTGGGCTTAACCATATGCGGCTCACATTCATATGCGGCTCACATTCATATGCGGCTCACTAGTCATGCGGTCCAGATCCCCCCAGCAGCTCCTAGGACACGTGTCCTAAGCCGATTAATTCCTCAGATTTGCTGCCATTAAAGATTGGGTCAAATCCCAATAATTTGGACCACGTGGCAGAAGAATAGATCTAATTTATTCGCAGATATCAGAAGATCAGTATAAGGAAGATTTATTCCAATCAGCATTAATTGCTCATGGGATTTGGTGTAATCTACACCTAATGGCCCAGATTCATCATAATCAAAACGAATGGCCAAGATGGACCAATCCCCAAGCCGTCGCCATCTCTAAAAGCTAATCATTGGCAACCCTAATGATCACATCCCACTATTATGAATAGCAAGGTGCCATTCCCTTGTAAGATATACAATTTCAGAGAGAAAAATACGTATATACAGAGAGACTCCCCAATAGTCAGAGAAAATAAAACACAGAGAGAGAGAGAAGCCAGAAGAGCAACAGAGGAGGAAGAAGAGCATTTCTTCGTCAACGCCAACCATCTTTTCACAAGGAGCCAAGGCTGCATACCGATCGTCCAAGGAGTAAGGCAGGGCTGCCGTCGCCTTCCCGAGCCTCTATAGTCACCCCCAGAATCTAAAATAAACAATTGTACTTAGACTGCTGTACCTAGGTTTTCGTCCCTAGGCTTTCTTTGTACAAGCGAGTTTGTAACGTGAAGTAAAAGTTCGGTCCTCCGATAATTGTTCTGTTCTTTTATATTTCATGGCAAACACGATGGCGACTCTGCTGGGGACTAACTTCTCCACGGCTGAGGGGTTGGTGACGCAATCGGATGCAGCCAAGCTTGGCTCCACGCAACAAAAGATGGTCGCCCGGTTCGACCAACAGGCGTTCGAAGAAATGCTCTCCGACAAGAACACTGGCCCGGTCCAGAAGCGAGCCCGCACAAAGAAGGCCCGTACGAAGTGGAGACCCCGATCCTTCATTCCTGCTGAAGCTCTTGCAGAGACACCCTCTGTTGTTCAGGACGGCGAGCAAGATTCCCCTACGGCCCCACTTCAGATCATAGACAACTCTGCTGTCCCCAAGTCCGGCAGAAAAAACACTATGATGCTGGACTTGCAGGGGCAAAGAGGAACTCTATGAGATCCGAGCCGCATAAGGTTATCAGCCGCAGGGAGAAAGCTCATGCGGCTACATCCTTCAGCCGCAGGGAGAAAGCTCATGCGGCTACATCCTCCAGCCGCATGAAGAAAACTCATACGGCCATATCTGTCAGTCGCATAGCTTATGCGGCTACAGTTGCCAACCACACGAATGAAACTCATGCGGCTGTAGGAGTCAATCGCTTGCAGAAAACCCATACGGCCACAATTGCCAACCGCATGCGGCCAGCCTGTATGGTCGTGACTCCTAGCCGCACGAAAACAATTCGTCCAACGGCAGAAGACAATCGCATGCAGACAGCCTGTACGGTACCCAACTCTAGCCACATAGCGTCCGTCTCACGCTTCTCTCGATCAGTCTTCGACCGTCTCTCATGCGGTCCTGACCCTGATGATTCTCTGGATGATAAGCCAGACTCTGTGGCATTCAACTTGGACTCCTCCTATTACGCACCCACAAGTGCTAAAAGGAGGAAGTTTAGGACAGCGCGGACTCATCAGGCCCAGCCAACTGTCCCAACCTCTGTCTATCGGGGCGTCCCGTTGACTATCACACGGGCCTCGGATGGGAAGTTGTATACAACCGCTCGAGTCTAGCCTCCGACGGCAAACAGACAGAGTGGTTCTTCTGACTTACGGGAGGTGATCGTCCACAAATGCAAGGAAAGAGGAGGAGTGTCGGCATACAAAGAGTCCTCGCTTGGACATCGTTGCACCCAAATCATCGTCAACTGCTGTTGCAACAACGCAGCAATGACGGAAGATCGGCCATCCGTCTTCCAAAGACTACAGCATTCGGGCTCAGAAGATGAGGCACCTCCGGTAGTCTCCTGCAATTCCGCTCAGAAGGTCCCCACCGAAAGGAGGGGGAAAAAGACAAGCATCTCGAGTCCCAAGATATCAACCACTACAGCTAAGAAACTGTCTTCTAAACGGTTGTCCTCTACCGGTGTATTCCAACACACCCGTTCAAAGACGAAATCTATCGCGATGGGAAATTCATCATCCACATTGCTGGGGGTTGAGGGAACTGGGGGTAGCACTCCTCCGAACATCCGCAACAATCCGATGTTTCAAGGAGCCAAGCCCGGACAAACAACTCTTCCATCAGGTGCAACAGACGCTGATGTCCCCGAGGACATCCGTAACTCTCAAGACGACGCAAGCTCTGAAGCTGGGGATACCGTTCCCTCCGAGTCCGAGCCTGAAGAGAATATTCCCACCTATTCCGATGACTTCTCGGTACACGGGTACGACTCGGAGGGCACATCCTCCACCGTTCCTTCCATCCCTACTCATGTAAGGACGGTTTTCATGACGGACAGCAACCAAGGTGGTTCCAATGATCGCCAGCGCATCGACAATCTCGAAGCCATATTACTTGCTTTGGTCAAGTCTGTAGACGAGATTAAAGCGGCTCTGCCAACTCTACAAGGAGGAACGCCTGGTCAAACAAGTACGGGCCCTGCGGTCAATATGGATTCCAACTCAGCGGCACCAAACCCGGGCAATAATCCTCCCAAAATAACAGCCCCTACCGCGACAGATGAGACCCGAGAAGTAAGGAGAGAGGTCCAGGAGCTCCGAGCCATGTTCCATGCCCGAGAGAACGCTCAAGATCTCAGAATACGGCAACCATACCCTGCTGAATGGAGGGATGTTCCATTCCCACCAAGATATAAGCCGTTCAATATCAACCCGTATGATGGCAAAACCTCAGCAAGTCGGTACATCACTTACTTTGAGGTCACCACCGACCATCTGCCTCATGATGATGCGATCCTCACACGGTTATTCATCGGGGCATTGGAAGGAGTCGCCTTCGATTGGTACCGCAATCTACCGGACAACTGCATCCACTCCTTCGTCGGCTTCAAGCGCCTGTTCTTGGAACGATTCTACGAAGTAGCACAGGACGTCACTATGTCCACTCTCGTGGACGTCGTCCAATGGAAGAAGGAGTTGACAAGAAACTACATCGAGCGGTTCCGCCAGACCGCCATGAAGCTGCCTTCCGGAAATCTAGATTCCTTTTTGATTGAAATTTGCCAAAAAAGACTGCTTCCAACGATCAGTCTCTGGATGGGCGAAAGTCAATTCAAAGATTGGAAGGCGTTCATCATCAGCGCCACAAGCGCCGAAGAACGATTGAAGAAGGCTCGCCAACTGGGATTGGATATCTCAGAAGGAGAAAAGAAGGGCAAGCGTCCCAACAACGATAATGGAGGTAACCCCGCCAACAATTGGGACATCAAGGAAAAGCAGGCTATGGTGGCCGACACGGCCCAGAAGCCCGAGCCACAACCAGCAGACATACAATGGCCTCAGATCACTTACTCTTTCGAAGACGGCCACGTCAAGCCTATCTTGGACATGCTCATACAAGGAGGTAGAATTCAGCTTCCTCCACCGAGGCGGGAGCTTCGGTCGGCTGATTTGGAGAATCCAAAATTCTGCCATTACCACCGTTATGTACACCATGCTATACACGACTGCTACCAACTAAAATGGTACATCCAAAGCCTCATCGATTCGAACGCTCTGGCCATCGACTTCGAAGAGGTAACCGTAGCAGCCAATATAGTGTCCGTACAATTCGGCAGCTTCCCTCCGACGGAAACTCAAGACGGGGTAATCCCCGTCCCTCTGGCGACAATAGAGATTACCAATCTTCCACCTCCCCGGGAACAGGCTGCTGGTCTAGTACCTCTCACCACCTCACGAGAAGAGGTCATGTGGGTCCATCCAGACTTGGTATCAGAAGTAACTCGGCCCACACCATCTCCCACCAACAGAAAGAAGTGTAGAAAAATCAGGACCTGCCAAACAATCTCAGCAGACAACGAGGAAGCTACAGTCGTCGTCACGAGGTCCGGAGCGCAATCCCAACCTGTTGTTGACAGCCCAGCTGAAAATCATCAACCTACTACAACTGATGCTCCGGGACCGGCTCAGCCTTCGACGACCGACAAGCCTAGGCCGAAGGAGACTCGCTTCGATAAATCTCTCCGAAAGGACGCAGCCCAAGGGCTAGAGAGGCCCTATAACTTTGATATCTTAGCACAATTAGCTAATACTCTGGCCAAATTGTCACTATACGAGCTCCTAAGGCTCTCCAAGGATGTTCGTATTGCATTGAGCGAAGCACTCCAAAATGCTGATGCTTATCTGGCTCAATCCAACCTCACCGGGGAGGACTCACCCGTGGATCTCCAAGACAGTGCCTGCACGGGAGCAATGCCTAATATCGTCTTCACTCCGCAGGATATGCTCATCAAAACCAACCTACATGATCGCCCACTATACTACACGGGATACATCGGGGACGTGAAGGTGGATCGGATGCACATAGATCCTGGCTCTTCCATAAGCATCATCCCGAAGGGCTTGCTACATCATCTTCGCATCCCAATGCATCGCCTGACGCCCACAAACACCGCCATCAGCGGTTTCAATTTGGGCAGGAGCTACCCTATTGGAAAGATTCGTCTGAAGTGTCAAATTAGCGACCTCCAATCCGAAGTCACCTGCTACGTCATAGATGCAGACACTTCTTACAACATCCTCTTAGGGCGTCCATGGATTCATGATTATATGATCGTGCCTTCCACGCTACACCAGTGCTTCAAATATGTCGACAAACACGGCTTCGTGAAGACAGAATTTGCTGATATCGATCCCTTCAAAGGGGTCGAATCCTACTACTCAGACTCCTGCCTATACGAAAGGTCGAAGAGGCACCTTGATGAAGGAGACGCACAAACTCATACCGAGACAGCCACGGGATCAGAA
This sequence comes from Iris pallida, assembly GCA_029216955.1. Taxonomy (NCBI): domain Eukaryota; kingdom Viridiplantae; phylum Streptophyta; class Magnoliopsida; order Asparagales; family Iridaceae; genus Iris; species Iris pallida. The sequence continues at coordinate 58,671 of JANAVB010030190.1, read as the reverse complement.
GGACCCCTGACGATCCACCTCCAAGCTCGCAAATCGGGCAAGTCTGTACCCCTTACCGCCACTCTGCGGAAGGACGCAATCAGCCTCTCAGTGCAGGAAGAGCAAATGATAATCCGGCTGCCAAGGTCCGGCCAAGTACCGAGACCCACAACTGAGCCACTGACAATCAGGCTACCAAGAGTCAGCCAACCACAAGCAGGAAAGCTCAACCCCTCGGACAGGCCCATGACGATACGCCTTCCCAGGAAGGGTCGTCACCCCGATGCAAGGACTGACACTTCTAGCGAACCAGCCACTCCTCGCCCCACATCAAATGCCAAACTAGGGGCCGTTAGTCTGCCAACAACTCCACGCTCTGCTCCATCAACCGAACCACTGACAATCAAGCTTCCTAGGTCGTCCTCTCAGTCTTCATTTACGCAGGGGGTAGCTGAAGAGGAACCGGAGCTAGCCAAGTATATGGCTACCCACACTAATGTCCCCTCCGCTGATGATGTAATCCCCCTAGAAAAGATACCTTACTTCATCAATAAAGGGTTATCTTTGAACTATACCGAGCTCAATAAGCTATGTACAATGTATGCTATGGAACACGGTATAGGCGCTCACCTACACACACAGGTGACAAATGTGTACACCGCGATCCAGCTTACTCCAGTAGAAGACGCTTACCGAATATTCGAAGGAGGAGATCATCCGATCATCTTCGGTCGGACGAACAACCCGCATCCCCTCACCATAGAAGAAGTCGACCTCGGGTCAGATGCTGAGAGACTGCCTCTGTATCTCTATAGCCCTCAATCGAAATATCTCATGCAGAAACAGGGGTATGATCTAGAGACGATGCCAGGATTGAACTACGGCACTGGGCGACGATTACCTTCGAAGCCGCCAGTACCGGCGGGCAAACCACGGAACTACTATAATAAAACTCGACGTGGGTTAGGGTATGTAACGCCTACTACGACCCCTGAAAGTTCAAATGAAGAATGCGACTGGCAGTCACATTCAATCGGATCACCAACTTCCGACTCAGATACCAGCATCAGAGATGTGTTCAGACAAGTCATGTCAGTCAACATGGCATTCGCCGACGCTTACGAGGAAGACGAAGACATCCCCGAAATCCTCGAGCTAGAGCTATGGGCCCAGCAATTAGACGCACAATGGGAAAAGCGGTTCGAACTGAGAGAACCTCCTACTGAAGATGAGGTTATACAAGTGGATCTCGGCAGCGAATCTTCCCCAAAACCGATTTTCATTAGTAAAAGCCTAACTGACGAAGAACGGGAGTCACTGTTAGAACTTGTCAGAGAGTACATTAATGTGTTCGCCTGGAGCTATGAAGACATGCCAGGGTTAAATCCTGACATCGCTCTTCATAAACTCAATATTCGACCAGATGCGAAGCCGGTCAAGCAACAACAGCGACGCTTCCGTCCAGGCATCATGGACGCGATCGAAGCCAAAATCAATAAACTGATAGCCAGCGGCTTCATCCGTGAGGAGCAACATCCCGATTGGGTCGCCAATATAGTACCCGTTCTCAAGAAGAATGGGAAGATTCGAATCTGTATCGACTTCCGCAACCTGAACGAGGCATGCCCCAAAGATGAATTCCCCCTTCCTATCACAGACATCATGATCGACAATACCTGCGGCTTCGAACGTATGTCATTCATGGATGGCTTCTCGGGGTACAAACAAATCAAAATGTCTCCTGATGACGAAAAGCATACTTCATTCCGAACACCAATTGGCACGTACTGCTACACAGTCATGCCTTTCGGTTTGAAGAATGCCGGCGCCACATATCAAAGAGCCATAAGCATCATCTTCAGAGACCACTTACGTAAGACAGTGGAGTGCTACGTTGACGATATAGCCGTTAAGAGCCGCTGCAAAGAAGACCATCTGCAGGATCTAAGGACGGTATTCGACCTAATGCGAGCGCACAATTTGAAAATGAACCCTACGAAGTCCTTTCTGGGCGTATCCAGTGGGAAGTTCTTAGGCTTCATCATCACTGCAAAGGGTATCCATGTAGACCCTGAGAAGACAAAAGCAATCATGGAGATGGGTCCCCCGAGAAATCTCCGCGAACTCAGAGGCCTTCAAGGGAGGCTAGCTTATATCAGAAGATTTATTTCCAACCTCTCCGGGCGATGCCGACCATTCACGCACCTCATGAAGAAAGGAGTCTCATTCGTATGGGACGAGAAATGCCAGCAGGCTTTCGACAACATCAAAGAATATTTGTTAAATCCTCCAGTTTTGGTGGCCCCGGTTCCTGAAAAACCATTCCTGCTCTATGTACGAGCAATGGAACACTCCCTCGGGGCTTTGCTGGCACAGAACAACGATGCAGGCCACGAGCAGGCCATATATTACCTCAGCCGAATGATGATTGGGCCAGAGCACCGATACACCGCTGTGGAGAAGGAATGCCTCGCCCTGGTGTTCGCCATTCAGAAAATGTGACATTATGTCACCGGACAAACGATACATGTGATCTCGCGAGTCAACCCTCTCAGGGTCCTCATGACTAAACAAGGGGCACTCAGCTCTCGACTTGCCACATGGGCAATATTGCTGTCCCCTTACCATATGATCTTTGTCCCCCAAAAGGCAGTCAAAGGTCAAGCCCTGACAGACTTTTTAGCAGCCCACCCAGGCTCAGAGTCCTCCAGAGTATATGAAGAGATCCCAGACGAGGTCGCCGACTCGCATGCAACCTCTCACGAGGCTATATGGCGAATGTTCTTTGACGGTGCTTCAAGGACCGGACCTAAAGGCAATATAGTCGTCGGAGTCGGGGTAGTGCTGATCTTCCCTTCCGAATTGGTGATTAACCGCGCTTATTCCCTCACCGAGCCCTGCTCTAACAATGTGGCCGAGTACAACGCTCTGGTCATTGGCCTCCAACTTGCAAGAGAGCTGGGGGTAGAATACCTTGAAGCATACGGCGATTCCCAACTAATCGTCAATCAGATCCGGGGTTCGTACGAAGTCCGCCACGAAGACATGATCCCTTATCACCAAATAGCGATCGATATCATCTCGTCATTTGAGGGGTTCTTCATCGAGCACGTCCCCAGGCTCCGAAATATTGAAGCCGATGCCCTAGCTGGTCTTGCCGCTTCCCTAGCAGTTCCAAATTATGATCGCCAATCAGTGGAAGTGATAGGCCATGAACTGGTTTGTCCCAAAAATAATATGCAATTCGTGGCATGTTATTCTGCACAGACGATCGATGACTCCCCAGATTGGAGACAACCATTCATCGACTTCGTCGTCTACGACATCCTGCCCGAGAACCCAAAGGAAGCCACTTCCATCAGAAGGCGTTCTCTCAGATTCTTCTACGATACAGAGACGAAGATGCTGTATCGCCGCTCCTACGACGGATTATTACTTCGGTGTCTGTCAAACGCAGAAGCCAAAGAAGCAGTACGAGAAGCTCATGACGGTGTCTGCGGGGCCCACCAGCCTGGCCCAAAACTACAAGATCGTCTTCGCCGAATGGGCTACTATTGGCCCACGATGGTGGCAGATGCGATCGAATATGCTAGAAAGTGCAAAGCTTGCCAAGTCCACGCGGACTTCATTCACCAACCATCCGAATTTCTACATCCGACAGTGGCGTCCTGGCCATTCGAAGCATGGGGAATGGATATTATTGGTCCAATCACCCCACCTTCCTCCCGAGGACATCGCTTCATACTTGCGATCACTGATTACTTCTCCAAGTGGATGGAAGCTGTCCCACTCGCCGAAGTCAAGACTTCGAACGTGATCAGCTTCCTAAAGCATCACGTCATCTACCGCTTTGGACTGCCCCGAAGGATCATCCATGATAATGGTCCGCAGTTTGCAAGCCACGTATTCTATCGATTTTGCGATAAATACCGTATCCAGAATATCGCTTTGACGTCGTACAACCCGGCAGCAAACGGGTTAGCAGAGGCGTTCAATAAAACAGTCATCAAACTCCTCAAGAAGTTCGTCTCCTCCAACAAGCGCGACTGAAACGAGAAGCTCGGCGAATGCTTATGGGCTTATCGCACCACAATTCGAACAGCCACCGGGAATACGCCATTCTCCCTAGTGTACGGGAGTGAGGCAGTTCTCCCATTAGAGACTCAAATACCCTCACTCCGCGTCACCCTCACTTATCAATTGACAACGGATGATAACTATCGACGTCGACTGCAAGAATTAGAAGCCTTAGATGAAAAGCGCCTCCTAGCTCAGCAAAGGATCGAGCTATACCAAGCACGCATCTCAGGAGCCTTCAACAAGAAGGTCAAAATCAGAACATTCCAAGTGGGTGATCTTGTTCTGGCAGTCCGGAGGCCGATGGTCATGACTCACAAGACCGCCGGCAAGTTCCAGCCAAAGTGGGAAGGTCCATTTATCATCGAGGCCGTATTCTCCAACGGTGCTTACCGCCTCGCCAAGCAGAACGGAGACTTGCTCATGTTGCCCGTCAACGGCAAGTTCCTGAAGAAATACTATGTTTAAACAATATTCTCCAGATCTTCGAGTCACGTACCCGCTGGTACCACTGAACTCACTCTATGAATTTCCAGATTATTGAGTCATGTATCCGCTGATACCACTGAACGTACACTCACCATTCTCCAGATTTCCGAGTCACGTACCCGCTGGTACCGCTGAGCTCGCACCCACAATATTCCAGATTTTTGAGTCATGTACCCGCGTGTACCGCTGAACTCATGCCCTTCTTCCACAAAGATATCCTAAATTTCCAAGTCATGTACCTGCTGGTACCTCTGAACTTACACTTTGATTCCAACATTTATGGATTGTCGAGTTATGTACCCATCGGTACCCCTGAACTTACATCCCGGTCACTCTTTTGAAAGAAAGTCATGTATAATTATACCGCTGAACTTTCTTCCTACAAGAGATCCTCCCTCATGATCTAATACCTGCACTCCCAGTGCATAACAAAGGTAACGGGTCCACAAACTTCCAAGACGGCCATGTCCTTATTACCTCTGAGTCGTTCCACTTCCGCCAAAAACAAATCACCCCTCTACATAGAATTGCCATGTCCTCATTACCTCTGAGTTATTCTATGTACCCCCCCACGTCAAAAAAAAAACCCTCATGCTTACCATGTCCGCAGTACCTCGGAGTCAGTATGATTGGTTCCTTTCTTTTTAAACTTGTTGTCCGTATCCAAAACCAGGGTACGTTAGGGACAATGGGTCCACGCAAAATATCCTAATAAGAGGATTATTACAAAGCAAAAGAGCGAAGCAAATATATATTCCATTCAGAAATTGGTTACATCCACACGATTGCAAGCATGTCAAAAGAGTTCTTCATGAAGGCAAAAAGAAAGACGAAACAAAATAAAAGACTACAGATAGACATCCACGAGAAGCCCCTACATACTAATTACATGAGCGCATATACCATTCCCTCAACCATCTCACATATGAAGGATGCAAGTGAAGAGCGTCCTCGTCCGGAATAGAAGAAACAGGGTTCCCAGCGCTGCCACCCTCAACAGTCTCGATATTCGGAGGGCTGCCGTTCCCTTCAGGCGCAGGTTCTTCTTTCTTCACTTCCTCCTTAACAGAGGGGGATCCCTGGCTGATGACAAGAGGCTGTGGCTCCTCTGACGCTGCAGTCTCAACATTCGGTGGAGATACTGCGAGAACCAAAGACAAAGAAAATGAAAACAGTCAGAAATGTTCATGCGGCTCGTTTTAGACAAGTCTCATGCGGCTCGGACATGGGGTATATCCTCATGCGGCTCAGTCATGAGATGTGTATGCGGACCATGTAGTTTGAGAAGTTCACATCAAAGTCGTGTACATGAAGCATGCAAGCAGGCTCTGTTAGGGTTTCAAATCGACTACCTAATCCTTACCTTCGATGGCAATATGAACGTCAAGACGAACGGGGGGCGCGATAGTCGAGGGCAAAGCCGACTTCTTACTCCTCGCCGCAGCCTTCTTCACAGCCTTAGAAGCCCTGGGTGCTATTGCTGTCTGATGATCAGAGGAAGAAAATACGACAAGAATCTGAGTCAAGAATAATCTAAGAGAGAAGACCGTCCAAATGCCCTTCTATTTATAGACAGAGAACTGTGGACCGACGCCTCGTATAAACGCGATCGATACTTCGGCTATCGAGCCAAACCAGCCATTTAAAGACTGAGCTCTTGGAATATGTCCCAAAAAGATCTAACGCATGGCATAATGACGTGGCAAAGAGCCTATGCGGTTCAAATGGCCATGCGGCTGAAAGCAACTATGCGACTCAGATAGTCATGAGGCAAAAATTTCTATGCGGCTGAGCCATCCATGCAGCTGAAACACCCTTGCGGCAGAACTTTCTATGCGGCCAAGATATCCATGCGACCAGGACTTTATATGCGGCCATAAGAATATACGGCCATGCTTCTTATTCAAAGTATTTGAATTTTACAAATTAAAAACTTTGAAGGGGGTCTTGTAGAAGCATGAAAAATGACCTATGCGACCAGAAAACCCCATGCGGCTCAGAGAACTCATGCGGCTCAGGGAATCATGCGACATAAGGAGCTATACGGCCCAAGGCATTCCATGCGGCTCAGAGGACACGTGGCCTGATAGTGCTCCCCTCCGACCCATGCTGCATTAATTGTTATGACGGCTGACCCCTCTGAAAAGTTGACAGCCCTGACACAAAGGCAGGTAATTATGACTCTGTCATAATGATAAATCTCTAGGGAAGAGGAAAGAAATCTCTGACACAAATCCCCTGAGAGCCATAAAAATGCCACGTGGGCGTTCGTATGCGGCTCGCTTCTCATGCGGCTCAGAATAAATCCTATGCGGCTCAGACCATAGAAGTCTCATGCGGCTCGAACAAAGGACTTCCCATGCGGCTCAGAGTGAATCCATCCTATGCGGCTCAGGCCATGAAAGCCTCATACGGCTCGAGCGAGGACTTCTCATGCGGTTCAAGAGGATCATGTCCATGCGGCCCAGGCGGATATATACCTATGCGGCCCACAAGGATTGCTCCTCTGTGGTTAGAGGACTCAAGTGAGGGCCACTGCCCATGTAGCCCTGACACGTGGGCTTAACCATATGCGGCTCACATTCATATGCGGCTCACATTCATATGCGGCTCACTAGTCATGCGGTCCAGATCCCCCCAGCAGCTCCTAGGACACGTGTCCTAAGCCGATTAATTCCTCAGATTTGCTGCCATTAAAGATTGGGTCAAATCCTAATAATCTGGGACACGTGGCAGAAGAATAGATCTAATTTATTCGCAGATATCAGAAGATCAGTATAAGAAAGATTTATTCCAATCAGCATTAATTGCTCATGGGATTTGGTATAATCTACACCTAATGGCCCAGATTCATCATAATCAAAACGAATGGCCAAGATGGACCAATCCCCAAGCCACCGCCATCTCTAAAAGCTAATCATTGGCAACCCTAATGAGCACATCCCACTATTATAAATAGCAAGGTGCCATTCCCTTGTAAGATATACAATTTTAGAGAGAAAAATACGTATATATAGAGAGACTCCCCAATAGTCAGAGAAAATAATACACAGAGAGAGAGAAGCCAGAAGAGCAACAGAGAAGCAAGAAGAGCATTTCTTCGTCAACGCTAACCATCTTTTCACAAGGAGCTAAGGCTGCATACCGATCGTCCAAGGAGTAAGGCAGGGCTGTCGTCGCCTTCCCGAGCCTCTATCGTCACCCTCCAGAATCTAAAATAAACAATTGTACTTAGATTGCTGTACCTAGGTTTTTGTCCCTAGGCTTTCTTTGTACAAGCGAGTTTGTAACGTGAAGTAAAAGTTCGGTCCTCCGATAATTGTTCTGTTCTTTTATATTTCATGGCAAACAATCGTATTTATAGGAAGACGGGGGGCTCATAGACCAATGGACGCTTCGATTCATGTACTGTCTAGGAGAGGAGACTGACTCTTGGATTTCTATCCCCCGCATGAAAAAGATTACTCATAATTATTACGAACAAATCTAAATATTTAAAGCTGACTCTTGGGATCCTATCCCAAAAGACGGCAATAAATCAAAACGAATCAAAGGCAATTAATGAGACGCCACCATGGCACAGGACCAGTATGCGGCCAGAAGAGTCTATACGGCCATAGAAATATATGCGGCCAGAGAAGGCTATGCGGCCAGAGAAGGCTATACGGCATGAGGAGTTTATGCGGACATAGCCATGCTTCTTATTCAAAGTATTTCAATTTTACAAATTGAAAACTTTGAAGGGAGTCTTGTAGAAGCATGGAAAAGAACAGGAGATTCCATGCGACTCAATATTGGGGGACTCTTCATGCAGCTCAAAAAATCACTTAGAGCTCCATGCGGCTCAAGAAGTCCCTTAGAGCTTCATGCGGCTCAAAAAAGCCCTTTAGAGCTTCATGCGGCTCGAAAGTCCCCGATAGCTCCATGCGGCTGGAAAAAGCCACATGGCCCTATGCGGTACGAAATATGACTCTACAGCTGGCCATCATTTCTCTGTGCAGCTGGCTCATTAAATGCTCTGACACAGTGCGACAGCTCTGACACATAGGATTGACAGCTCAGAAATAAAGGTAAAATGATGACTCTGACATAATGACGTGCTCCTAGAGAGACGAAAGAAATCTTTATAGTTGGCACGATCCACCAATTACAAAGCTCTTTATGCGGATCATTTAAAGGAGCTCATGCGGCTCTGATTTGATGGAGCTTTATGCAGCTCAGTTTTAACGGAGTTCATGCGGCTCTGTTCTGATGGGTCCTTATGCGGCTCTATCCCAAGGGGACTTCATGCGGCCCAGTTTATAAGGGGCTTATGCGGTTCTGTTCAATGGGACTTCATGCGCCTTAATTTACAAAGGGACTTATACGGTTCTGTTCAATGGAACTTTATGCGGCTCAGTTTACGAAGAGGCTCATGCGGTTCTGTTCAGTGGGACTTAATGCGGTCCAGTTTACAAGGGGCTTATGCGGTTCTGTTCAATGGGAATTCATGCAAACCAGTTCACCAGGAGCTCATGCGCTCAGTCATACAGCTCGCAACATAAATGACAGTTGGGACACGTGGCAGAAATGGACTAAAACTTATCCACTCTGATTTAGCAACCTACAAATCACAACAATAAAGATTTATTGCAATCATCATAACTGCCCAGATCGATTTCCAACAAACAATACAGATTTGTTGCAATCAACATAAGCAGCCCAGATTGATTTCCAACAAACAAGATCAAGGCTAATCTTAACCAATCCCCAACCGCCCGCTTTTCAAGGAGCAATTACTGCACACCCTACTTATCACAAGGTCCTATAAATAGTAGGGGATTATTCCTTTACAAGACACACAGAGTGATACGTACAGAGCCTGAGCAGAGAGACTAGCAACTCCCGCACACACAAAGAGCATTTCTTCGCCAGAGCAGAAGCTACGTCCGATCGTCCAAGGAGTAAAGCAGAGTTGATATCACTTTCCCGAGCCTCTACCGTCACCAATAGAAAAACTAAACAATTGTACTTAGATTATTTTTCTTAGATTTTATTCCTAGGCTCTCTTTGTACGAGCGAGTTTGTATTGTGAAGTAAAAGTCCAGTCCTCCTATAAAACTGTTCTGTTCTTTTATAATCAATGGAAAATACTCCACAGTTTTGCGATCGCAAAAAATTGTGCTCATGGCTCGCTGGTATGTTGCCCCTATTTTTTCAATCCGAAGGACATCACCGTATAGCAGTATACCCCCAACGATGTTCGAAAAGATGTGTGCTTCTCGTCGTCGGAGAACATCTTGATCTAGTTGTAGCCTGAGAACCCATCCATGAAGGACATTCGTTCGAAGTCGCAAGTGTTGTCGATCATTACATCGGTGATCGGTAGAGGAAACTCGTCCTTCGGGCATGCAAAGTTCAAATTACGGTAATCGATACAAACTCGAACTTTACCATTCTTTTTTATGACTGGAAGGATGTTGGCAATCCAGTCTGGGTGTTGTTCTTCATGAATGAATCCACTGGCAATGAGCTTCTTGACTTCATTCTTGAGTCCTCCATGACGTCTGGTCGAAATCTTCGTTGTTGCTGCTTTACTGGTTTAGCTTTAAACGAAATATTCAGGCTGTGCATGGCAACTTTAGGGTCCAAGCCTGACATGTCTTCATAACTCCATGCGAAGACGTTGATGCATTCTCTTATAAGCTATATAAGAGATTGGCATTCATCGCCAGACAGATTCTTGCTGATGAAGATTGGTTTGAAGGATGATTCATCTCCTAAATTGACTTGGATGACTTCATCTTCGGTCGGTGGTTCACGTTGTTCAAAGTGTAGCTTCCACCTAGTGTCCATCTTTTGAGCCCATTGTCTAAGCTTGATCGATTGGACATCGTCCGCAATTTGGTCAACGGAAACCATGTTGACGGACAGAGTTGTCTTGAACATGTTGCCAATGCTGGAGTCTGAGTCCCAGAGAGAGGAATCAGAAGAATAAGAACAATGATCTGTTTCATCATCTGATCTTTCAGGAGTTGTTGTAGGAGTGACATAACACAAACCAATACCGCTTCGTTAATAGTAGTTCTCGGGTTTACTAGGAGGAGCAAAGTATCGTATTGGCAATCGTCGTCCTCGGCCGTAATTTAGCCCCTTGTCGCTTTTGATGTTATATCCCATTTTCTGGATGATATTCTAGGCCTGTCAACTATACCAAAAAAGTTGCATTTTTCCAGAGTCATAGTCAGCTTCTGTGTTGTGCTTGGGAGAAGTAGAGTCTGGAACGAACTTTCTCTCGCCAATTATACGACTACAGATGATTAGTTCTTCATCCTTCTTTCTGGCTAGAACGATGAAGTAGAGGATATCTTCAGGGTAAACATTTTCCTACAGGTGAGGCATCGTAACCGGCAAGCAGAGGTGTGGTCCTATGCCATTCTCTAGAGCGTATATCGTATCTATGTAGTGGTTTACAGATTGATAGACATCGGAGTAATTCAAAGATAAACCTTTACTAAGAAAATATGCAAGTTCTTCTTCAGGGATAACATCATCCACTGAAGGTATATTATTATGAGTATTGATATACTCATTGAGAGGATCATCATCTGGAAGATGAGCCACAGTCTTGGCCGAGTTCACCACATAGGGTAATTCTTCAGGATTGGGAGGACGGGCATCAGTAGGTTCCTCCCGGGGTGTTTTGCTGAGAGTGATGGTCAATGGTTTGACCTTGTCAGGGTTCTTCTTTTTTACCCAGATTATGAGAGGCTTCGGAGTACTTTTTGGAGTAGTACGTCCTTTGACTCGGATGATCAGGGGACCATCATTGGAGGGTGAACTTGCTTCAGCTTCATTTTCAGCTTCATTGCCGTCATCCTTGGGGGGCTGAGATTGGTAAAGTACCGAATCTCCATAGTAAGCTTCGATGCCCTTAAAAGGATCGACATCGGCAAACTCCGTCTTCATGATACCATCGCTGTTGACGTACTTAAAGCACTGGTGAAGTGTGGAAGGAACGATCATGTTCTCGTGTATCCATGGACGTTCCAACAAAACGTTGTAGGATACATTAGCATCGATCATATAGCAGGAAACGTCCGTTCGGAGATCATCGATCTGGCATTTGAGACGGATCTTGCCTAGCGGATGGCTTCGACCAGCATTGAAAGCCATGATAGTTGTGTTGGTTGCAGACAGCTTATGCAGAGGGATTCCCAGAATTTGAAGCAAACATCTAGGAATGATGCTGAGGGAGGATCCTGGATCGATGTGCATACGGTCCACCTTGATCGCCCCGATATACCCAGTATAGTACAGGGGTCTATCATGATGATTATTTTTGAGTAGCATGTCCTCCTGTGAAAAGGTGAGTGTAGGTCCTAAAAAATCAAGTTGCACCCATCAAAGAAGTCATAAAAATCAAATTAGGTATCCTTCAAGTGAACTGCGCAGAAGACAGATTGCGCACCAACTCGATTGCACAGGCTGAACTGCACACTCATCCAAGTGCACAAGCTGACGTGGCCTCGTCATCATTACCTGACAGAGAATCAGATCTTCTGACAACTGACAGCACGGAGAACGAGGAAACAGTTCGTTTATCGTGCAGCACAGTGCTCGAGGACAGCTGTACATACAGCGCAATCTGCCAGACTCTCTGCAGCGCAGTCCATCCCAGCGCAGTCCATCCCAGCGCAATCCGAAGCTAGCACAATTCAGGTGGCTCACTCCATCAAGACAACAGACAATGTATACGTGGCCTTCATGCCATCAATTACTCACCATGTGGCAACCGTCTGTACACGATCAAGCGCATTTCAATCAAATAATGCCACGCGTCACATACAGATGGTCCACGATCGAGTAACTGCCTGCGCAGTTTATTGCCTACACAATCTAAAGTGTGCGCAATCCAACCTGCGCAGTCCAGAATAAATAAAAAGTAGTTATTTCCAGAACTCTATAAATAGAGTTTCAAGTCCTTCCTAGAAGGGATCATATACACACACACATATATCAGAAATCATCACCAGAGATCAGGAGTTCTTGCTAAAGTGCTGCTGCAATCTTCAGAGGCTACCATCTTCAAAGTTCACATCGTCCAAGGGATAAAGCGATCGTCATTCAGATCGGATTCTTATAGTTGTACTTTCCCAGAATTCTTGTAATCTTTTTTACAAAGTTTGTTGAAATAAAGATCAACTTTTGTTTTTGCAAACAAAATGGCGACTCTGCTAGGGACGACTTTCTCCTCCGACGAGGAAGTGACAACTCAATGTGACATTGCGTCTATCGGAAAGACGCAGAAGACGCTGGTTGTAAAGGTCAACCAGACGACCTACGAAGCGATGATCAACTCCAGGACTACCCCTCGCACTGCAACAACTTCTGCCACAAGGAAAGTTTATCCAGTGTGGGTCCCTAAGACTGTTGTACAGTCCACTACTTCTGCTCAGCCTGCTGCGCAATTTACTGCCTCTGTTCCCAAGACTGTTGTCTCTGTTGCGCAGTCTGCAGCTGCTGCCCATGCGCAATATGGTGTTCCCCTTGACAGTGCACAACCTACTTCATATGCTGCTCTATCAAAGTGCAAGACTCCTATTCCTCTGGCGCAGTTGGCTGCAACTTTGCCTGCATAATCCACTACTCCAGCAACCAGAGTGCAATCCAAACACTCTGGCAACAAGACTCCTACTGCACAAGCTACTGTGGCTGAGGCTAGAAGACTTTCTGCCAGAGTTACTCATGTGCAACCTGCCAGTGCGCCATCAACCCATGCGCAAACTGTGCCAGCACAATCTTAGAGAGACAGCCCTTTGGCTAATCTCTTCTCTTTCCACAGCAAAGGGAAAAGCTCTGCTCCTCCTCCCAAGCACCCTGTTGCTCCTATATAATCTACTGGGGGTAGTCTTTTAGCTATTCCTCCTCCTCTTCAAAACAAAGGAAAAGGCCCGTTGGACTTTTCTCAAACTTCCTTGTATCATGACTTGGAAGACAACAGAGGGAAACGCTCTTTAGCTAACCCTTCTTCACAAAATAAAGGAAAAGGCCCTTTGGTCTTTTCTCAGTCTTCCTCGATTTTTACCGTAGAAGATCAGTCTGAACGTGCTCCGGCACTAGTCAGCACAAGAACTCTCTCCAATAAGGGTTCTTCTTTCCTTCTTGCCAAAGGGAAGTGTACTGATCAGAGGGGTATTCTGCCTACTCCGGTAGCAGAGTTCTATGATCTCCCAACTCTCAAAATCTCCCGTTCAAGACAAGGAAAATTGCTAGTGTCTCAGACAGAAACCCCTGGGGGTGAATTTGCTTATCTAAGAACTTATCTCAATCGACCAACTTCGGTGAAACGTAAACAGCCAATGCCGAAGACCAACCAGCATCAGAAGCAAACTTCCAGGATCAAAAATCCGGACACCTATGCCAATAAAATAAGTACTTCCCTGTACACTCAGAGGACAAAACATTTGAAGAATCGGAACCATGTTCCGAATATTGTCAAAGAACACATCCCTCGAACTTTTTCTCGTTCCGTTGCTATTCCTGATCTCCGAGAATACCTCAAGCAAAAACGGAACAACATCTCAACATCCCCAGTGCAACCACTTGGACACCATTATAACCACAAGGTTGTTATCAAGTGTTGTTGTCAGACAACAAGATGATCTGTCTTCGATCGTTTGAACTTTTCAAACTCTGAACCTATGTCAGAAGACGAAGACGAAGTTTTGTACGTTGCTGTCAACATGACTTCCAAAGACACTGGGGGTAGGAAGTGCTCCAAGCACGGCAAGCCTCGCAAGCCAAGCCAGCGGTATTTGGATCTACTCTAAGAATCTTCTGATGGAGTATTCCAACATACCCGATCCCAAAACTGAGACACAATCGGTCAAAGGAATCTTAAAAATCCTTCCGGTCATCTTCCTCTTTCCCACTCAGGAGATGATTCTTTCTCCGACTATGATGCATACAGCGAAAGTTCGGAACAGACAGTGTCCTCCACTGTACCTAGAGAAGTGACAGCTTATGTTGTCACTGAAGATCCCGATGCTTCCAGTTCAGCTAGCCAAGAACAACGGATAGCTGCGCTTGAAGACAAGTTGAAGACCATGGCCGAAATGGTTGCAAGTATGCATTCCATCATTGTGGCCCAGCATACAGTACCACCGACCATACCTCCTGCAAATCCTGAAATCATAGCATCGTCGGTGCCTGTCAATGCAGGACTGGGGGTAGCATCTCTTCAAGTACCTCCTGTACAAATCCAACCCACACCCAGTCAGTCAGGTGTTGGGGGTAGTGCTTATCACGCTGTTCCTTCCCCTAATACTGTGACTCAGCCTGCTCCTTCTACATCAGTAGAAGATGCCAATGAAGCTGTCAAAATCCTACGCACTCAGTTCGAGGCCTTCAAAAAAAGGACAATTTGCAGAGGTTGGGGATCAAGCAACCTTACCCAGTTGAATGGAAGGAAGTCCCATTTCCTCCTAAGTACAAAATCCCAACAATCTCGCTGTTTGATGGCAGCACTTCTCCCAGTCAGTTCATCAACCACTTTGAGGTTATGAATGTCCAACTTCAACCAAATGACGCTCTTCTTACCAGAGTATTCGTCGGTTGTTTAGCCGGCGTAGCATACGATTGGTACAGAAGCTTACCCGATGGTTGTATCACCTCCTTCTCTGGCCTAAAACAAATCTTCTTGGAAGGATTCTATGAGGGGATCAATGACATGACTATGTCAGCCCTCAATAAAATCAAACAAAGACACAATGAAACTGCTGAGAGTTTCATTGAAAGGTTCCGTCGAGAAGCTTTAAAAATACCTCCTGGAACTCCGGCCTCTATCACCATAGACACCTGCAAGGCAAATCTTTTGCCTATCATCAATATGTGGACGGGATCTACTCAGTTGTAAGACTGGCCATCTTTCATTGTCAACGCTAAAGCAGCTGAAGTTAGCGCTGACAAATTCAAACAGCTAGGGGTACAAATATCTAACCCCGATCGGGATGAACACCAGACATCAGGTGGTGGCAATCGCCAGAACAACCGCAAGGAAAAAGAAACTTTGAATATCAACTTGACGAACAAGAATAAAGAATCTCTGGCGGTCAATGTAGCTTCCCCTACGTCCAATTCTACTCCTTCGGCACCACCACCCAGGGAACCTCGTCCTAAAGTAGAGTACTCTTTTGACGAGAATGACACAGTGAGCATCTTTGATTGCTTGATCAAAAGCAATAAGCTCCAGCTCCCAGATCCCAAGAAGCCCGATGAAGTTGGTAAGACTGATCATCCTAAGTACTGTGTTTATCACAGGTTCATTGGACATCCCACTCGAGCATGTTATGTGCTCAAAGGCAAAATTCAAGAGCTGGTCAATGCTGGTATTGTCACTCTGCAGCAAGACGAGAAGACTGTTACCGCAAATATGGTCTCAGTTCAGTTCGGCGACTTCCCGCTGCTGATGGTACAACATGGTGCCATTCCTATCCCCAAAGCTACTCTCGAGATCGAGAATCTCCCTCCTCCAAGAAGTGAAGGTCTCGTCCCCTTGTTTCTTAACAATGGCAAGATTATATGGATTCATCCAGATCTTGCTTCAGAATTCGAACTTTCCTCTTCCTTCAAGAAGAAAGACCGCTCCAAGAGCAAGACAAAGACTTGCAACATGGTGTCTTTTGACCCCATAGGTGACGAAGAAATCCTGCTGGGCACCAGATTAGGGAAAGCCTATCTAAAGGATTATCCTGAAGCTCAGAATCCTGCTTCTTCTTCTGAGCCTGCTCCAGTACAGCCTGCTTCCATTGAGGATATTCCTACTGCATCCTCACCGGTTGTAGAGTCTACTCCTTCCAAGTCGACGGTCGCTGACAAAGGCAAACAACAAATCCGCTTTGACTAACCTTTGAAGAAGTCATCTCCTTCAGGACTTGAAAAGCCTTATAACTTTGATATATTGGCTCAGTTGGCCAAATACACCGGCCCGGCTGTCCATCTTCGAGCTCTTGCGTCTCTCTAAAGAGACTCGGGAAACTCTGAGTGAGGCTCTTATGCAGGCAGAAACCTGTCTAGCCCTGCTAAAGAAGCCAAAAGCAGAACCAGTCTCTTGTCTCCATTGTCATTGTGTGTTGGAGTTAATTCCAAACATAACTTTCACACAGGATGATAAGTTGATGGAAGACAACAGGCACGACCGTCCTCTATACTATACAGGATATGTCGACTCGATGAAAGTCGATCATATTATGATAGATCTAGGGTCTGCTCTCAGTATCATGCCGAAGACAATGTTAGATGCATTGAAAATCCCAGTGCATAGTCTTTTCAGTACAATCACCACCATCATCGGGTTCAACCAGGGAAGAAGTACGAGCCTCTGGGCAAGATTTGCCTAAAACTCCAAATAGGTAATCTTTGCACAAAGGTGACCTTCTACATCATTGACAACCATGGTTGTTCTTATAATGCCTTGTTGGGAAGACCATTTCTGCATGAGCATAACATTGTTCCTTCGACTCTCCATCAATGTTTCAAATATGTCGATGACAATGGAGAGGTGCAAAAAGAGGTTGCTGATCTCTATCCTTTCAAAGACGTCGAAGCATACTGCAACGATGCCCGTATGTACAAGGATGAATTCATGAAGGTTGTCCTGTCTCTTGACACTGAAGAAGACCAAGAAGCAGTGCCCAATGACACCCTTATCATACCTGTCAAAGGGCGTATTTCTCGTCCTCAGTCCTCCAAGCCACTGGCTATTCACTTTCCAGTCCAGAAGCAACCAACTGATGATGATCAGGATCAAAGGGAGCTCACCTCTTCTGAGCCACTTGTTATTGACTTACGTCGTAACAAAGAAAAAGGCAGCTTACCACTTCTGAGCTACTTGTTATTGATTTATCTCATAACAAGGATAAAAGGGAGCTCATCTCCTCTGAGCCGCTTGTTATCGACCTACGTCGTAACAAAGCCAATCCTCCTCCACGTTCTTTTTCTCTCCCTCTTGTAATCAATCTGACCAAGCCTGCTAAGGCTAAAGGTCCTGTTGTAAATACAAATGTACAAATCAATCAAAAAGCATCTACTTTCCAGTATACTGATGTCATTTATCATGCTAAATGCTATTTGGATATGTTAGATAGCTTTTAATCATTTATAATGGGAGTTGTGCAATCTCTTCAAACAGAGGTCTCATTTGAACACCCAAAGGATTCATATCGTATTATTCCCACTCGTAAGAAAGGCGAGAGTCCAATACTTTTTAGTAAAGGACTGGAACAACAATTCAGCTATACGGATGATAGCAAAAGTAATGATATGGGGCATCTTCAATTTCGTCGTTACAGTCAACAATCAAAAGACATCATCCGAAAGATGGGTTACGACTTCAAGAATGGCCTCAACTACGATAAGGGTAGAAAAACTCCTATCTGTACGTCTGTGCCAAAAGGGAAGTCAGAGATGTACTACAGCAGGACCAAAAGGGGTCTCGGATATGCTTCACCTTCGGTATTATCCCCAGCAGTCTCCGAATCCGATAGTGAAGAGCGCTCTAACTCTTCTGATTCCAGATCATGGGATTCTGACACCAGCATCGGCCAAGTTCATCGATTGACTGTATCTTCTAACATGGTCTCCGTCGAACTTCCAGAAGGCTATGACGAGGATGTTGAAGAAAGTCCCGAAACAGATCCTTGGACTCAACGAATGGATACCCAATGGGAACTCTGATTCGAACAACGAGAACCTCCTACTGAAGATCAATTAGTTCAAATTGATGTAGGAGAGAGCGGGTCACCTCGTCCAATATTCATCAGCAAGAACCATTCAGAGGCAGATAAGCAAGAATTAATTCTTCTTATTCAAGAATACATTGATGTCTTTGCCTGGAGCTATGAAGACATGCCAGGTCTAGATCCTAAAGTTGCTACTCACAAATTGAATATCTTGTCTAATGCAAAACCGGTCAAACAGTAACAACGGTGCTTCAAGCCAGAAATAATGGATGCAATTGACGATGAAGTCAAGAAGCTCATCGCTTGTGGCTTCATCCGAGAGGAACAACATCCTGATTGGGTAGCTAATGTCATCCCAGTTCTGAAGAAAATCGGCAAGGTTCGAGTCTGCATCGACTTTCGGGATCTTAATGAAGCCTGTCCAAAAGATGAATTTCCTCTTCCCATCACGGACGTCATGATCGACAACACATGTGGGTTCGAAAGAATATCTTTCATGGAAGGATTCTTCGGATACAATCAGATTCGGATGCATCCTGAAGATAAAAAACATACTTCTTTCTGCACTCCTCGCGGAGTCTACTGCTATACTGTAATGCCATTTGGTCTCAAGAACGCTGGTGCAACATACCAACGAGCTATGAGTACCATATTTCGAGATCATCTATGCAAGACTGTCGAATGCTACGTCGACGATATTGCTGTCAAAAGTTGTCTAAAGGAAGATCACATCCAAGACTTGAGAACTATCTTCAATCTCATGCGCCAACATCAACTCAAAATGAATCCCACCAAGTCATTCTTGGGTGTCTCTAGTGGTAAATTTCTCGGCTTCGTTATTACTTCTAAGGGTATACACGTGGATCCCGAGAAGATCAAAGCCATTCAAGAGATGCGTCCTCCATGCAACCTAAAAGAGCTATGAGGATTCTAAGGTCGACTTGCGTATATCAGGAGATTCATTTCGAATCTGTCTGGACGCTGCAGGCCATTTACTCAACTAATGAAGAAGGGTGTATCTTTCGTTTGGACTGAAGAATGTCAATGTAACGCTCCAGTCCCAAAATACGTAGGACTAGAACGTAATCATGCCAGATGTATACATACGAAGTATATGGACCCTCGTATATATACATAAGCTGTAAAGTGCAGTAACCGAGGTACTAAATCTCATCCACAAAGATAAATATGATATAAAAGCAACTTTGAATTTGTCATGTATGCAATCGTTGGGCGGAGACAAATCCACTACCAACAAGTAAGAAAAAATACATGGAAAATATAATGAGTTTGGCGGGCGAAGCGAAGACGATCAAAGTGCAATCATCCTCGAGAAAATAATGACGGTCATGGCCACGGCTAGAACACCTGCGAAAGACAAGAACACACACCTGGCGAGATAACCAGGTCCTCAGAGGGACGTAACAAGATACATCAACATGCCATATAATACTGATTATAAATATGCCACAATCAAAGAAAGTGACAAGATATAATTAAGGTAAACTAACCATACTAAAGTGAACATGCAGTGAGAACAAACCTTTCATCGCATGAGCCCTGGCTGTAAATGGGATCTGGTATAGTCCCCACTTGGGCACCAGTGACCGAGAGCATGACGTTCAAAAACGACAGTGGCCAACCTGAGAGGCTCATACCCGTATCTCCAGCGGAGCATCCGAGTTACAAGGGAAGTGCAATAGAAGCCCATACGATAAGGAAATGTTCTCCCCACCCAATGTACCTATCATGTCGCATCCACGACTATGTAACACTACTAACCGTCAAGTCTTCTAACACACAACTATTGACAGTTAGACCTAACGCACGTCCTGCACGCATCAGTGATCAGCCAACACGCAAGTCCGTAGACTATATGCTACTCATAACTCACACATCTCGTGGCACAACAGTGTCAAAGTTTATGCAATGCACTAAGCTAGTGGTAGTCCCTTAACTCTAAGTCCATATGCAATCAAAGGGTAAATAATAAGGTACAACTAACATCACTGAGCAGGCAGTAATCATGAACTAGAAATAAATGAGCAGTGATATATAATAAATAAAATGCAACTAATTTATAAACAGTAAATTGTGGCAAGGTATCTTGCCTGGTGTGTTGCCTGGTGTGGTGAGATAATCCGACAAGTCATGTCTGTCCAGTAGCCATGTTGGATATGTAAGGCCCGAAATTCACAAGATGGTAGAAAGGCATAATTTAGTCACGATTTGTGATGATAATGAAAGAGAGTTGGTAGTGTAATATACTAGATTTTTATTAATCATAATATGTTTTTAGGAAAAATCAAAAAAAATTATTTTTACGCAAAATACTCTAAATTGGAAAATAAGATTTCAGGTAGAATACTAAAACATGTTTTTAGATAAATAAATAAATTATTTAGGCAAAAACAATATCTTTGTCAAAATATATTATTTTTAGATACCGCACATAAGCTAGAAGAATATTTTCAAAGTTAAAACTAATTTTGAAATTTATGCATTTCTCAAACCTATTTTTTTTACCAATAGTATTTATATAACAATTAATAAAACATGAATACTAATAATAATAATAATAATAATAATAATAATAATAATAATAATAATATTCATAGTAATTCTAATAATTTACAATAATAATAATAATAATAACAAGTAATAATAATAATGATAATAATAATAATAAACTTAATAATATTTAATAATAATAATAATAGCTTATCCCTTTTTAAATAATAATAATAATAATATTAATAATAATAATAATAATATAAAAAAATCCTTTAGAAACTAATACAGTTAACCCTCCCCCAATTTATAACAGTGCGAGAGAGAGAAAGAGAGTTCGGGAAGTTGAAAGGGGGCGCTCACCTGAGGAGGCCGGCCGGGGTTCACGCGGCGAGCGCGGCGGCGGTGGCTGCTTCCAAAGCTCGGCGCGGGGCGGAGGAGTTGGGCGCGCTGACTCGGGGGGCGGCGGAGATGAGAGAGAGGAAATCGCGGCGGGTGGAGGAAGGAGCGGGAGGCGGATGGGGGTTTCTCATGTGGCTCCGGCGTGGCTCAACGGCGGTGGATGGGCGCGCCGGCGCCGGGGGTCCAGGTCTGGTAAGCGCGACGGAGAGCGGTGGCTCGAGCGGTCGCGGGTGCGGAGGGAGTTCGTCGAGGCGGAGGAGCGACGGCGGCTCGAGGGGATCATCGGTGGCGGCGCTGGAAGAGCCAAGATTAGGGTTTCGACGGAGCAGAGGGAGGCGGAAGCTTGGGGGTTCGTCGGCGATGAGGCCGCTGCTGCCGGCGAGTGGCGCGGCGGTGGTGCAAAAAGGGTACGGCCAGATCCAGTAGACGGGGGTGGCGACGGACCGTCCCGGCGGCCCGGAGGGTCCGGAGGGGAGACCCGCAGTCGCCAAGGGGGTGGCCCGGCGGTGGATGCCGACCATGGCGTGGAGGCGCTGGAGGCTGGCCACGGGTGAGGTGGATCTACGTTGGGGATGCCCGGCGACTCCGGTGGAGGTCTGCTCGGCACGCGGTCGGGATTAGTAGGCATTGCCTCGCCGGATGGGCGGTGACGTGGGCACAGAGACGAGCATAGATACATTTTTCTCTCTCATCTGTTGGTGGTTTACGTTTGATGACGGGGACCGGTCGGCCGGGTTTTTCCAGTGGTGGTGTTGTCGGGATATGATGGGTAGTGGCAGACGTGGTGATGGTGATGGTGATCCGATGAGGTTGGTGTAGGCGGAGTCTGTGTCGGGATGATGAGGGTGACGGGGATTGCAGATTTGGTGGTGGTGTCGACGGGGATTTGGTATAGGTGGCGGTGGGGGCTATGAAGGGGTGTGGTGGAGATGATGACGACGGCAGGATTCGGGGAGACGGGAATGGTGATGGCAGAACCGTCGTGTCCTGCGAGACACGGACGGGGTATCCGGGATTGTCGGATACGAAACGAAAAATATTGTATTTGTAAAGGGGAAAAATATAGTGGAGAAGATGAGGCACATACACGATGCACCTGTGATGGAAATTTCTGGAGGAGTACCTCTCTTTTATAGGAGGTGGGAATTCCCATTTGGATAGGGACTGGAAGTATTTAAATCCAAATTAGATAAATCCCCTATTAATTTAAACCGATTTAAAAATACTTCAATTTAATTCAAATCCAATCTAAATAAATTCTATACTTTATTTAAAATATTTTAAATAAAGCCAATAAAATCTTTTGCAATTAAATTTACCATCGCAAATCAAATATTATATTTAACATAATCTTAAATATTATTTTCATAATTAAATAAATATGGAAATAATTAATTTCAAAAATCATTATAAATACTAAAATATTACTTCATGATCTAGCTTTTATAAATAACAAAATATATTAATAAGCAAATTTTACATTTTGCAAAATATTAAATCATAATTTCCAAATCACCATTTATTTGTAAACGACAAATAAAATAACCTTTTTTAAAAAAATAAAAATATTTATAAAATTTATAATAAAAATATTTTTCTAAAATATGTACCTCGACACATATTCGTACTCGTCGAGAAATTACGAAACACAATTCTTGTACGCTACGCAAATACAAAAATGCGAACTTGTATGCGACGTACGAAGTACAAAATAGATACGAAAAAATATTTTAAAAATTGTAGTAGAAATTTATGGGGATTACATCCTACCCAACTTAAAAGAATTTCGTCCTCGAAATTTAGGAAAACTTAGGATAGGTAGGACGAAGGAGATAGAAGCAGTATAATCGATAAGAATTTGATTCATATTGAACAAAAGGCAATCAATTGTTTGACGAGAATGAAACGACATTTCAATGGCAATATGTCATTTGATCGACTAAAAATTTCGATGGTTTTAGATTTCGATCATGACAATCATTCAATGACTAAGTTCGATCAACCTTAACATTAACCTAAAAAGCAACCTCATAAGTAGGTAATAAACTCCTTAATCCTTGATATCGTCAATATTCATGAAATCTCTCTTAGCATAAATTGTTCTTTCCAAAAAAAATAAAAATTTCCGTTCCACGTCCTCTTAAACATAACCAATATGGTTATAATTGTGCTCTAATTTCCTCTATTTCATCATAGAATTTTCGATAATCTCAAATTTTGGATTCCATAATCTCCATTTATACTAGCTCACTTATATATATCCTTCCAAGTTATGATTTCCTCTAAAATTAAAATTTCTAAAACTTTCAACCAATTTGGCCCAAGTAAAGTTAAAATCTTCTTTCTACACTTTGTATTATTGGTTAATGTACGGTGCATCCATAGGTATCAAAAAAAGTCTGTCTTCAATGATAATTCTCGAAAACTAACAGTATACCTTCATAACTCAATCTTCTATCCTCATAATTAAAAATTTCTAAAATACTTATTAGTCTCTCTCTCGAAATTTAATTTCAACAATCTCATCTTCTTGCTGGAAGAAATGTAACTCATCTTAACTTCTTATTCATAATCATCTTACAACTTAATTCTCCATGCATCAAAATGTAAAGGTTTCTTTCTTCAACAATTAGTTATCCTTGAAAACTAATATCATCATAACACGATACGTTACCGAAGGCAACGTCAAAATTTTGCATCCATAATTTAATGTATAATTTGGTTCTTAACCACCCAAGCTTTTAGAGAAAAAAAATATTTCACTCGATATGTTGTTACCTCAAAACAAATTTGAAATTCGCGAAGTCTATTTATCCTTGAGTGTTTCATCAAAACCTAATATATCATTCCTTACCTCATTGATTCGGATTTATTGCACATTTCCATTTATATCCCACCTATAGCTCATAATTTCATAATTATCTTAACCAACCACATTATTTATCCATGCTGTGGGGTTCCCTAATCTAACCTTTACTAACCCAAGATTGTCATGATCAAATTTCACAAGGAAATCATGCAAGGGACATAGTTATATAACTACGGAGGTAACATAGTGAATATGAGCGAAGTAATTTAATTGGGAGAGAGAAGGATAAGGGTTGCAATATTGAAGAGCGAAAAGATATTGGGTCTAAGTGAATCGAGATAAGACATGAAAATAAATGAACAAAGTCTAAGCAATCAAGATAAAACACAAAGTTAAGCATTTAAGGAATCACGTTATATATTGGGTCGAAAGATTGAGTCATGGTTGAGCCCAATATACGTAGTCAAAAGTATATCGGTGCAATGGTAAGGGTTGTAGTTGAGTCTTTACGACCCGAAAGTCGTACCATAAAAATAGAGTACAAGGGGACGTGTTCTAGTGGAACACGACATACCTACATGAAGGTCAGCTCGTCTAGGTCTTGCATGTGAAATTTGTGGGAAGGAAAAGTCTAGTGTTGTGCTCCAAATATCAAAGTCACGATACGGAACGCCGAATATTCAAAATAGAAAGTGGGTTTTCATAAGGTACTAATTAATGTACCAAAAATAAAAGGTTAAAGCACGAAATAAAGATAATTAGGAAATCTCGTAGGTCAAGGCTAGATAAGCTAGAGAGACAATTTCTAGAAAAAGTTCATAGATAAGGTTATGGTCAAGGGGTTGGTTCTGATCATTTCTAGTTTCAAACAATTAGATGGTCATGAATAATGATCTAGATTTGAGGGAAGGTCGAGTAAGTCAAAGATATGTTCATCGGTTTGGTCGATGACTAATTATACTTGTGTATATGCAATATCATAATCATAGGTGGCATGGCAATCTAATGTACAATACTTCTATCTCACTAGGGTAACCTTACTTGCTTCTTGGTCTTCTACCAATATGATCTAATCTAAATTTCAAGTTCCTCAAAATTTTCTCAATAAAATTTCCAAGACACTTCGCCAAAATTTCAATTATCTTAGACTGTCAACTTTAATCACAATTTTAAATCTCTAGTAAATCTCGAAACAACCCTTGTGTATCGCAACTTAATAATAACCTCTTTTTTTTCCCAAATCTTAAACTCAACATTAATAAGTTTATCCGTCGAAATTCATACTACAAAATGGAACGTTTAAATAACTCCCGAATTTTTATTTTATATCCTTCAAATGTGTATATCTAGCTTCCAATAAGTCACAACTACTCTTCCACCCTTTTACCAAAATTTAAATATCCATAATCAAGGCTTTAAACTCGAAATTTAAATAACTTTATAAATCATAGATCATATGAGCAAATTTTAAATATTTTTCCTTCAAGTCGATTTCATATCTTCCAAAAATATTTCAAACAATTTTTTTTTACCATTATCTCTTCAAGCTCAAAATTAAATACTTAATTCGTAAATCGTGGAATCAATTTAAAACCTCAAGCTTTCTATTAAACCGTAAATCATAAACCCTTCATATTCTTTACAAAATCACAGCTTATAATTTAAAACACTTTAATAAATTCGAGATAAACTTTAACATATTCAATCCAAACTTGAACTTAGTCGTAAATCATGTGTCACAATTTAAAGACGTTTCTCAAATTGGTTTCGTATCTCAATAAACTATTTCACAATTTCCAAAAATCATTAATCATAAATTGTTTTCTCGATCTACTATTCTCTTGTGTATACCACTCTGTAATAGCAAAACAAAATTTCAACTATCCTGTGGAGGCGGTAATACGCTACTACCCAACTTGAAATTATCTAATCCTTAAGAATCATATTTCTAGGAAAATAAATGCCTCACCAACCCAAATAAAATCCATGTATATTAATTGTCAATGCAATCCATCTAGCCATGTGTTTAACCTATGGGCATATACTAGTGTAGTCATCTTACTAAACACGAAACTAAGGATTTATGGTAGAAGGAGTCAAGCAAGATACAAATCAAGGAGGTCGAACAAGAGTTCAAAATTTGAAGTCAAGAAAAGATGTCAAGTAGGTGGATGAGATTCTAAACTCTAATCCTATATTGCAGGTCCATTTGGTTCAATCATGTAACCGAAATGGCAAACTAGACCTGCATGGGCCACCACAAAAACATGTAACGCCCCAGTCCCAAAATACGTAGGACTAGAACGTAATCATGCCAGGCGTATACATACGAAGTATATGGACCCTCGTATATATACATAAGCTATAAAGTGCAGTAATCGAGGTACTAAATCTAATCCACAAAGATAAATATGATATAAAAGCAACTTTGAATTTGTCATGTATACAATTGTTGGGCGAAGACAAATCCACTACCAACAAGTAAGGAAAAATACATGGAAAATACAATAAGTTTGGCGAGTGAAGCGAAGACGATCAAAGTGCAATCATCCTCGAGAAAATAATGACGGTCATGGCCACGGCTAGAACACCTATGAAAGTCAAGAACACACACCTGACGAGATAACCAGGTCCTCAGAGGGACGTAACAAGATACATCAACATGCCATATAATACTGATTATAAATATGCCACAATCAAAGAACGTGACAAGACATAATTAAGGTAAACTAACCATACTAAAGTGAACATGCAGTGAGAACAAACCTTTCGTCGCATGAGTCCTGGCTGTAAATGGGATCTGGTATAGTCCCCACTTGGGTACCAGTGACCGAGAGCATGGCATTCAAAAACGACAGTGGCCAACCTGAGAGGCTCATACTCGTATCTCCAGCGGAGCTTCCGGATTACAAGGAAAGTACAATAGAAGCCCATACGATAAGGAAATGTTTTCCCCACCCAATGTACCTTTCATGTCGTATCCACGACCATGTAACACTACTAACCGTCAAGTCTTCTAACACACAACTATTGACAGTTAGACCTAACGTACGTCATGCACGCATCAGTGATCAGCCAACATGCAAGTCCGTAGACTATATGCTACTCATAACTCACACATCTCGTGGCACAACAGTGTCAAAGTTTATGCAATGCACTAAGCTAGTGGTAGTCCCTTAACTCTAAATCCATATGCAATCAAAGGGTAAATAACAAGGTACAACTAACATCACCGAGCAGGCAGTAATCATGAACTAGAAATAAATGAACAGTGATATGTAATAAATAAAATGCAACTAATTTATAAACAGTAAATTGTGGCAAGGTATCTTGCCTGGTGTGTTGCCTGGTATGGTGAGATAATCCGACAAGTCATGCCTGTCCAGTAGCCATGTTGGATGCGTAAGGCCCGAAATTCACAAGAAGGTAGAAAGGCATGATTTAGTCACGATTTATGATGATAATGAAAGAGAGTTGGTAGTGTAATATACTAGATTTTTATTAATCATAATATGTTTTTAGGAAAAATAAAAAAAATTGTTTTTACGCAAAATACTCTAAATTGGAAAATAAGAATTCAGGTAGAATACTAAAACATGTTTTTAGATAAATAAATAAATTATTTTTAGATACCGCACATAAGCTAGAAGAATATTTTCAAAGTTAAAACTAATTTTGAAATTTATGCATATCTCAAACCTATTTTTTTTACCAATAGTATTTATATAACAATTAATAAAACATGAATACTAATAATAATAATAATAATAATAATAATATTCATAGTAATTCTAATCATTTACAATAATAATAATAATAATAACAAGTAATAATAATAATGATAATAATAATAATAAACTTAATAATATTTAATAATAATAATAATAATAGCTTATCCCTTTTTAAATAATAATAATAATAATAATAATAATAATAATAACATAAAAAAAATCCTTTAGAAACTAATACAGTTAACCCTCCCCCAATTTATAACAGTGCGAGAGAGAGAGAGAGTTCGGGAAGTTGAAAGGGGGCGCTCACCTGAGGAGGCCGGCCGGGGTTCACGCGGCAAGCGCGACGGCGGTGGCTGCTCCCAACGCTCGGCGCGAGGCGGAGGAGTTGGGTGCGCTGACTCGGGGAGTGGCGGAGATGAGAGAGAGGAAATCGCGGCGGGTGGAGGAAGGAGCGGGAGGCGGATGGGGGTTTCTCCTGTGGCTCCGGCGTGGCTCAATGGTGGCGAATGGGCGCACCGGCGCCGGGGGTCCAGGTCCGGTTAGCGCGGCAGAGAGCAGTGGCTCGGGCGGTCGCGGGTGCGGAGGGAGTTCGCCGAGGCGGAGGAGCGACGGCGGCTCGAGGGGATCATCGGTGGCGGCGTTGGAAGAGCCAAGATTAGGGTTTCGACGGAGCAGAGGAGGGCGGAAGCTTGGGGGTTCGTCGGCGATGAGGCCGCTGCTGTCGGTGAGTGGCGCGGCCGGTGGTGCAAAAAGGGTGCGACCAGATCTAGTAGACGTGGGTGGCGACGGACAGTCTCGACGGCGCGGAGGGTCCGGAGGGGAGACCCGCAGTCGCCAAGGGGGTGGCCCGGCGGTGGACGTCGACCATGGCGTAGAGGCGCTGGAAGCTGGCCACGGGTGAGGTAGATCTGCGTTGGCGATGCCCGGCGACTCCGGTAGAGATCTGCTCGGCACGCGGCCGAGATGAGTGGGCGTTGCCTCGCTGGATGGGCGGTGACGTGGGCACAGAGATGAGCATAGGTACATTTTTCTCTCTCATCTGTTGGTGGTTTACGTTTGATGACGGGGACCGGTCAGCCGGGTTTTCCCAGTGATGGTGTTGTCGGGATATGATGGGTGGTGGCAGACGTGGTGATGGTGATGGTGATCCGGTGAGGTTGGTGTAGGCGGAGTCTGTGTCAGGATGATGAGGGTGACGGGGGTTGCGGATTTGGTGGTGGTGTCGACGGGGATTTGGTATAGGTGGCGGTGATGGCTGTGAAGGGGTGTGGTGGAGATGATAACGACGGCGGGATTCGGGGAGACGGGAATGGTGATGGCAGAACCGTCGTGTCCTGCGAGACACGGACGGGGTATCCGGGATTGTCGGATACGGAACGAAAAATATTGTATTTGTAAAGGGGAAAAATATAGTGGAGAAGATGAGGCACAAACGATGCACCTATGATGGAAATTTCTGGAGGAGTACCTCTCCTTTTATAGGAGGTAGGAATTCCCAGTTGGATAGGGACTGGAAGTATTTAAATCCAAATTAGATAAATCCCCTATTAATTTAAATCGATTTAAAAATACTTCAATTTAATTCAAATCCAATCTAAATAAATTCTATACTTTATTTAAAATATTTTAAATAAAGCCAATAAAATCTTTTGCAATTAAATTTACCATCGCTAATCAAATATTATATTTAACATAATCTCAAATATTATTTTCATAATTAAATAAATATGGAAATAATTAATTTCAAAAATCATTATAAATACTAAAATATTACTTCATGATCTAGCTTTTATAAATAACAAAATATATTAATAAGTAAATTTTACATTTCGTAAAATATTAAATCACAATTTCCAAATCACCATTTATTTGTAAACGACAAATAAAATAACCTTTTTTTAAAAAAAATAAAAATATTTATAAAATTTATAATAAAAATATTTTTCTAAAATGTGTACCTCGACACATATTCGCACTCGTCGAGAAATTACGAAACGCAATTCTCGCACGCTAAGCAAATACAAAAATGCGAACTTGTATGCGACGTACGAAGTACAAAATAGATACGAAAAAATATTTTAAAAATCGTAGTAGAAATTTAGGAGGATTACAGTCAACGAGCGTTTGACGACATAAAGCGGTATCTCATGAATCCACCAGTCTTGGTGCCACCAATCTCTGGCATACCATTCTTAATGTATGTCCGTGCTATGGACCATTCATTGGGTGATTTACTTGTCCAAAAGAACAAAGAAGGCCACGAACAGGCTATCTATTATCTCAGTCATACTATGGTTGGTGCTGAACACCGTTATAGTCTGGTAGAAAAAGAATGCCTAGCTCTTATGTTTGTTGTTCAAAAGACTCGGTATTACATCATTGGCCAAACTATTCATGTTATATCCCGAGTTAATCCTCTTCGGGTACTGATGAAGAAGCCTAGCACACTAAATTCTCGGCTGGCTACATGGGCCATTCTGCTAGCCCAATATGACATGGTATATGTTCCTCAAAAGTCTGTCAAAGGTCAAGCACTGGCGGATTTTTTAGTAGCTCATCCTGTTCCAGAGACGTCTAAACTCTATGATGAAATTCCAGACGAGACATTAAAATCTAATACAATCTCCGAAGAATTTCCTACTTGACGTCTATTCTTTGATGGTGCATCCAGGATTGGACCCAATGGTGCCATTGTCGCAGGAGTTGGAGTTGTCCTTGTTTCTCCAGACGGTTCTGCTATCCAAAGAGCCTATTCCTTAGATGAGCCTTGCTCCAATAACGTGGCAGAATACAATGCTCTACTCATTGGTCTTCAGTTATCTAAACAATTGGACGTCGAATATCTTGAAGTCTATGGTGACTCCAAGCTGGTTGTTAATCAGGTTAGAGGAACCTATGAAGTTCGCCATCAAGATCTAGTGCCTTACTATGAAGCGGCAATCAACCTGGCTACATCATTTAAAGCCTTCTTCATTGAATATGTACGACGAGCTTGCAATACTGAAGCAGATGCTTTGGCCAATCTTGTAGCAGTTTTAGGCATCCCTATCAAAAGACAGCAGGTGGTGGTTATCTCTAATCGGGAATTGTTCTGCATCGAAAACAATCGTAATATTGAGTACAGTAATCTTACTGAAGTCAATGTCACTAGTAAAGATTGGAGAGCTCCCTTCATCGATTTTGTGGTCCATGACATACTCTCTGAAGATCCCAAAGAAGCTACGAGTATTCGTCGGCAGTTTCTGCGATTCTACTACAATCAGACCACTAAAACTCTCTACCGGCGAACTTATGACGGTCTTCTCTTGCGCTGTCTTGCTGGTGATGAAGCGAAGCAAGTATTGCGTGAAGCTCACGACGGTGTCTGCGGAGCGCATCAACCCTGTCCTGAACTACAGGATCGCATCCGACGTATGGGTTACTACTGGCCCTCCATGGTATCTGATGCCATCGATTATGCAAGAAAATGTCGAGCTTGTCAAATCCACGCAAATTTTATTCATCAACCATTAGAATTTCTTCATCCGACTGCTGCTTCCTGGTCTTTTGAAGCTTGGGGCATGGACATCATCGGTCCCATCAATCCTCCTTCTTCTAGAGGACATCGGTTCATACTGGCAATAACCGACTACTTCTCCAAGTGGGACGAAGCTAAACCATTGGCTGAAGTTAAGACCAGCAACATCATCAACTTTGTCAAACACCATGTCATCTATAGATTTGGTGTACCTCGACGAATCATTCACGATAACGGACCTCAATTCATCAGCCAAAAGTTCACAAGATTCTGTGACGATCACCGGATTGATAATGTCGCTTCGACAGCCTACAATCCTGCTGCTAATGGCTTAGCTGAAGCTTTCAACAAGACTATCATCAAGCTCCTCAAGAAGTTTGTATCCACTAACAAACGAAACTGGAGTGAAAAGCTTGGAGAATGTCTTTGGGCCTACCGCACTACGGTCCGCAACCCTACAGGCTGTACACCCTTTTCTTTGGTATACGGCTGTGAAGCAGTTCTACCTCTGGAACTTCAAATTCCGTCTTTGAGGATTGCTATCGCCAATGAACTCACGACAGAGAATAATGATCTTCTTCGACTTCAAGAGTTAGAAGCGCTCGATGAGAAACGGCTATTGGCTCAACAGCATATTGAGTTATACCAAGCCCGCATCTCAAAGACTTTCAACCGCAAAGTTAAGGTCAGAATCTTTCAGAAAGGAGAGCTTGTCCTAACCGTCAGACGTCCTATGACTATGACTCACTCGAGCAAAGGCAAGTTCGATGCAAAGTGGGAAGGGCCTTACATTGTAAGCAAAGTCTTTTCTAATGGAGCCTATTAACTCACAGAGCTAGACGGTCGAGTTACAATGATGCCTATCAATGGCAAGTTCCTCAAAAAGTATTATGTATAAATGTAACATACGTTGCTTGTAATTATCAGACAAGTTCATAAATAAAATTTAATTTTATTTTCATCTTGAATGATAGTACAAAATATCAAGGAAGGTCACTATCATCCTTCTCAAAATTGGGACGTGGGCTACTACCGTCCTTATCAAAAACATGATCAGCAAAACAGTTGAGAACATTCTTGCTCGAACCCACCAGGAACTTGCAAGCAGCCATCCTCATGGCTTCTTCTTCTTCTTCAGTCTTCCCTGGTTCAAGAAGGAAGTCCAAGATGTCCCTTGGCGGCTTGGATACAGATGAACCTTCGCCTGCCTCTGTCTGCTTTGGCTGCACCGGTTCGACTGGACGTTCTTCAGTAACCGCTTCAACCTTTGGGGCGACCTCAGCCTTCTTGGATGCGTCTCCAGATGACATCTTTATGCTGAAAAGTGAAAGTGACCATCCCATCTGATTTTCTGTTCTATTTATAAACAGAGAGTCGTAAGACAACAAAGCGACACATTCATCCGACGGTTCGCCCGTTCACCATCTGACGGTTCACCCGTTCATCTGACGGTTTGTCCGTTCATTACATTCATCTGACGGTTTGCCCGTTCACCATCTGACGGTTTGTCCGTTCATCATATCTCATCTGACGGTTTGTCCGTTCATCACATCTCATCCGATGGTTTGTCCGTTCATCACATCTCGTCTGACGGTTTGTCCGTTCATCACATCTCATCCGACGGTTTATCCGTTCATCACATTCATCCGACGGTTTGTCCGTTCATCACATCTCATCCGACGGTTTGTCCGTTCATCACATTCATCCGACGGTTTACCCGTTCATCACATTCATCCGACGGTTCACCCGTTCATTCCATCCATCCGACGGTTTACCCGTTCATTCCATTCATCTGACGGCTCGTCCGTTCATTCCATTCATCTGACGGCTCGCCCGTTTATTACATTCATTTGACGGTTCATCCGTTCATTTAATTCATTTGACGGTTCACCCGTTCGTCACATTTATCCCGACGATTCATTTCGTTCATTTGTTTCGTTCACATCATCTATTTCGTTCATATCAGCAACTTGTCATCTTTGATTAAGTTGTCTATTGACATAATGATATTCGATAAATTATATTTGCCACGTCCATATTACCTCTGAGCAGATATTATTGAATATGATTATTTTCCAGAATCAAGAAATATATCATGTCTTGCACCTCTGAATATATTTTCTATCGATGTTATATATATTTTAATAAGATATGAGACAAATAATAGAGCCACAAAAAAATGCCTTTTTATTGATCAAAGATGAAAGACATTACAAAGATACATATTACAAAACAAGAAGATACAGAAAATCTTTCTATTCGATCGGTGGTGTCATCAAGTTAACCATCTACTGCTTTAAAGATTTCAATCGCTTCTCACGGGAGTCCATCACGCGCCTCCTGGCTTCCTCCATTCTAGACTTTTCATTAAAAGTCGGTAAGGTCACTAAGCGGCGGGAGATTTCAGCCTGATGAGTCGTGATATATTCATTTCGTTCCTGAGTCAGAATGTCCAGTTGCTGAGTGGCAACTTGATGCTGTGTGACTTCATCTTCTAGAGTATGCTGAACTAGTTTCAACACTTCTTGGAGACGGACAATCTCCTCTTGAAGACGAATAGATTTCGCTTTCAACTCAGTAACTTTCTCATCCTTCTCTCCAGCAGCAGAGGTGGCTATCTCCATTTGAGAATCATATTCTGAAGCCTTGGCAGTATAAGTGTCTATGAAAGTCTAGAAATTAGCCTTCTCAATGGCAACTTCTTGAGACATCTTTTCAAATTCAGCTTGCACTAAGGATTCCACTTCCCCTCGATTAAGATCTTTGTAGATCTTAACCGATGCTTCTAGCTCATCTAGTACGTGCTTAAGAAAAATAGCTTGAGCTTCATCTCCTTGACCTCGGATGGCATTTATCAAATGAGAGGTTGGGTTTCTAACAGTAGTAAAATCAACAACTTCTTTCTCTAGTGCCCTATCTACTAGGGGTCCCAATGCATTAAAGAACAGGTTGCTGAAAGAACTAATGATAAATTGGTTAGTTGCCAAAGCACTAGGGGTAGCAGCTACTCCCGTTGATTATGAAGCAGCATGTGCCTGTGCAGATGGACGTTCTTGCACTTGAATAGAGGGTTCTTTAAACAAGGGAGCTAAAGTAGAACTGGTTTCTCCTTCCGGTTGTTCTTCTGCAAGGACAAATGAACCTATCATTGATTGTTGTTGACATTAACAATTAATTAAAAAGGATCAAAAGATCAAAGGCAATCTTACCATGACTTGCTCTAGCAACAAGCCTTTCGTCTGTGGGTACAAATTCCAGTCTAGCAGAGGTAGCCTCAGACATTACTGCCTGGCTACTTCCGGCCTCAGAACCGCCCGACAGATGTTGGCTGCCACTGGCTATTACTGTTATCGGTACTATATCAGTGCAAGGAGGAACCGGAGATGATTCGATTTCTACATGGATCAAAAATAGAGATGTCAGTTGTTAATCTATGAAAAGAAGATTAATAATTTCATTTAATACCTTTGGGATTAGTGGTAGTAGCTTCCTCCGGCGCTACTTCCTTACCCATATTCTTTTCAGGAGACATATCCACCTCAATATCCTTTTCAGGAGCTAGTGTGTCTTCAACAACTTCAGGAATTTATGGACATCAATATCCTCTTCTTGATTCAAAGTATCATCAATAGCCTCTATTGATGTATCTTCAGTGCTCATGCTGTCCTCAGGTACTTCTTCGCTGGCAGTTGCAGCGGTATGATCAATATCATCTTATAGACCGAAGCCGCAATCATTTAATGCTTCAATCATTAAACGATCCTCCTCTTCGTGGATTGTTCCTGATGTAACAGGAAGTTGAGTTGTTTCTACCGTTGGTGAAGGAGATCGCAGAGCTTTATGCTCCTCCTCTACAATATCCTCCCTAGGCTCTGCAATCTCCTCTCTCTGATCAGTCTCGTCCCTCCGTTCTGGACTAGGAGTCTCATGCCTATGCTCAGAGACAGGAGTAGAAGATAACATAGTAATTCCAGCAGTAGCACTGGCCACCACCGAGGATAGGATCACCTTCTTTCTTTTCCTAAAAGCCAGTTTCTTTCGATGAAGAGGTCTTTCGGGACTCTCTACATCTACCACATCAACCCACTGTGGAAGAGAAGTCGGTGTGGTCGCTTCTTTTCGGGTCGACTCGGCCAGTTGCCAAGACTGTGACCTGGTAGTGACTTTCTCTGATGGGTCCAAGAGGAGTTTCTTCTTGGCAACCGGAGAGGAAGGCTCATTAATTCTTCTCTTCCTTTCCCTGGCCGGAGACTTAACAACTTTCAAAGAAATCCTCAGTAATTCATTAACTTCCTCAGGGAAGTTAGCTTCCCTAGAGGCTTCCAAGGGATCATCCACTGGTTCATGTTGCTCATCATTTGCTGGAGCTAACATAGCAGATGCTCCTTTCTTCAAACGCGTCGCCGTCGCGAAGCTATCTACCAGATTGAAATTCTTGACGAATGTATTTGCAGCTGTATAAAACAGTGAATATATATATAACATTCTAGGGCCATGATCATTCTTGGTTGGCATCGAGAACACGGTCCTTGTGTCTCGAGCATTGTAGTAGGCCCATGCTCTGGCACCATCAATTAGATACCCCTTTCCTTGTATGCAAGTTATAGCGTTGCCTACATGGAACTGGTCGTAACCAAATTGACGAGCGAAGCGACTTGGTAGATATGGTTCTAGATAACACTCCTTATCAAATCTATATACCAAGTAGGAGGGCCTGATCGTCTTCAGCCAGTCAAAAGCTGCTCGACCCAACGGCTGCCTCCCAAGGTCAACCAAATTTGCTGTCATATGTTCATAACCAGTTGGAGGGGCGACGCAGTAAAAATTCCATCCCTTCCCAAGGTTCAGGGCACATCTGCAGTCCTTCAGACTAGTATACACCCACTTGCTCCGGGAGAATCTTCGCAGATAACTTCCACCGACTGCTCCCATGTCGGGGTTTATCAAGGACGGATAGTGCAGAAGCAACCACCCGAATAAGTAGGTGTAAGGCAACTCCATTCGAGGGAAGTTCCCCTTCTCACCCTTCCATTTGATCATGGAGTCAACATAAAGACGAAGACCTGTATTCACACTGCAGGTCATCGCTGTCAGCAAATCCATCCGGTAGCCGAAGACTAACCGAACAGCAGTAAAAAGTACGCCACGGTAGAAGCGGTCCACGGCACTTGCTCCTGGTACAACGAATCGACGGAGCCAGTATGTCAGGAATCCCGCCAGCTGGGCTTCTCTTGACATGGGCCTGTAGTCCATTCTTATAAAACTTTCGACAAAATCTCCAGTCTTGAGTGGAGGGTATTGATGTTCATCATTAACTCTGATATCCATTTTCTTGTTTTCTTCCATTAGTCTTATTACTTTACTGTGGCTGAGGGATTGGAAGAAAGTCAGGTTGCATGTGTCATGATCCTTAGTCTTTTTCTCAATGATATGATTAAGAAAAAGATAAGATAACCACTTTGATGAATAACAGGTGCCGGAAGAGCCGCTCTTATAGTACCGGGAGCATATGTTGTAATGGTACAATAGTTTGTCGAAAACAGCCACCATCTCTGTATTTTCTCGACGTAGTCTGTCTAACTCGTCGTTTGTTGGAACATACTCCTCATAAGGGAAGTCTCCCATTGGTAGGCACGATATATATTTCATCTCATGGAGGGCTAATCTAATCTCCCCGCAGGGTGTCATGAATGTCCCTGTCCTATAATTACCTCTCTACCAAGGCCAGAAACAGATGAGGATTTGGGTGGAATCCATACACGGTAGCATATACCGCATGATATAGCTCGATCTCTTTAAGTTTGTCTTTGAACTGAGCTAATATCCAGTTGGCTATGTAGTTCCACCTTCTGTTGTCTGGGTTCACCAGACCTGTCAGCCGGATGTCTTGATCCGGGTATCTGCCCTCAGCCTTTGTGTATTCATTAGCGAAGATTGGTGTCCTCACCGGCAGCAGCAAAGAAGAGTTCTCTGGAGGGATACAGCTTGGCTTCAATCCTCTGAGTAAAGTGCTATATCGCTCAGAGGAGCTATAGAACTTGTGTTTGTTGTTTGGGACTTTCTTTACACAGATCTTTCCTGTCCTTGCATGTTGGAGGGGAGTAATATCCCAGTCCATCCTCCTAGGATGGCTTGCATGGGCATAACGGGCTAGAGGGAGGCATCTAGCAATGTTCGGTAACATGACTAGTTTCTCCTTTCTATGGAAGAGTCTCTGATCAACACGGGGTCTTGGCTGAGAACTCTTGTCAATGGCTTTTCCAAATAAGAACATGGGTTTCTTATGGGTAATGGCGTCAGCAGACTGCAGGGGCTGCCCATTCATCAGACTTAACAAAGTCTCATTGTCCTAAGCCACCAAGATGGCTTGGCGGGAGGATGGCAGAGCATATTATGGAAAAAGTACATGGGACAAATCTTCTTTAAATTCTGGTTCAGCAAGGGACCCTACAAATATTTCATACTCTGGGTCCTCTCTGATGTTAACTGCATCAAACAGAAAAAACAGAATTCAGTACAAGTAAAATAAAAGATTCTGTCAGCAAATTGCGCAAGCATCAAATTGCGCAAGTATCAGATTGCACAAGCATTAGATTACACAAGCATCAGATTGTGCAACAATAGCTTCTATGCGTAAACTGTCCAGTTGCGCTAACTCATCCTCTTGCGCAAGTCATCAGATTGCGCTGAATAACTTGCACAAAGCATCAGTTTGCGCTGGACAGCCTTGCGCAAATCAGCAGACTATGCTGACTTTTGCCAGCACGTTCTAACCGATTGTGCAAGAAAATAGTCTTCATAAAAATGAAAACTATTAGGTTTTTGCAACCGAAACCCTAAACAGGGCGGTACAATATGACCAAATCTCTAAAAAGAGACAGGTTCGAAGGATTAACAGTGTTAAAGAACCCTAAAAAGGGTCTTTCGATCGGGTTTACTACCTTGCTGAGCAGGATGAGCAACTTTATGTCGAGAAGGGCATGGCACAGCCCGAGTCGAGGACTCGGCAGGGGCCTTGCCTTTCTCGGCGGCGAAGCGCTTTGGAGCCATTGAGATCGACGGAAAGAAGAAGAAGAGTCAGGAAAGCTCGGGAAATTTTCTCTTTCGAAAGTTTGAAAGCAAGTAAAGAATGGTATGGAGAGAAATGAGAACTATTTATAGTTTTCCAAAATAAACAAACTCCTCAGATTGCGCCGAATAAACATGCTCTAATTCCTCCGATTATGCAGACAGGTCATCATATGCGCAACTTGATTTAAAAATCAAAATTCAAAGTATTTCGAAGCTTTGACTATTTTCAAACTTCGAAAACTTAGAAAGGGGTCTTTTAGGTCCTAAAAAATTAAGTTGCACCCATCAAAGAAGTCATAAAAATCAAATTATGTATCCTTCAAGTGAACTGCGCAGAAGACATATTGCGCACCAACTCGATTGCGCAGGCTGAACTGCGTACTCATCCAAGTGTGCAAGCTGACGTGGCGTCGTCATCATTACCTGACAGAGAATCAGACCTTCTGACAACTGACAGCACGGAGAATGAGGAAACTATTCGTTTATCGTGCAGCACAATGCTCGAGGACAGCTGTACATGTAGCACAATCTGTCAGACTCTCTGCAGCGCAGTCCATCCCAGCGCAGTCCATCCCAGCGCAATCCAAAGCCAGCGCAATTTAGGTGGCGCACTCCATCAAGACAACTGACAATGTACACGTGGCCTTCATGCCATCAATTACTCACCATGTGACAACCGTCTGTACACGATCAAGCGCATTTCAATCAAACAATGCCACGCGTCACATACAGATGGTCCACGATCGAGTAACTGCCTGCACAGTTTATTGCCTGCGCAATCCAAAGTGTGCGCAATCCAACCTGCGCAGTCCAGAATAACTAAAAAATAGTTATTTCCAGAACTCTATAAATAGAGGTTCAAGTCCTTCCTAGAGGGGATCATATACACACACACATATATCAAAAATCATCACCAGAGATCAGGAGTTCTTGCCAATGTGCTGCTGCAATCTTCAGAGGCTACCGTCTTCAAAGTTCACATCGTCCAAGGGATAAAGCGATCGTCATTCAGATCGGATTCCTATAGTTGTACTTTCCAAGAATTCTTGTAATCTTCTTACAAAGTTTGTTGAAATAAAGATCAACTTTTGTTTTTGCAAACGGTGAGGTTGGGCACCACTTTCATAGTACTGTGGCAGTGGAGACAGGAGATAGGGTCTTCAGCGGGGGCTTTGACTTCAGCGAGGTAAGAGTCGACATGTAGTAATGCCTTACTTAAAGCCTTCCGCATTTCTTTGAAGATTCGTAATAGATCGAACAGAGACAACCTGGTAGGTGTATTGGCTAGCTGTGCCAGTATATTAAAGTTATAGGGCGGATCCATGCCTTCGGGAACTGGCGCCTTCAGAGATTTGTCAAACTGCGTCTCCTTCTGCTTAGCTTTGTCCGTAGTTGGAGGCTTAGACGGGCCAGCTTCTTAGCTTATGGTGGCAGCAGGAGCTTGAGAGGGTACCGCTTCTTCTTGTGCGGGATCGTACGTCCGAAGATAAGTCTTCTCCGATCGCATCTAGCCAGATAGAACCTCGTAGATGGGAAAGGATACCATATGGCATGACTTGTACTTCTTTTCCCTTTTTGCTTTGGAAGGTACTACCCCCTGCATCACTTCTTGTATAAGGTCCGGATGGACCCACATGATCTCACCACGTTCAGTCGTAAGCGGGACCAAGGTTGAGTTGCGACCTGGCGGTAGGTTGATGACTTCTATTATTGCCTTAGGAATCGAGACCACGCCGTCTGGGACTTCTGTGGGAGGAAAGTCACCAAACTGAAGAGAGATCATGTTAGAAGATACGACCTTATTTTCAGCTTCGAGGTTGATCACTTAGCTGTCGATAAGCTATTGTATCTTCTTTTTTAGGATGATCCAGCCCTTGGTAGAATGATGCACGTACTGATGATAGAGACAGTACTTGGGATCATTGAGCTGGCTCGCCTCTGCAGGATATCGTGGTAGAGACAATATCAACTTATTATCCTTTGTCAATGTGTGAAAGATGGTAATGACATCGTCTTCGTCAAAGGAGAAGGCCTCCTTAGGCTTGTCAGAGGCGCCTTGAGAATTGGAAGCTCCTTTGGATGTGTCGACCTTCAGCATTTCTTTCCCTTTACCCCCACGAACAGCGATAGTTTGACAATGCTTGCCCTTGTCTTCGGGTTTGGGTGTTTTCAACCCCAGTAGTTCCAAGCTAGGAATGTTGTTTTCAGCAGCATCAGCGGTCCCAAAGAAAGCGGGCCATGTATCATACTTATGTATACACAGACAAAACTTTACTGTTGAAAGGAAGTTATGTCGATAAGTATCCATGAGTTCTGAGTCTGGTATGCCGAATGGCATCTTTAATGCTAGTCGTCTGAAGCGTTCGATAAAGGCGATGACAGACTCAGTCCTCCTTTGCTTGGTCTCGATGAGGGTGGACATACTAACATGCATGCCACTCACGTAAAACCTGTTGAGGAACAACCACTCCAAGTCTTTAAATGAGTTGATAGATCCGTCAGGCAAACTGCAGAACCATTCGAAGGCTACCCCCCTGTAAGGTGCTAATAAATAGCTTCGATAAGAACGGATCGTATCTGGGAAAGTGTAGAGTCTGCATGTTAAAGTACGTCATGTGTTGACGAGGAGAAGTCAACCCGTCAAAGGAATTCAGCGTCAGCAGCTTGTAGTTAGGAGGGCAAGTAGTTTTCTCCCACTCAGGGGGATACGGTTGAGATATTCCCATCTTCTGAAGCTCATCTTTGTGTGAGATGGTGTCGAGACGAGCGACAAGGGAATCAATTACATCCTGTTGATTGAGCAGGTGTTGGAAAATAGCTACTGAACGGTTGTTAGGCGTTGTTGGCGAAGGACCACCACCAGTATTTGTAAGGTTTGGAGGAGGCGCAACGGAATGATACTCCTTTTGTAGTAAAGGAGGGTTGTTGCTGTGAGCCGGACTAGAGTAGGCCGAGACATTTTGTTGAGATGGAGGAACAGCCCCAGCAGCTTGAACCACCATGATACTGGTGAGCATATCGATAATCTTGGCGAATGCTGTTTCAAGACCCTCTAGCCGTTTACTGGTCTGATCACTGGCTTCTTCTGGTCTTTCTCCGTCCGCCATATATGTAGATAACATGCGAGGAAGAATAGAAGAAATAGTACAACTGGTGCTGATACTGTCTGTCTCCGAGTGGGCAAGTCCTTCATCTTCAGGTAGAGGAGGTAGAAAGTTGTTTGCCATAAAAATCAACAACAGGTATTACAGAACACTGGAATTGATTACAAACTCGCTTGTACAAAGAAGGGCCTAGAAAGAAAGCCTAGAAAATAATCTAAGTACAATTGTTTAGTTTTGATTCTGGGGGGGTGACGGTGGATGCTCGGGAAAGTGCTATCAACTCTGCCTTACTCCGTGGACTATCTGATGCAGTCTCTAGCTCGTGAAGATATTGTTTTTTTCTTGAAGATTTCCAGCCTTTTGCAGGGGTGTGGCACCCTGCTATTAATAATAGGATGGATTTTGAGCCGCATAGACGGCTTGTGACCACGTGGCTGGTTAGCATACGAAGACCCGTACTTGGACTATCATCTGTCGGTTTGTTGGGATTTTGTTGCAGCAAATCTGGGTAGTTAAGTAATTGGTCAGATTGCCACGTATCCCGTTGCATATAACATTCTCAGTCATTGATCATGCGGGGTCGCATGAGACTCATGCATGCGTTTCTTTTCCGAAGGACGAGTAGAAACGCGGAAACCTTTCCCCAAACTAGAGAGTACCTGCGAGAGAACCGAGCAAACAATGCACAAACCAAAACACCAAACACAATCACGCAGACACAGAGAATTTTTGACGTAGAAAACCTTTGCGGGAAAAAACTACGGGACGATCGGAGTCCAACCCTGAGAAGCCACCACTAATGGAATAGAAGAATTACACCCTCTACAAACTTCTTTCGATCCAAATCGGATCCCCACAACACTCAGAAGTAAGAACAATGCTTACAAGGCTACGAAGAGCGAGAACGACGAGTAGAGATTACCTGAACGCGATCTCCTTCGAAAAATGACCTTCAATCCTCCGTCTTCTCTCCCGAAGTTGCAAATGGCACTCTTGCCTCCTTCCTCTCTCTCCTCTTGTGTTGTCTCCAATTGTGTTACATATTGATTAGGGTTTGGAAATCCCAACTTAACTCCCTAATCCTGCAACAAACCTGGACCGTTTGATTAGATCCAATGGTGAAAAATCACCCAGATTTCTGCCTCAGCCCCGACGACACAGAGTTCGGCCAGAACTCTGTGTCGGGCGAACAGAACCTACCAGCAACATTCTGGAATGGCCAGACCGAGTTCGGCCAGAACTCGGCCTGGGACCGAGTTCGGCCCGAACTCGGTGGCCCAGTTCCAGAACCTCCCTCTGGTAAGCAGCAGCAGCAGTAGCAACTCGTTGCCTACTTCCCGAGCTTCTTCGACATCGAACGACGCTCGTCGCACTCCAAAATCTTCTCCACATAGGTTGGGAACCCCACCCACTCCAACAAATCTCCTCCTTCACAACTATGGGGAGGATGTCGTCATCCCGATGATCTGCCTGCAGTACTCAAACCTTCCCCTTGGTAGAATCTTCGTGAACATATCAGCTCCGTTGTCATCTGTATGAACCTTCTCAAGCTTCGCGTCCTTCTTCTCAACCACATCCCCTATCCAATGATACCGAGTCTCGATGTGTTTGGACCGGCTATGAAACATCTGATTCTTCACAAGGTGAATAGCACTCTGACTGTCGCAAAGCAAAGTATACTGCTCTTGCTTCAGTCCTATTTCCTGCAGCAGCTTCTTCATCCACAGTAACCCCTTGCAAGCCTCCATCATCGCAATGTACTCTGCCTCTGTCGTCGACAAGGTAACACACTTCTGCAACCGCGACTGCCACGACACCGCTCCTCCCGCAAACATCATCACGTAGCCTGAAGTCGATCGCCTCGTGTCTACATCTCCAGCCATATCAGCGTCGGTATACCCAACCAGCTTCGGCTCGTCACCACCAAAGGAAAGTCTCCAACCAGCAGTACCCTGAAGATATCGTAGAATCCACTTGACCATACTCCAATGTACCCTTCCAGGATTTGAAAGATACCTGCTAACCGTACCAACTGCATGAGCAATATCTGGCCTCGTACACACCATGGCATACATAAAGCTTCCCACAGCCGAGGCATATGGAACCCGCTCCATATCTTTCTTTTCGTCCTCGGTAGATGGACACTGCTCCTCAGTGAGCTTAAAGTGAGCCGCAAGAGGGGAACTCACTTTCTTCGACCCGTCCATCCCGAAACGCTGAAGTACCCGATAAATGTACTTCGTTTGGGACAAGTGTAGCAGCTTGGACTCTCTCTCTCGGCTGATCTCCATCCCAAGAATAGTCTTCGCTGTGCCCAAATCCTTCATAGAGAAGGCCGCGCCCAGTTGGCGCTTCAGCTCCGCTATCCTAGTGGCATTCCGATCCACTAATAGCATATCATCAACATAGAGCAATAAAATAATGAAATCATCATCGGCAAAATATCTCACAAATACACAGTGATCCGACGTTGTCCGTGCACAACCATGCTCCCCCATAAACGACTTGAACTTCCTGTACCACTGCCTCGGAGCCTGCTTCAGACCATACAAGCTCTTCCTCAACCGGTAGACCAATTGTGACTTGTCCTTCTCACAGAATCCCTCTGGCTGTTCCATGTATAACTCCTCCTCAAGATTACCGTGGAGGAATGCCGTCTTCACGTCCATCTGCTCGACCTCTAAGTCGAGACTGGCTGCTAATGCTAGCACCACCCGAATAGACGAATGCTTGACGACAGGCGAAAAGATCTCATCATAATCCATGCCTTTCCGCTGACCGTAGCCTTTAACTACCAGCCTCGCTTTGTATCGAGGGCGAGTAGCATTATCCGTCTGCTTCACTCTGAACACCCATCGATTCTTCAAAGCCTTCTTGCCCTTTGGCAACCGCACCAGATCATAAGTTGAATTGGTGTACAAGGAACTCATCTCCTCCTGCATAGCCTCCATCCACTCCTGCCTGTGTTCGTCTTCCAAAGCCTCTGCAAAACATTCGGGCTCTCCCCCGTAAGTCAATAGCACATACTCATCTAGTGAGTATCTCGTAGATGGTCGATGATCCCTGTCACTCCTCCTCAAAGGAACCACTGGTGCTGGCTGTATACCGACAGCCTCCTCTTCCTCAGGAACTACCTCT
This sequence comes from Iris pallida, assembly GCA_029216955.1. Lineage (NCBI taxonomy): Eukaryota > Viridiplantae > Streptophyta > Magnoliopsida > Asparagales > Iridaceae > Iris > Iris pallida. The sequence goes on along the minus strand of JANAVB010030190.1, from coordinate 14,119 downwards.
CCGACATGCTCATCCTCCTTTAGAACGCCCTGACCACCATCAGCAGGCTGACGATCAAGGTTGGGAGCAACTCTATGTACCGGCTCCCCCATAACTGGATCCTCTGCGATGTCCTCTGGAAACTGCTCGAAGCGAAATGACTCTAACTCAGGCAATTCCTCAGCCTCAGAAGGCGTCTCGGAATCTTGAGTGTTGGTCATGGTCTGATCCTCGATGAATACCACGTCCCTGCTTCTGTAGAGCTTTCCTTCCACTGGGTCGTAGAGTCTATAGCCAAACTCATCCCGACCGTAGCCGACAAAGACGCATCGCCTCGTCTTCGGCTCAAGTTTGGTCCTCTCGTCCTTCGGTACATGCATGAAGGCCTTATAACCAAATGCCCGCAAGTGATTGTATGACGGCTCTTTGTCGTACCATACTTTGTCAGGCACATCACCCTGCAAAGGAGCACTAGGAGACAAATTAATAACATAAGCAGCTGTGAGAAGAGCCTCACCCCAATAACTGCCCGGCAAGTTTGCTTTTGACAGCAAACACCGCACCCTCTCCATCAGTGTCCTGTTCATGCGCTCCGCTACACCATTGAGCTGAGGTGTCTTGGGCGGAGTCTTCTGGTGTCGTATCCCCTGCTCTCTGTAATATGCATCAAAGGGACCGATGTATTCGCCGCCATTGTCGGACCGAACACACAATAACTTCTTGCCCGTCTCTCTTTTAACAGAGGCCTGAAACTCTTTGAAAGTGGGCAGCACCTGATCCTTGGTCTTTAAGGCATAGACCCAAACCTTCCTGGAACAGTCATCAATAAAAGTTACAAAGTAAGAAGCACCACCAATAGATTTTACCTTTATAGGACCGCAGACATCCGAGTGAATCAACTCGAGCAACGTCGGCTTCCTTGAACTTGGGTGACTTTGGAAAGACACCCTATTTTGCTTCCCAGCTAAACAGTGCGTGCACTTCTCCAACTTTGTAGACTTGAGCCCTAGAATCACCTTCCTGTTCACCAAGTAGCTCATCCCCTTCTTGCTGATATGGCCGAGCCGCCTGTGCCACAACTCGGTAGACGCATCACTAATTGCGTTCACCTTCTGTATCCCCTGTGCGCTTCCCTCCATATAGTAGAGATCGAACTTCTTGCTTCCTCTGGCAATCACCATCGAACCTCTGGAAAGCTTCCACTGACTGTTCCCGAAGAGACTGAAGAATCCCTCGTCATCCAACCTTCCAACCGACACCAGGTTGAAACGGATATCAGGGACATGACGAACATCTTTGAGAACAAGAATCGCACCTATCTTCGTTCTCAAATGCATATCTCCAACGGCAACCGCTTTCGACACATCTCCATTGCCCATCTTCAACACTCCACAGTCGCCTGTTGTGTAAGTGGCAAATAGTACCTTATTGTGAGATACATGTGCTGAAGCCCCTGAGTCCACCAGCCAAGAATTGTCATCGCAGGCGAGGTTTGTGATGACCTCATCACCTACGACGATCACATCGCCTCCATGCATCGAGGCCGCCGCTGTAGTGTTCTCTTCTTGCTTCCCCTTGTCGTCCTTCTTCTCTCTCTTCCAAGCGAAACAGTTTCGCTTGATGTGGCCCTTCTTACCATAATGGTAACACTCTGAGTCCTCGTAATGACCCTTGGACTTCCCCCTGCTCTTGTCTCTGCCACCACCTGGACCCCTGCTTTTGCCCCTTCTGCGGCTCTCTGAAACCAATGCCTCTGAGTGATGGAATGTAGATGAAGTGCCCTGAGAACGTCTCCGCATCTCTTCATTCAGCACCCCGCTCTTGGCAAACTCCAGACTGACCACGCCCTCTAGAGCAGAAGCGATCATAGATACTCATACGGTCTCCCATGAGTCTGGCAATGTACACAGCAGCCATAGTCCCTGAACTTCGTTATCGAACTTGACTCCCATAGAAGATAGCTGGTCAACCACGCCCTGGAACTCACTCAAGTGGTCCAAAATAGATGCCCCATCCTTGTATCGCAGACCCATCATCGTTCGGATCAGGAACAATTTGTTTACCCCGGTCTTCTTCGCATACAAGGATTCCAGCTTATCCCACAACGTCTTCACGTGCTCAATATTGGCAACGTGGTTGTACACGTTTTCGTCCATAAACTGCCGTATGTACCCACACACTTGTATATGTTCGAATGTCCAGTCCTCCTCGAATTTATCACTGGGCTTCTCGGATGCAAACACGGGTAGATGCAGCTTCTTGACAAATAACAAATGCTTCATCTTGCTCCGCCAATAGTGATAGTTGGTGCCGTTCAGGTTCACCATGCGCATCGGCTTTGCGTCCATCTCTCCTCTCTAGTTTCTGTCAACTCCTGACACCCTTCTGAATTCTAGAACCTGGCTCTGATACCACTCTGTTGGGAAAGAAACGCGGAAACCTTTCCCCAAACTAGAGAGTACTTGCGAGAGAACCGAGCAAACAACGCACAAACTAAAACACCAAACACAATCACGCAGACACAGAGAATTTTTGACGTGGAAAACCCTTACGGAAAAAAACCATGGGACGATCGGAGTCCAACCCTGAGAAACCTCCACTAATGGAATAGAAGAATTACACCCTCTACAAACTTCTCCCGATCCAAATGTCACCCTCATTTTTCGTATTTTCCCGTATTTCGTATTTATACTCGTATACGGATTTTGGCATGTATTTTTATTTTTCTCAACTTGTGGAATTTCGGTATTTCTCGTATTTTGGGTTTTTGGCATGGCTCGGTTTTAATTGGGATGGTTTGGTTTGGTTTGGTTATTATGTATTGGAACACCTTAGCCTATGCTCCACCCCCAACACACCACATCCTACCCTCTTTAAAACTCCACCAACTTTTTCTCTCTTCTCATAAACCTCCATTAATTTCTTCTTCTCCTTCCTCTACACAACACTCTTCTCCTTCCTCTACACAACACCAACCCATAGGCAAGTGCACCTTGCCACCACATGAGAACCCTTTTTATTTGTCCATTTGCTAGATTAGGACATGGTGATCAACATTAGAACTTGGTATTTTGTGATTTGGAGTCTTCATTGTTCTAGATCTAAGTTTTCTCTATTTTCGATTTTACATGGTTTTGATCTATTTAGGTTGGATTTTTATGGGTTTTAATGTTTCCATATGGAAGAGAGTTCAATTCCACCCTGGTTGGAACTTGGTAAATCCGGATTTGGAGTTCGGATGACCAAGTTGTGAAGCTTTGAAGTTTTGGGAGCCATGGTAGTTTCTTCTCAGCCATGGAGAAGAAGACCCTTTCCTCTGCGTGCGTGTTTTTACGCGTACGCAGTTCTACTGCGTGCGTGCTTTTGTGCGTATGCAGCCCCTCTGCGTGCGTGTTTTTACGCGTACGCAGCTCTCCTGCGTGCGTGACTTTTCTCGTACGCAGCTCTCCTGCGTGCGTAACTTTTCTCGTACGCAGCTCTCCTGCGTGCGTGACTTTTCTCGTACGCAGCTCTCCTGCGTGCGTGTCTTTTCTCGTACGCAGCTCTCCTGCGTGCGTGACTTTCGCGTACGCCGCTCTCCTGTATGCGTGACTTTTCGCGTACGCAGCTCTCCTGCGTGCGTACTTTAGCTCTCCTGCGTGCGTGCTTTTGTGCGTACGCTGTGCGTGCCTTGTGCGTACGCTGCTCCCCTGACCCCTTGCTTAACCCATTGGCTCTTGGAGTTTTGGTCTCATTTCTTTAAGCTTGGCTCTTCTATAGCCCTGTATATTGATATTTTATTAGATATTTTACGCCCATTTTATATCCTTACGCCTTTTGTCATGAACTTGATTTTACTTAATATGTTTGGAATGACTATTGTACATGGCATGGTATGACAAGGAACTAGCATAACACGACAGTGACCCGTAGTGGTACACTCCTGACATGACCAACCTGACATGATAGTGGCCCGTCGTGGCGCACTCCCGACAAGTACCCTGACATGATTTATCTTAATGCTGTTGCGACGGCTAATTAACTTGACTTGCCTTGACACCGTTGGTAGTTCTTTCTTGCTTGCTTGTTAAATCCACTTATCCTGTCTTGCATCATGTCTAGGATGGGACTCCTGAGTACCACGGTCAGGAGTACCTAATACAGTAGTCATGAAGAGATGACACAGCTACAGGCAATTCCGTTACCTCGGCGCTCTTGGGATCTGTAGCCTACCGTCGGATAGGGCACATTTCCAGCACACCGTCGCGTGTTGCACCCTCTAAGTCACCTAAGGGTACATTTGTCTCCCGGGCGATGTACCCACCTGAATTCAACCTCTAATTTTCGACCTGGGTAACCTGGATGGTCTGCAGGGCTTATGGCTGTGGAACAATCTCACTGCATCTTGTTAGTAATTAGGCCTGTGATAACCCTAGTTAGTTAAAGTAGTAAGCCGTAGCGTCTGCTTGGCCGTGATTGATTGAATGAGGTATGACCAGTTTAGCCATGTCTTGATCCAGTACAAGATTGCTCCCTGCCTTGATTTCTTGCATTATTATCTTGCCGATAAATGGTGGGAAACCAAGTTCTGTTCAGACGAAGGGTTACAACCCCGGTCCTTATTTGGTTTACGGGTTGTAACCTGGCTATCGAAATAGTTCCATGGTTATCTCGTCGTATATCACCCTGCCATGTTTTCGTAAGTTTTAATTTTAATATTAGATTTTCTTGTGCTGATTGCTGGCTTTTGTTCTTATTTCGTGGCCCCCTTGTAGTACTTGCTCTTTCTGGGGTTGACCCAGCTGGTTTTGTGTGGCCAGATTTCGGAGCAGCTCCCGAGGATCTACCAAGCTTCCAGCCCAATGGTGGCGACTAGAAGGAACCCGGGCTACGAGTGGGTTTTCTATTTTGTTTCGCTCACTCTATTGTAAAGTTATTCTTTTGAGGCGTTTAGCCGATGAGCACCTGTTAGCTCGATACAATTTTACTTACTGTCTGCCTACGGGCTGTAAACATGATTAACAAATCCTAGGGTTGATCATGTACGACTAAACTCTTGCTAGTCCTAACATTTTGTAACGACTAGCTTCATGATCAGCTGAATATGTAATATTTGGGACGCCTTATTATTGTATATTTAATGATCATACATCTTGCGACCTTACTTACTTGCTTGTGATTGAGACATTAGGCTTGTTCATGACCATAAGAGACTGTTGGCTTGTAGTAAACCCTCATATATCTAGACAGCCGTGACCGTATATCAAGGTGGTTTCCATTTCAATATACGTGGCTATGTCTGCCCCCGCTCTCCAGTATTCTGATTCTGGGGCGTGACATGGTTTAAGTGGTGGCCCATGCAGGTCTTGTCAATCAAGAAATGTGAGGGTTTACCGAATAGATGTCTCAATTAGTATTCGCCTTTGATCTTCGCCTGTATTTTCAAATCCCTAAAATTCTTGCCCTGATTACATGCTTGTATCATTGATCTGTCCTGGTCCTTCCTTATTGTTTCCCTGTGTCGTCTTCCTCAGTGGCACTATACCTGACCCTGTCGATCAGCAAGGAGGAGCACCTCCTGTGGGCCAGCAGCAACTCGGAGATCAAGCCCAGCATTCCGGGGTAGCCTCCAGAGTTGTGCCTACTGGGGGAGAGTCACCAGTTCGGCCCGTCCAGCCCGCAGAGCCAAATGATGGTACCTTAGTAGGCCTCATCAGAACCTTGATAGCTTCCCAGGATCGTCGAAGCGACGCCCTGCACCAGACAGTTCAAGATGCTTTGACTAGAGGCGGTCATCCAGGGAACCAGGCGGCAAACAGCTTCAAGCGATTGAACCCTCCTTTCTTCGACGGCACTGAGGATATGATTGTTGCGGATGCATGGCTTCAGGATACCGAGGTGATTCTGGAAGCAGCTAGGACACCCGAGAATGAGAAGGTGGCGGTGGTACGCCTGCAGTTGCTGGACTTGGCTCGCAGTTGGTGGGCGGCGCAAGCCATGGGATTAGTGGCACCCATTGCTTGGGCAGTGTTTAGAGAGAGATTCCAGACGAAGTATTTCGATGTTGTGGCTCGGTACGACTTGCAAACCAGATTTACCAACTTGAAGCAAGGAGGCAGAACAGTCGACAGTTATGCATCAGAGTTTTCTAGACTCAGTAGGTTTGTCCCCACCTTGGTGGCGACCGAGTTTGATAGGGCCCAGCGGTTCCAGCAGGGACTACATTTGGAGATCTTATTGGCGGTTGAGCAGTTCGAGCACCAGACGTTCGATACAGTCTTGAGAGCAGCTAGGAGGCATGAGTATACCTTCCAGAGGATCGTGGATAGGACCGAAGGTAGGAAGCGGTCCCACAGCCAGATGCACCAATCATCAGCTCCAGCCCCGGCAGCTAGGGGATTGACCATTGGAACTCCGAGGCGGGCGGCCTCAGTGACGTCGGTTCAGCATTCGACCCCGACGTACCCGCAGCAGTAGAAGCAGAAGCAGACTTCCGCGATGGGATGTTCTCATTGCGAAAAGCCAGGGCATGTGGTGGCAGACTATCGCAGGGCGCAGGGATTGTGCCTGGTGTGTGGAGCAGAAGATCATAGGATAGGGGCTTGCCCGAATAGGGGTGGTTCATCAGCATCCAACCCTTCTAGCTCTTCGGTGAGAGGACCGGCCCCAGCACCAGTTCAGCAGCAGCAGTATCAGTCTTCGAGGCCCTTGCCGCCTCAGTCTCAGGCATTCCAGCAACAACACCCCCAGCAGTATGCACAAGCCCAAGCTCAGACCCAGAATAGGCAGAGAGGTTTCCAGCAGAGGGGACCCGTAGCTAGAGGTCAGGCCATGATGATGGCTATGGAAGAAGAAGTTGTACCAGGTGAGGTTGTGGCAGGTACTATTCTCGTCAACTTCTCTCCAACATCTGTATTATTTGATTCTGGTGTATCGCATTCATTCATGTCTGCACGATTCGCGACACGGATAGGATTGGAGCCCGAGTCATTATCAGTGAGGCTCAATATACTTACTGGTAAAGGCCTTGTGGGAGTATATCGAGTGTTTTCCTCGTGTCGGATCGTAGTTAGCGGTAGGGAGTTCCCTGCTAGATTCATAGAGTTTCCTATGGCAGACTATGATGTAGTCCTAGGCATGGATTGGTTGAGGAACCAGTATGCTAGGATAGACTGCCATATTGGCAGAGTTGTCTTTAGTATCCTCGGCGAGCCAGAGTTTTCGTTTTCTAGAGGCGCAGTGGAGCCGTCTTCCCCAGCATTGCGGATGGCAGTAGCAGCAGTGCAGTTACCCCGATAGTTGAAGAGTTTCCAGATGTCTTTCCAGAGGAGCTTCCAGGGATGCCGCCGGAACGGGAGATTGAATTCACTATAGACTTGATTCCCGGGATAGCACCAGTATCAGAGCGAGTCTATAGGATGGCGCCTTCAGAGTTGGAAATTTTGTACAAGATGATTGAAGAACTGAGAACCAAGGGATTCATCCGTACGAGTGGATCGCCTTGGGGAGCCCCGATGCTTCTTGTGAAAAAGAAGGATGGTACGTCCAGGCTATGTGTTGATTACGTACCTTGAATTCGGTGACAGTCAAGAACAGATACCCTCTTCCGAGGATAGATGACTTGTTTGATCAACTCAGAGGGGCTTCAGTGTTCTCGAAGATCGACTTACGGTCGGGATACCACCAGATCAGAGTCAGAGAGTAGGACATCCCGAAGACAGCATTCAGATCGAGGTATGGACATTGGGAGTTCCTTGTTATGCCCTTTGGAGTGACCAATGCGCCGGCCGTATTCATGGACCTCATGAATCGCATTTTCATGCCTTACTTGGATCAATTTGAGATCGTGTTCCTAGATAACATCCTGGTCTACAGCAAGAGTAAAGCAGAGCATGAGCAGCATCTCAGAGTCATCCTCCAGACGCTTAGGGAGCATCAGTTGTACGCCAAGTTCAGTAAATACGAGTTCTGGCTCGATCGCATATCATACTTGGGTCACATCATTACCCGAGGATGAGTGGAAGTGGATCCCCAGAAGATTGTGGCTATCGAGTCATGGCCGGTACCCAGCTCAGTGGCAGAGGTTCGCAGCTTCCTTGGATTGGCCGGCTACTACCGGCAGTTCGTTTCAGATTTCGTAAAGATTTCAGCGCCGATGACCCAGTTGACCCCAAGGATGTGCCGTTTGTTTGGACAACAGTGTCAGGAATCATTTGAGAAGTTAAAGCGAGGTTTGATAACGGTTCCCATTCTCACCCTTCCAGATGGGACCGGAGGATTTACAGTTTATTGTGATGCTTCAGGCAGAGGATTGGGGTGTGTCTTGATGCAGCATGGGAAGGTAATATCTTATGCGTCACGTCAACTACGTGATCATGAGAAGAATTACCCGACCCACGACTTGGAATTAGCGGCGGTAGTGTTTGCTTTGAAGTTGTGGAGACACTACTTGTACGGAGATAGAGTGGAGATCTTTACTGATCATAAGAGCCTGAAGTATGTTTTCACCCAGAAGGACCTTAATATGTGGCAGAGAAGATAGCTCGAGCTACTGGTGAACTGTGATGTAGATTTGCAGTATCATCCCGGGAAGGCCAACGTTGTAGCAGATGCATTGAGCAGGAGAGCCGAAGTTTATCTCCTGACGGCACAACCAGAATTATTGGCAGATCTTCAGAAGATGGGAATTGAAGTGGTTCTTCCAACCAGCATGGCATTGATGGCCAGCCTACAGGTTCAGTCCAGCATAGTTGAGAGAATCCGGGTGGCGCAGTCAACAGATTCCAAGATCCAGCGACTCAGAGCAGAGTGTGAAGCAGAAAGAAGGCCAGAGTTATGTATCCATGAAGACGGTACACTTCGGCACGGCACTCGTCTTTGTGTACCTAGTAGAGATATCAGACAGGAAGTCATGGCAGAAGCCCACAGTTCTCAATATTCTATTCATCCGGGTGGTACGAAGATGTATCGTGATATTCGTCAGCATTTCTGGTAGAATGGCATGAAGAGGGAGATAGCCCGGTTTGTCTCTCGATGTTTGGTTTGCCAACAGGTTAAAGCTGAACATCAGAGGCCCGCTGGACTTCTTCAACCCTTACCGATCCCAGAATGGAAATGGAAACATATAACCATGGATTTCGTGACCAGATTGCCCAGATCTCCGGCCGGCAGAGATGCTATTTGGATAATTGTGGACAGGCTTACCAAGGTGGCACACTTTCTTCCATTCAGAATTGGACAGTCGACGGCGCAGTTAGCAGAGATGTATCTCAGGCAGATCGTCAGGCTTTACGGTGTGCCAGTCAGCATCACCTCGGACAGGGATTCAAGATTCATATCACATTTTTGGCGCAGCTTGTAGAAGAGTTTGGGGACTCGCCTTCAATTCAGCTCAGCATATCACCCGCAGACGGATGGTCAATCAGAGCGCACAATCCAGACTCTTGAAGATATGTTGAGATCCTGTACCCTTGACTTCGGTGGTTCATGGGAGAATCATCTGCACCTGGTGGAATTCTCGTACAACAACAGTTATCAGGCCAGTATCCAGATGGCACCCTTCGAGGCTCTTTATGGCAGGAAGTGCAGATCTCCGCTAGCATGGGACGATGTCGGAGAGAGGCAGATGCTCGGACCCGAATTGATTTCCCAGACGGTTGAAGTGGTCAGGAAGGTCAGAGATCACCCCCGAGTTGCCCAGGACCGCCAGTGCCACTGGGCCGATGCTCATCGGTGTCCCTTAGAATTTGCTGTCGGCGACCATGTATTCCTTAGGATCTCGCCTAACCGTGGCGTCATTCGCTTCGGCGTGCGGAGAAAGCTTAGTCCTAGGTATATAGGGCCGTTCGATATTCTAGAGCGAGTAGGAGATGTATCCTATCGTCTCGCTCTTCCGCCGTCGCTAAGCGTGGTGCATGATGTATTCCATGTGTCCCAATTACGACGGTATATTCCGGACCCGAGCCACGTCCTAGACCATTCGGAATTGGTTGTTGGTACCAACCTTTCGTATGAGGAGAGGCCCGTGTCTATATTGGACCGGAGGGAGAAGATACTCAAGAACAAGACTATTAAATTAGTCCGTGTTTCTTGGGGTCATCACTCTCTAGGTGAGTCAACGTGGGAGCGTGAGGACGACATCCGATCGCGATATCCCTATCTGTTTGACTCGTGAGGTATAATGACTTTCTTATGCCTTACGTTTTCCCTTCCTTGCTTGCATTGTATGATTGTATGATTGAACTGCTTAGTGTAACTTGCTTGTGCTTAATGTAGCTTGTCGTGACAATCTCTAGCTCCTTGATTAAATTTCGAGGACGGAATTCTTTTAAGGTGGGTAGAGTTGTCACCCTCATTTCCCGTATTTTCCCGTATTTAATATTTATACTCGTATATGGATTTTGGCATGTATTTTTATTTCTCAACTTATAGAATTTCGGTATTTCTCGTATTTTAGGTTTTTGGCATGGCTCGATTTTAACTGGGATGGTTTGGTTTGGTTTGGTTTATTATGTATTGGAACACCTTAGCCTATGCTCCACCCCCCAACCACATCCCACCCTCTTTAAAACTCCACCAACTTTTTCTCTCTCCTCATAAACCTCCATTAATTTCTTCTTCTCCTTCCTCTACACAACACTCTTATCCTTCCTCTACACAACACCAACCCATAGGCAAGGGCACCTTGCCACCACATGAGAACCCTCTTTTATTTGTCCATTTGCTAGATTAGGACATGGTGATCAACATTAGAACTTGGTATTTTGATTTGGAGTCTCCATTGTTCTAGATCTAAGTTTTCCCTATTTTCGGTTTTGCATGGTTTTGATCTATTTAGGTTGGATTTTTATGGGTTTTGATGTTTCCATGTGGAAGAGAGTTCAATTCCACCCTGGTTGGAACTTTGGAAATCCGGATTTGGAGTTCGGATGGCCAAGTTGTGAAGCTTTGAAGTTTTGGAAGCCATGGGAGTTTCTTCTCAGCCATGGAGAAGAAGACCCTTTCCTCTGCATGCGTGTTTTTACGCGTACGCAGCTCTCCTGCGTGCATGCTTTTGTGCGTACGCAGCCCCCTGTATGCGTATTTTTACGCGTACGCAGCTCTCCTGCGTGCGCGACTTTTCTCGTACGCAGCTCTCATGCATGCGTGACTTTTCTCGTACGCAGCTCTCCTGCGTGCGTGACTTTTCTCGTACCCATCTCTCCTGCGTGCGTGACATTTCTCGTACGCAGCTCTCCTGCGTGCGTGACTTTTCTCGTACACAGCTCTCCTGCGTGTGTGACTTTTCTCGTACGCAGCTCTCCTGCGTGCGTGACTTTTCTCGTACGCAGCTCTCCTGCGTGCGTGACTTTTCTCGTACGCAGCTCTCCTGCGTGCGTGACTTTCGCGTACGCCGCTCTCCTGCGTGCATGACTTTTCGCGTACGCAGCTCTCCTGCGTGCGTACTTTAGCTCTCCTGCGTGCGTGCTTTTGTGCGTACGCTGTGCGTGCCTTGTGCGTACGCTGCTCCCCTGACCCCTTGCTTAACCCATTGGCTCTTGGAGTTTTGGTCTCATTTCTTTAAGCTTGGCTCTTCTATAGCCCTGTATATTGATATTTTATTAGATATTTTACGCCCATTTTATATCCTTACGCCTTTTGTCATGAACTTGATTTTACTTAATATGTTTGGAATGACTATTGTACATGGCATGGTATGACAAGGAACTAGCATAACACGACAGTGACCCGTAGTGGTGCACTCCTGACATGACCAACCTGACATGGATTAAGGTTAATAACTAGAATAACACAGTAGTCATGAAGAGATGACACAGCTACAGGCAATCCCGTTACCTGGGCGCTCTTGGGATCTGTAGCCTGCCGTCGGGTAGGACACATTTCCAGCACACCGTCGCGTGTTGCACCCTCTAAGTCACTTAAGGGTACATTTGTCTCCCGGGCGATGTACCTACCTGAATTCAACCCCTAATTTTCGACCTGGGTAACCTGGATGGTCTGCAGGGCTTGTGGCTGTGGAACAATCTCACTGCATCTTGTTAGTAATTAGGCTTGTGATAACCCTAGTTAGTTAAAGTAGTAAGCCGTAGCGTCTTCTTGGCCGTGATTGATTGAATGAGGTATAACCAGTTTAGCCATGTCTTGATCCTGTACAAGATTGCTCCCTGCCTTGATTTCTTGCATTATTATCTTGCCGATAAATGGTGGGAAACCAAGTTCTGTTCAGACGAAGGGTTACAATCCCGGTCCTTGTTTGGTTTACGGGTTGTAACCTGGCTATCGGAATAGTTCCATGGTTATCTCGTCGTATATCACCCTGCCATGTTTCGTAAGTTTTAATTTTAATATTAGATTTTCTTGTGCTGATTGCTGGCTTTTGTTCTTATTTTGTGGCCCCCGTGGCACTTGCTCTTTCTGGGGTTGATCCAGCTGGTTTTGTGTGGCCAGATTTTGGCAGCTTTCGAGGATCTACCAAGCTTCCAGTCCAATAGTGGCGACTAGAAGGAACCCGGGCTACGAGTGGGTTTTCTATTTTGTTTCGCTCACTCTATTGTAAAGTTATTCTTTTGAGGCGTTTAGCCGACGAGCACCTGTTAGCTCGATGCAATTTTACTTACTGTCTGCCTACGGGCTGTAAACATGATTAACAAATCCTAGGGTTGATCATGTACGACTAAACTCTTGCTAGTCCTAACATTTTGTAACGACTAGCTTCATGATCAGCTGAATATGTAATATTTGGGATGCCTTATTATTGTATATTTAATGATCATACATCTTGCGACCTTACTTACTTGCTTGTGATTGTGACATTAGGCTTGTTCATGACCATAAGAGACTGTTGGCTTGTAGTAAACCCTCATATATCTAGACAGCCGTGACCGTATATCGATGTGGTTTCCATTTCAATATACGTAGCTGGCTATGTCTGCCCCCGCTCTCCAGTATTCTGGTTTTGGGGCGTGACACCAAATCGGATCCCCACAACACTCAGGAGTAAGAACAATGATTACAAGGCTACGAAGAGCGAGAACGACGAGTAGAGGTTACCCGAACGCGATCTCCTTCGAAAAACGACCTTCAATCCTCCATTTTCTCTCCCGAAGTTGCAAATGGCACTCTTGCCTCCTTCCTCTCTCTCTTCTCTTGTGTTATCTCCAATTGTGTTACATATTGATTAGGGTTTGGAAATCCCAACTTAACTCCCTAATCCCGCAACAAACCTGGACCGTTTGATTAGATCCAATGGTGAAAAATTACCCAGATTTCCGCCTCAGCCCCGACGACACAGAGTTCGGCCAGAACTCTGTGTCGGGCGAACAGAACCTACCAGCAACATTCTGGAATGGCCAGACCAAGTTTGGCCAGAACTCGGCCTGGGATCGAGTTCGGCCTGAACTCGGTGGCCCAGTTCCAGAACCTCCCTCTGGTAAGTAGCAGCAGCAGTAGCAACTCGTTGCCTACTTTCCGAGCTTCTTCGACATCGAACGACGCTCGTCGCACTCCGGGATCTTCTCCACGTAGGTTGGGAACCCCACCCACTCCAATAATCCACAATGTCGGAGAACTGACGAAAAATTGCCACGATCTGAGCTGGCGTGGGACAGAATGGGGCATCCCGTGCATGAAAACTCATCGGCTAGGACGTCGCACGGGCGGTCGAGTACCGGCACCATTCTACCATGGGTATAAACGACGGCTGACCACGCGGCCCGTCGTGCGGCGCCCAATGGACGTCGGAAAGACGTCGCAAGGGCGTGCGCATAGAACGCGTGACTGGGCAAAACCAGATTTCGTAGGCGTCGTGAAGACATCGGGGGCGCCTTCGGCATTGTGGGCTAAGTGAGGCGTTGATTTGTTGGCGTCAAAGACATCGGCCGTCCCTTGGAACTCTGAGCGCCCGGAGTGCGTGAGGCGTACTGTCAGCAATGATAAAAAAGCCATGCGGACAGGATCCGCACGAAAAGTCCGAAGCGACATACGAGCGGCTAAAATCTGGTGCTGGGAGACACACGATTAACTGAGCTCGCACGTGCTGAAAAGTAAAATATAATAATAATATAATTACAGTACTTTATAATTTCTATATGATAGCACAAGAACAAACCAAATGAATGTAGGGTACACGTGTGGCAAAGTATGGTCTAGCAATGTATGTTAG
>JANAVB010030189.1:22500-71174 GCA_029216955.1 Iris pallida | reverse complement strand
CTATTTCATATCTATATACGTTCCAATATATATATATATATAATATTATATATATATATATATATATATATAATCTATAAATACTCAATAAAAAATAAAAATATTTTCCTAGTATAGGGCACATACATAGAATATGTATAAAATATTATTTATTTTTCTAAGAACACAAATAACCATAATAAAGATATTTTTAATAAGTATAAAAAAATATAATAATAATAATAATATAATAAATAATAAAATAAATAATATAATAATAATAATAATAATAATAATAAAAATAAAATGGACCAATAATGTGTATAGTTTTAGGTGAACACCTACTCCAATTGGTCCACAAAATCATGCAATTATTCTAAAAATGCCATATAAATATTAATGACACATTATATACGTATAACAATATTTGTCAATCCTAGGAATAAAATATAAAATATTTTCATATACATAAAATATGTTTATATGGCGTCTTTGTACACATAACATCTTTACATGGCCTTGGGTGGGTTCGGGTCAGATTCGAGCTAGTTTAACTCAACCGGGTGTCCTAACAAGTCAATAATTTAATAATAAATAATAAGTCATTTATAGGAGTCAAGTCGTAATTTTGACTGGTTTTTTCTAGTAGGAAACACACCTATGTTGGCCTTCCCTAGCATGGCTACACTAGTCAAAGTACCTGACTACACTATCTGTGCTAAATTCCTGGTCATCTTGCACTCCAATATTCACTATGACTAAGGCCATTTATATAAATATATATAATATATAATATATATATATATAATATATATAATATATATCTTGCACTCCAATTTTGTCTGTTTCCCGCCTCAGAAGGTGCCCTCTCTCTTGAATACCTCTTCGCCAAGTTCTTCTGGGGACATAGTGACGGCAAGGACAAACATCACTGGGCCGGTTGGGAGACGATGGCCAAACCTACTGGAGAAGGAGGTCTGGGCTTCAGCAGGCTAGCCCACATCGTGGACGCCTGCTCCATTAAGTTATGGTGGAAGTTGCGCACCGAGACCTCATTATAGAAGAAATTTATGAGAGCCAGGTATTCCAGATCTCCCTCTGTTTGAGGCAAACTCCAATAACAGATCCTCGGCATCGTGTGCCCGCATTATTCGGGGCCGCATCTCCGCTGAACCACTTATCCGGCTTCAGTTGGGCGACGGCCGCTCTCCGGCTTGCCTGAGTGGTGGTTAGGTGATGACATCATACATCCCAACAGTCTTACTCCCCCGGGGTGCGCTATTAGGGATCTTTGTGTAAAACCCCTAATTTCTACTATTAAATTTTTTTTTTATAAAATTTGTACCGATTTAAAATTTTGTTTTACGTCACGTAATCGTATTTTATGTCGCGCACGAACTTTATTTTTGCTCGACGAGTGCGAATATGTGCGAGCGTACATATTTTAGAAAACAATTATTTTTTTTATTTTTTTACACTTTCAAATATTATATAGAATTATTATTCTTGCCATAAAAAAGTCTATTGTTAGCAGTTATTAATAATAAAATTCTTCGTACAAAAATATATTTCATAAATATTATTTATTTTAAATAATAATGCATTTTCGAAATTAATTAATATTAATATTTTATTATTCAAAATATTTATTATTCAAAAAGATTATTATTTTCGAAATTTATTTATTATAGTATTTTTGGAAAACATATTTTGAATATTTGTGACAGTTTAAATTTTGATTTGATTCCCATGGACACATTTAAATAGTAAACTATCTATATTTTAAATTGATTTGATTTTAAACTAAAAGTATTTAATTTGATTTTAATTAGGTTTGGATTTGATTTGATTGCTTTTAAACTAGTTATGGAAATATCCAAATTGGGTTTAATCTATTCCTAATCCTATCCAAAGTGGGAATTCCCACATCCTATAATATGGCAGGTACTCCTCCACATATTCATCTTCCATGAATTCCTCCACAAATAATTCCACCATCCACAAGTGCATGCCTCGTGTCCGTGTTCCATTGTCCATTCTTATTTCATGTTTACAATTACATTTTTCTATCTTTTGTGTCGGATAACCCAGACAAAAATCAATTTCCTAGTCTAAACCTATTCTACCCATGTCCTGGCCGAACCCCAACACCCCACCATCGCCGTTCCATCACCGGCAACCTCCCCCGTGCCACTCCGCCGATGAACCCCCCAAAACCCGCCGAGATCCCCGAACAACCTGATCCCCGCCGCGCCTCAGCCCGGCCACCGCAGGCCGCTCCGAGTACTCCGCCGCCCGCCGCCCTGACCTACATGTCGTCGACCACTGCTCCCTCTCCGAACCTCACTCCTCCCCTCTTCCTCCTCTTCCCCCGACTTCCTCCTCCGCATGAACCGCCTCCGCGCCCGACTTGCCCCATCCGCCGCGCCTGAGCGCCGCCGACCGGAGCCGCGTGAACCTATGCCGCTCGCAGCTCCGTCCACCGATCCACTCGAAACCCCCTTCGGAGAAATCCTCGCCGTCCCTCTCTCCTCTCCGCCCGGCTCAGACCCCCACTCTCCCCGAGCTCCGGATCCCCTTTCCCTCTCTCTCTCACCGTTAAAGTCTCTGATTTTTTTTTCTTTCTTTGACAGGAGAAAGAATGTATGACTGGTTGGTTTGCCTTTTTTTATTTTTCTGTTGTTTTTTTGTTTTAATTAGTTTTATATTATTATTATTTTTATTTTTACAACTGATAGTGGTATTTATTATTATTTTTTTTTTTGTTTTCAATTGATTTCTTTTTGTGTGTTTTTAGTATTATTCATTAATGGTTTTCCTTCCCCTTTAATATCTATTATTATATATCATTATCATTATCATTAGTTATTACTATGTTTACTATCATCATTTTAAATTATTGTTACTAGTTTTATTATTACTATGTAGATGGTTACAAGTGTTTTTCCTTATTATTATTCATAGTATTTTTATTATTTTGCTTTTATTGCTAAAACCATTTCATTGCAAACATTATTTACTTTTAGAAATTCTACGAAATATTATTCCAATATTCTCAAAGGAAGATTTACCAAAAATAGTACGTTGACAAAATCTATTTTATAGCCCTAGCTTAACTATTTGTTGTCCTTTTTGGATTTTGTATTTTCTAAAGATATATTGGTCATTAAAGGTAGTCAAAATTTTTAGTTTATTAATTTTTGACTAATAAATTTATATTTCAAGTATAAATTATTTTTCTAAAATATATAATTATTATTCTATTTTTGATTTTCTCCTTTCCACGACCAATCCCATTCTCCTTATACCCTAGCCAACTCCGTACCTTCATTATGTCCACCCTAACTAATTTGACCCTTCTGGACTCAATGGAACTGTTCGTGCCACCATCAGAGGTCCCTTGTGTAGTTATTAAACTAAAGTTGCAGATCGTTCCACCTTGATCATCGCAGCACACCAAGCGTCTTACCAGGCAAGACACCTTGCCATTAGCTGTTTATTTATTTTAGCTCATATTCATGCACTATTTATTTTCTTTATGCAAAAACTGTGATACATGGCATAACTGTTAGAACTTACTGTTCATTATATTTTCTGCTGTGTATTATTTTTCTTACAAATTAAACCTAGATTTAAGGGACCACCTTGTGTGTTGTATTCATTGGCCTTGACACGTTGTAAACACGAAGTTGTGTGTCGCATGTAGAACACGGAAGTACGTGATTGGCTGGCCACCAGTACGTACAAGCCGTGCGATAGGAATAACCGCTAATAGAAGTTGCATGCTAGTTTGACTTAGCGGTTATAGGGTTTGTGTTGTGGATACAACACAGTAGGCATTGGGCGGGAGGACAATTCCTTAGCGTTGGGCTTCGATGCACTTCCCTTGTGACCCGGACTCTCCGCTAGATACGGGGTTGATGACCCATGCTCTTCCTGCTGGGGCCTCTGGTGCCCAAGAGGGGACTATGTCGATCCTATTTAGCCAGGGCCCATGCGTAGGAAGGATTGTTCTTAACTACATATCACATAGAATGGTTAGGTACCTTATCCGTTATGTACGAGTACTTTTGGTTTGGGTACTTGTATCTGACCGTGGCTTAGAACAATAACTTGTCGCGAATTAGTTCGTCACATCTTGTCCTTGTTTGGTTGTAGGTGTGACTTACTACTTCGATGAGAAGGTATTGAACCTTGTTGGGGTCCGGATACCATATTGGATTCATAGCATGGAAAGATACGTTACCGTGAATTAGTTTACCATCTCCTGTCCTTGTTAGGTTGGGGGGATGGTACGCTCGTTCAGTAGGTGCGTATTGGAACATGTTATAAATTCGATTGACTTATTTATTGAGCAATATTTATTCAGTTTATATGGCATGCTATTATGTGTCTTGTTACGTCCCTCTGAGGAACTGGTTGTCTTGCCAGGTGTTGCTATTGTCTTTCGCAGGTGCTTTAGCTCTAGCCGTGATCTTCGCTATTTCTTCGAGGATGATTGCATTTGGATCGTCTTCGCTTCGCTCGCCACTCATTTCATTTTCTATGTACTTTTTCTTATTTTGTTGGTAGTAGATTTGTCTCCGCCCAACATATTGTATCAAGACAAATTTATTCTTATTATATGATCTGTTATTCATTTATTCTGTGTGGATGAGATTAGTTATGGTTCTACTGCATTTTACAGCTTATGTATTTATACGAGGCTTCCATATATTGGAGTATACTTCGTATGAATACAGCTGGCATGTCTACGTTCCTAGTCCTACGTATTTTGGGACTGGGGCGTTACACTTTGGGAGGGCAGCTACGGATGGGATTGGAGGAAGGTCAAATTGGCTAGGACAACCAGCAGAAAACAGTCTTCTTGCTACTAACCTCCATATTACTGACACGATCGACACTTGGAGATGGTCACCCAACCTGAGCGGGTCATTCACTTTGGCTTTCGCCAGACTGGTGGTCAGAGGCAGCGGGCCGTCTAATATTGTTTACGCCAAGTTTTGGCAGGCAGCATTCCCATCAAATGGTCTATTCTCATCTGGCGCGCTCTTCGTCGAAAGATTTCGACGGATGACACCATCAGCTCCATGGGATTCAGCCTCGCTTCGAGATGTCACTGCTGCAAGGAGCACACCACGGAATCTGCAGAGCACGTCTTTCTCTCGGGGGAGTTGGCTACCGACCTTTGGTCTAAGATTCACAATAGACTTAGCATGGTTCAGCCGACCGGGGGCTTCTATGATCTCCTGGCCTACTGGAGCCGATCCCACGAACATCAGATCGTAGTAGCCGCTGGTATTTGGGTTCTATGGAAAAATAGAAACAAATTCAGATATAAAGGCCGGCCATTTCTCCCGCCTCAGTTGTTCAGAGAGGTCATCAGACAATACTTCAAAGCCAGGAAGCGCTGCTCTCACATCTCCAACTCATTCTGGGAGGCCCTGTCTTAGGCCGCTCTACCCCTGTTTTTTGTGTGCGCGAGTCGCGCTTTTCACTTTCTGTCCTTTAATCGCATTTTGCGCTTACTTGTATTGGCTTCGGTATTTTGCGCCTATTCTCTAATAAGTTCGGGGTTTTTTTATTATATATATTTATATATATAATTATATATATATATATATATATATATATAGGCTATTATAAATTTAATCATATATAATACAAATTGTATAAATCGATTTGGCCTAAAATAAATTAAAACAACTCTATTAAGTCATGGCAACCTACCATGGCTCTACCAAGTGGGGCTGGCTAGGTTAGAGTCCAAAAATATTTCCTAATCAAATTGAAATCGAAAAGTCAACCAATGAGTCTCTTGTGCCATTCGTAAATAAATAGCACATGGGAACTCGATTGAGTGGCATACCCTAGGCATGTGTGTCGTAGGCTCAAAATAGGTCAAAACCATATATTAGGTCAAATGATTTTGAACTAAGTCGAGTCTTGAACTCATGTTGGAAGTTAGGTCTAGTATTACAGTAATCGGTCAATTGACCTAAAGTAGCTTAAAGTTTTGCAAAGTCAAAAGAATGTTATGGAACAAGTTTGGATGAGTAATGATGTACCAAATTGAAGGTCAGCCTGTCTACTCCAAAACTCATGAAGAATATTTTGAAAGATTGACATGTCTTATTCTCCAAAAATCAAAGCTACAAAAGTACGTCTATAGTCATATTGATATAAAATCTAGTTTAAAATATAAATAAGTCTGTTAAATAAATAAAATAATATTCAAAATATATTCAAAAATTAGGGGGCTTACAGTTGGTGATGTTTGTCTCAGCATTCGAGGACGTTCGCAAAATTAGCTTTTATTGCATCACTACTTTTATGGTTCGAGTTATTGGATGTTGCCCTTTTCTGCAAACTACCTCTAGACCAGATACTTATATTTACTGTTCAGTTTATTTATTTTTAGAATTTATATTTGTTTCATATTTCTTTTACTTGTTATTTATTATAAACTGCGTGTCCAAGTCATACTTGGGTACAAGTGACTGTGTAGTCATTTTCTGTTGCTTTATTTTATTTGATGCATATAAGCATATTGATATAGTCTTAGCATACTATCTTATGATTGTGGGATATCATTATATCTCCTTTGACTATGTTGCATGTGTCCCACAAATTTGGAGTCTCATATAGGACATGATCTCACGTATTTTTTACCATCGATACGTATAAGACATGTGACAGTTAAAACGTGACTGCTATGACTAGTGTGTTAGAGATAAAGAACAGATGGCAACTCTAGAGGGAGGTGAATAGAGTTTATAGCGATAATAGCCAATTAAAAATTTAAACTCTTTCATAAGAAAACTAATCAGAGTAAATACGAAAATAAATAAGGATGAAGAAAGCATACGCAAACATAGCCGATTTTAACCTGATTTCCCTCGTGGAGGACTAGTCCAGGCCCGAGAACTCTAGCTCAGGATTAAATCCACTATTTGTGAAATAGTAGTTACACCCCGTACCTTTTCTTCAGAAGAGCACGTCAACTTCTTACAAAGGATCGCAGTGACGATGCTTGGAATTTTCCAAGCGACTTCTTGAACTCTTGCACAAGACTCCTAACTAAGAGATGCTGAGCACTCGAGGCTTAGGAAGCTTGTGGCTAGTAGATGAAGAAGGGTATGGCTTGTATTGAGCTTTAGAGAGAAGAGAAGAGAAGATTGGATGAATGAAAATGAGAGAATTTTGGCCTATTTATAGGATTTTAGCAGGCTGAATTCGGCCAGAATTCTGGTAGGAATTTTCAAAAATTTGGCCATTGGACAACTAGCAACCAGCCAACCCTAAAATTAGGGTGCTGATTTTTAGGGGACAGAGTTTGGTCCGAACTCTGGTGGAGGCAGAGTTCAGCCCGAACTCTGTCTCCAGAGCACAGAATGGGTCTTAAGGTCCAATGGGCTTATTTTGGATGTAGAGCTTTATGGATTTTGGATAGGTTATAGGTCAAGTCTCAAGAGCTCAACACAACTCAGCTTACAATAGTCTAGACTCAATAAATATAAAAGTACAGACTCAAAAATGACTTGCATTTACAGAAACTGAGCTGTCGTCTGGCTTGAGCTGGATGTAGTTGTCGTGTGTCGTATTGAATTATTACAAGTATTATTTAGTCAATGTTATCAATATTTGGTTGACTGTGACTTTGTGTCAACAATCTCCTCCATATTGATAATTGACAAAATAATAATTGTATATTCAATATTCATACCTGGACACATGTAAAGACATAGCTCCCCCATAATTAGTGCCGAGCTTAAGAATAGCCCCCGTAAACAATGCTGTGAATCTTGCTGGCCTGTTAATAACATTCTTCCAAAAAGCATATATAGACAAAAAGAATATAGAATATACATATCTCCCCCTATTGGCATTTATCAATTCAAGATAAACAAGTAATAACTGGCAAGCACACCAAAAGATATGAGAAGAAACTGCATATAAACTGATAACGACCAAATGTCTCAAGAGACATAATGACATAAAAACTGATAGAACTACCAAAGTCTCAAGAGTCACAACTCATATAAGTCTAATACAAACCAAGTACATAAAAGCAATTAAAAACAAAATGCATAAACTATAATCTATGATCCTCAGTAGCAGTAGCAGGAAGTAGTCCATATCCATCATCGAGTGCGTGAAGGCCCAGCGTCGTCCGATGGATCAGTAAAGGAGCGACGAGGGTCCACGAAGGCTGCATCTGGATCCAAGTAGTGAATGACCCAAGGGTCATCGATACGATAGCCCTTACGATCGGGATCTCGCTCCACAGGAATGGGCATGGAAGGATGGCGAGACATGGAATACCGAATATCATACAGCGAGTTGCTGATAGCACTCATCTGCAAGGTGGCCCGATAATCCAGCTGAGTCTAGAGATCATCTTCCAAAGTGAAGCAATCTCGGAGCATGGTCTGAAGAGACTCGAGGGTGGCAGGAGGAGGAGGAGGATCCTGTCCAAGAGGAGGGGCATCTGGCTCATCATCAGAATTGTCAGACACTACTGGTGAGCCAATGGCCGCCTAAAGCCTCCTTGACTTAGAGAGGAAGGCAGGGGCAGGTAAGAATGAACACTCATCAAGGGGTACATGGAACGCACGAAAGATCATAGGAAGGTATAATGCATAAACCAAAGATCTTGGTTTCTTCCTACAGTTAATCATCGAATTCATCATTGTGCGTGGAAGATTAAAGGGAACATGGAAGTAAAGATGGTATAAGGCCGAGATTTCAAAATAAGTGACTTCATCAGTAGAACCCGCTTTGGGTAGAATGGTGTTGAAAATGATCCGATGAAGCTCATAGAAATAGGGATTGAGGAATTTAGCCAAAAGCTTACGAGGACGTGTGTTAGGGCTACACAAGTCGTCCTTGAAGCTTTCAAGTGAAATCCCTTCGGGAAATTGAAATGATCTAGCTTCAACAAGCTTTTTCTAAGAATTAGGCTCTTGAAGCTCAAGATATTCGGCCAATTCAAAATCGTCAAAAGAGAGATCAATTCTCGCAACTCGTGAATAAATATGAGTATCATCATGGATTAAGTTGCAGTAGAACATTTGAATAGCACTACGATAAATGACCGAATTTATGGTAACAAGTTCGTGAAGGCAAAGGTCATGGAAGAGTGCATCATATTGTGAGAATATAGTAAAGTTGATAGGGTGTCCTGCAAACACCGGACGTGTCTAAAAATCACTAAACCAATCATTTGAGGCGTCTAGTGATACAAAAATTCGGTCGTCAAAAGTGT
Organism: Iris pallida; assembly: GCA_029216955.1. NCBI lineage: Eukaryota > Viridiplantae > Streptophyta > Magnoliopsida > Asparagales > Iridaceae > Iris > Iris pallida. The sequence continues at coordinate 61,927 of JANAVB010030189.1, read as the reverse complement.
TTGGATCATGTGGACGTGGAGGATTGAACAACGGATGGATTTATTGTTCAATAGCCGGTACAACGGGCGGTTCAACGGGAGGAGGAGCATTCGACGAGGATGCGCCCTCGGTCCGAAGTCTCTTCCCGCAGTTGAACAAACGAGGAGCCATAACACAATAGATAATGAAAGAAATTGAGATATAGAAGAGTATGGAATTATACCTCAAACTAGTGATGAACAATGTAGGAGAATTGAAAAAGAAGCCTTCTCCTTGAGTTTGGGGAAGAATTGACCTCTAGAAAGGAGAAATTAGGGTTAGGGTTTTGAGAGAATTGTGTTGGAGAAGTAGAAAAGGTGGTAATGAGGAAGGAGAAACCGAAAATATGGTAAGGGTTTCTCTTTGTCGGAGCAAATAATGGCCATTGGATCTAACTTTTGATCAACGGTTGAGACTGTTCCCGGTTCTGGAACAGTCAGGCCGAATTCGGTCCGAACTCTGGTATGGGCAGAGTTCGGCCCGAATTCTGGATACTGGTCACAGAACAGGAATCAGGCAGAAAATGAAAAAGAATGGTTAAGCAAGAAAGACCAATCTAAGACATGAGTATAATTACAAGAAAGATCCAACAAGTAAACAGATGAAATGAGTTTGAAGCAGCAATATGAAGTTGAAAAAATAGTATTTCAGCATGTGATAAATAAAATGAACCATATAATAAACAAAGAATTATATCATAATTCAATATTTTGAAGCTGCCATGGGTTAGCTGCAGGGGCCGGATCCCAGCTAGCGGTAGTCCAGAGGACCCTTTCGGCTTGTACCCATAGCAAGTTCATCATAAAAGAATCAAGATATACTCGATATTTACGCAGGTTATTTTAATTTACAACAGCTTCATCTAAAATTCCAAGTTCACGACAAAGAAAATTGAAGCGCTCTTCGGATAATGGTTTTGTAAAGAAATCTGCTAACTGATGATCAGTGTCAATAAATTCTAAGTTAATCGTACCATTTTGTTGACGATCACGCAAAAAGTGATGACGTATCTCAATGTGCTTCGTGCATGATGACAAATGGGGTTCTTAGTAAGATTTATAGCACTAGTGTTGTCACAAAAGATTGGAATATGCATGAAAGATAAGTTGTAGTCTTCAAGGGTTTGCTTCATCCACAGAATTTGTGCACAACAAAGCCCAGCTGCGATGTATTCAGCTTCTGTTGTGGATAGTGCGACAGAATTCTGCTTCTTGCTAAACCAAGAGACTAAAGCCTTTCCTAATAAATGACACGTAATGCTCGTACTTTTACGGTCGACCTTGCATCCGGCGAAGTCAGCATCAGAGTAACCAATGAGGTCAAATGATGTTGACTTGGGATACCATAGGCCCACTGTAACCGTACCCTTAAGGTATCGAAAGATACGCTTAACCGCGGTCATGTGTGATTCCTTAGGATTTGCTTGATATCTAGCACACAGGCAAACGCTAAACATAATATCATGACAACTAGCAGTAAGGTAGAGTAGACTGCCTATCATACCTCGATACTTACGTTGGTCCACGGGTTTGCTGCTATCATCTGGTTCAAGTTTGGTTGAAGTAGCCATTGGAGTGCTGATTGGTTTGACGTTGTCAAGGTCAAATTTCTTCAGCATGTCCTTTGTATACTTCGATTGACAGATGAAGGTTCCATTTGACATTTGTTTGACTTGCAGCCCAAGAAAGTAGTTGAGCTCCCCCATCATGCTCATCTTAAACTCGGTCTGCATACACTTGGCAAAATCTTGACAAAGGGTTTCATCAGTAGAACCAAATATAATATCATCTACGTATATTTGTACTAAAAGAATAGTGTCTTTAAAAGATTTTATGAAAAGTGTGGTATCAATTTTCCCTTTTGAAAAACCTTTCTCAAGCAAGAAATTGCTTAGCCGTTCATACCAAGCTCTAGGGGCTTGTTTGAGGCCATACATCGCTTTCTTTAGCTTGAACACATGGTCGGGAAATTTGTGATTTTCGAAGCCAGGAGGTTGTTTCACATAAACTTCCTCCTTAATAAATCCATTCAAGAAAGCACTTTTAACATCCATTTGAAATAATTTGAAATTTTAAAAATTTGCAAATGCACAAAGCATCCGAATGGACTCCAATCTAGCAACAGGAGCATACGTCTCATCGTAGTCGATACCTTCCTCTTGGTTGTATCCTTGGGCTACTAGACGAGCTTTGTTGCGTGTGACTGAACCATCTTCATTCATTTTGTTTCTAAAAACCTATTTAGTACCAATAATCGAGTGATTAGCCGGTCTAGGAACGAGTTCCCATACTTGGCTCCTCTCGAATTGGTTGAGTTCCTCTTGCATAGCAGAAATCTAAAATTCATCATTGAAAGCTTCTAAAATGTTTTTCGGCTCAATTTGTGAAATAAAGGCAGTGCTAGCAATAGAGTCTCTTAATGATGATCTAGTAGTTACTCTACGTGAGACCTCGCCGATTACCAAATTTTTGGATATGATGGCTTGAAAGAGAATTTCTTTGGCAAGCCCTCCAGAGAATTGGTTTCGGTTGTGGTGTTCATTGGAGTAAAAGTTGATGGCTCAACATCATCATCAAGAGTAGCTGCTGCACTGTTATCTTCATCAAAAGTCACATTTGTAGACTCTTCCACAATTAATAAGCGTTTGTTAAAAACTCTATATCCCTTACTTTTGGCAGCATAGCCAAGGAAAATACCATCGTCAGCTTTGGCATCAAATTTGCCTAAGTTGTCTTTGGTGTTAAGGATAAAGCATCTACAACCAAAAACTCTAAAATAAGAAATATTTGGGGTTCTCCCAAACCAAAGCTCATAGGGTGTTTTCTTCATAATGGGACGAATAAGAACCATATTTAAAATATGGCATGTTGTACTGACAGCTTCAGCCCAAAAGTATTTCGGAAGTGAAAACTTGTTCAACATGACTCTAGCCATATCGCCGAGAGTCCTATTCTTCCGCTCCATAATGACATTTAGTTGAGGAGTTCTTGGACAAGAAAACTCATGATCAAAACCATTAGAATCACAAAACTTTTCAAAATCAGAATTTTCGAATTCGCCTCCATGATCACTTCAGATTCGAGTAATCATGTAGCCTTTTTCGTTTTGAACTTTGCAAAAATCTTGAAAGCTGAGATAGCATCACTTTTATTTGTAAGAAAGAAAACCCAAGTAAATCTTGAAAAGTCATCAACAATAACAAAGGCATAGAGTTTTCCACCGAGACTGGCTACTCTACTAGGGCCAAATAAATCTATATGAAGGAGTTGCAAAGGTCTAGAAGTACTTACAGAGTTTATAGAATGAAATGAAGACTTAGTTGCCTTATTCAATTCACATTCGGCACATACCGTTTCCTTTTTGAATGTGATATCGGGCAAGCCTTTAACTAGCTTCTTAGTCGATAGCCTGGATATAGTATCTATGTTGGCATGACCAAGACGCTGGTGCCATAATAATCTTTCGTCCTTATGAGCATATAGGTATCTACCTGCATTGTTCGTATCTATAGACAAATAAAAAATATAAATATTATCCTCTCTTACCCCTTCAAAAGCAATGTCTTCCGTTGACCTATCATAAATAAGGCATTTGTTTTGTCCAAAGTTAATGTCATATCCATGGTCAGCAAGATGACTAATGCTGAGCAGGTTATGCTTTAACTCGGTCACTAGGCAGACATCCTTTATTATGGGAGAGGGAGGATAGCCAATAATACCATTACCTATAATATATCTTTTAGGTTGTTGCCGAAGGATACATATCATTCTCTTCATTGATAGTGATGCGAAAATATTTGCGTCTCCCGTCATATGCCGCGAGCATCCACTATCGAGAATCCACTTACTCTTAGTTGAGGAGGAAAGGTCCACCTATATCAAGAGTAGATGTGACCTTTGGTACCCAAGTTCTTGAGGGTCCTGAAAAGTTAGTTTTTGGAAACCATACATATATCTTTCTATCTACTAATCTTCTAATTCTATATTATGGTGAAATGTGTCCATGTAAACCACAATAAGTATATGTAGCATTCCTATTTATATTAGGAGCATGCTGATGATGTCTATAAGTAGAGTGATGAAGAGAAGTATGATGATATGTAGAATTAGCATGGTGATGATGACTATGTATAGAGTGATGTGGAGTGTCATGGTGATATTGTCTATATGGAGTAGCATGGTGATGATGTCTATATGTAGAGTGATGGTGATGCTGTTTTTGTGTAACATGGTGATGATTGTATCTATATGTAGTATGATAATTTTGTGACATATGATAGTTATTTCTACGTGCATGTGGTTTGTGTGCTTTGTGAAAGTGTGTGTATATGTAAGCATGATTACGTGTTGCAGGTGGATGACGTGGGTGACTAGTATGAGAAGTATCATGCTTTGTGTGTGTCTCTTGGGTTTGAGGTTGAGCAACCTTTTTCCAATTTAGTCTCTAGTTTCTTAGAGACAGCTTGCAGTTCAGTAATCTTAGCATTCAAACCATGCATCTTAGTAATAGAAATCTTGTGTCTACTCTTTTCTTCTGCAAGCTCCGTGTTAAGTGCTGTGATTTCTTGTGTTTGTTGTTCAATGCGTGCTTCGACATCATGTAAGCTTATTTTAAGCTTAGATACCTCATCCGTGGGTGAAGTGTCTCTAATGTTATCAAGCAGTAAAGAAAGTCTTTGAATTTTGACTTCATGACTTTTGATCTTGTCCTTGGCATGTTTGTATTTACCAATGACCTTTTTGTGATCATTAAGCAAGTCGGTGAAAGCATCGCCAAGTTCATCAAAAGTGAAGTCATCAAGAGTTTCGTTTGATACCTTGTCGGATGTTGCCATTAGGCACACATTTGCAGTATCTTGAGAAGAATCCTTTTCTTCCCCGGAGTCACTAGTTTTACTTTCATGCCAAATGCTCATGTTGGCATATTTCTTTGAGGAAGTCTTCTTATAAGGTTTCTCATAGCGGTTGCTCTTCTTTAAAAATGGATAGTCTTTTCGGACGTGTCCTGTCTTCTTGCAACCGTAGCAGGTTGGCTCTTCTTCGTCGTCTTCTTATGGTTCCTTCTTTCTTTGGTTGAAGCGAAGGAATTTCTTGAAGTTGCGGACGAGGAGAGCTTGATCATCACCTTCTGAGTTCTCGTCATCCGTCTCTTCGGGGTCAGACCTTCGTCGGTGAGCTTTGAGTGCGATCTCCTTAGCCTTAGGAGCAGGCTCTTCGAAGTCCTTGAGGTCAAGCTCATGAGTCATCAGCTTTTCCATCAAGGTCTCCATGGACATGGTTGTGAGATTATTTCCTTCTATGATGGCTGTCACCTTGGGTTCCAAATCTTTGGGAGCCCCCTAAGTAGCTTGCGAATCTTCTCGTAATTTGAATATTGTTTGCCGAGCGAAGACAGGAGGTTGATGATGTCGAGGAATCTTGTGAACATTTGCGTGATCGTCTCATTTGGCTTCATCTTGAAAGCCTCATATCCTTGAGTGAGACGACTTATCTTTGATTCCTTAACTTGGGTGGTTCCTTCATGCGTCACTTCTAGAAGTCTCCATACTTCGTCTGATGTGGTGCATGTAGATACCCTGTTGAACTCATTCCTGTCTATAGCACAGAATAAAGCATTAATAGCTATCACATCTAGACTTGCCTGTTTCTTCTCCTCGTCATAATATTTGTCGTGTGATTTTTCAACGAGATCACCATTGACAACTATTCTGGTGAGCTTTTTGTAACCGTCAGTGACGATAGTCCACAGGTCAAAGTCTAACGACTTGAGATAAATGCTCATCCTTGTTTTCCAATATGTGTAGTTTGTTCCATCAAATAGGGGAGGCCTATGAGTGGACTGCCCTTCACCGTGATTAGAAATCAAGGATTGTGTGGTTGCCATGGATCAGCTCTAGGATGTTAGTCCTTGTTGAGAGAACAGAGCTCTGATACCAATTGAAGAACAGATGGCAACTCTAGAGGGGGGTGAATAGAGTTTATAACGATAATAGCAAATTAAAAATTTAAACTCTTTCACAAGAAAAACTAATCAGAGTAAATGCGGAAATAAATAAGAATCAAGAAAGCATACGCAAACACAGCCGATTTTAACCTGGTTTCCCTCATGGAGGACTAGTCCAGGCCTAAGAACTCTAGCTCAGGATTAAATCTACTATTTATGAAATAGTAGTTACACCCCGTGCCTTTTCTTCAGAAGAGCACGTCAACTTCTTACAAAGGATCGCAGTGGCGATGCTTGAAATTTTCCAAGCGACTTCTTAAACTCTTGCACAAGACTCCTAACTGAGAGATGCTGAGCACTCGAGGCTTAGGAAGCTTGTGGCTAGTAGATGAAGAAGGGTATGGCTTGTATTAAGCTTTAGAGAGAAGAGAAGAGAAGATTGGATGAATGAAAATGAGAGAATTCTTGGCCTATTTATAGGGTTTTAGTAGGCAGAATTCGGCCAAAATTCTGGTAGAAACTTTTAAAAATTTGGCCGTTGGACAACTAGCAACCAGCCAACCCTAAAAATTAGGGTGCTGACTTTTAGGGGACAGAGTTCGGCCCGAACTCTGTGTGGAGGCAGAGTTCGGCTCGAACTCTGTCTCCAGAGCACAGAATGGGTCTTAAGGTCCAATGGGCTTATTTTGGATGTGGAGCTTTATGGATTTTGGATAGATTATAGGTCAAGTCTCAAGAGCTCAGCACAACTCAGCTTACAACAGTCTAGACTCAATAAATATAAAGTACAGACTCATAAATGACTTGCATTTGCAGAAACTGAGCTGTCGTCTGGCTTGAGCTGGATGTAGTCGTCGTATGTCATATTGAATTATTATAAGTATTATTTATTCAATGTTATCAATATTTGGTTGACTGTGACTTTGTGTCAACAAGAGATTCATAAAGTTACAAACTGGACAAGTCATAATACGACTTAGACAGTGACATTCATGAGGGAGATAACAGTTAGATATATGGGCTACCCAATCCAAAAGCTAGCTGTAGTAACTTCATACTACGGTAGTCATGTCACGTCGATCACTAGCCTCGAACTATGTGGACGGATGGGTCACGTGGGCTGGTAGCCTCTAGTTTTGTTGGCTGATATTACTAGTACCTGGACATGTGTGTGCTTGAGCTGTGAGCTAGTCATGGGGGAGTCAGCCTTTATCTGCCCATAAATCGAGATTTTTTTAAATTGCATATAGATGGTTAGGGACACCCTTTGCATATCTATTTTCCATATCAGTCCTTTGTATATTCATCGATCTATTGCTACAGTTTATATAGCATGTTTCTATATCTTGTTACGTCTCTCTGAGGACATGGTAATCTCTCTAGGATTAGACGACTAGGACTTTCTATAGGATTACGATTCTGTACAGGATCCATCTTTCACAACTGATGAGATCTCGTATTCCGAGATCTAGTTTATTAGTCATAACTTGAGACATTGTAGTGGACATTTTATTATTTATTTTTATTTTAGGAGGTCGGACTTCAGTTATCTCATACTATTTTCCATAGCTGTTTGATAGTGGATTTTATTTCCACCCGGCTATATCTTTCGACTCTTTTATTATATTCTATCTGGGTTATTGCTTATCTCTTGTAATCTTTAGATAAGATGTAAATTTTTTGTGATTGGCCAGTGATTATATTATGTACAACTTATGTATGTGTACAAAGATTCTATGTATTAGAGTATTCTTCGTATATATGCAGCTAACATATTTCGTATGCCTAGTCCTACGTATTTTAGGACTGGGGCGATACACACTCAGTAACATGAAATAGAATGTATCACGTTCATGAGAGTTATAAAAATAACTCTGCAACTTGGGGCACGTCCCTTAGAACTAGGTCATAGACACTTAACCATAATATTGAGTCCATCATTGACTGCACCTTAGGCATTCTCGGACTCACACAACTATAATTATTTCTAGGAAGAGCACATGAATGCTAATAGTAATTAAATGGTACAACAAGGTAGGGTATACTTGCCTGGATCTCCAAGATGAGCAAGCAAAGATCTGTACTTCGCAACCAAGATTGTATCGTCATGAGCGCCTACGAATACACAATATCAAATCATTAACCATTACACGAAATTATGCTTATCACATACTAGAGCATGACTACACATGGTCACAACTTGGGTTCATGGGTTTGCTAAATTATTCTTGTAACACATAGTTACTAGGTGTTCTACCTACTAGGTTCTCCTTGTACTAGTATGATTTGCCCCTACTCAAAGTAAATGAACCAAATGCAACCCTACACTAGTGATTACGCAAAATATTGTTAAAGTCATACTCAAACTCATGAACAATTAGATCACTAACATATTATAGGCTTATGGACGATCGTAGCATGGCAAAACATATTTTTCTAGTGATGGTGTTCACATACATCATGTTAAACTAATCGATGCCTAGTCGTGATACAAGTGCTATAACATATATTCTGATAATCATGCATATAATCATACTAATATAATTGTGTCAACCATGATCTATTTGTGTACATTTAACATGAAAATAAGCTATATGCACAATCACATCTTGTAAGCCCCCTGAATTTAGGGCTTATTTTTTTTCAATTTTATAAATCAATTATTTGCAATAGATATTATTATTTGATTTAATATTTTTTCGTGACTTTGACTTCTGGAGCGTCAAGGATGCGAATCTCTGGAAACTCTCTTCATCAGTGTGTAGTAGACAAGATTACCTTCATGTTGATATATCATGTCCCATCCAAACTTGTTCTTTGTACTCTTTTTTGATTCACACAACTTCAGGTCAATTTGGACCATTTGATCTTTAAATAATTATTAATTGATTTTACCACTTTTATCTTTGATCATCATATGCACGTTACCGTAAATTTTAATTTAGGAGCACAAGGCTAGTCATTTTCTTGAAACCAACTCCTCATGCATGATCTACTCGAGATGCCCTACACCCGTGACCTTCGTGTCCCACTCAGACACACCATCTTGTGCTTCATTTGCTTCGCACAACTTTTGGGTTAATTTAGGCCAATTAATTATCCACCGTAGAATGTGACCTGACTTCTAGTTTAATTTCGGACCCGATATCGATCCAACCTAGTCGACCAAAATATGGACATAGCCCACATGAAGCCTACTACCCACCTGACACTTATGTCCTATTTATTTGAGCCCCCGCATGCTACTTATTTACCTATGATCATAAATACCTATTTAAATTCAATTATTGCACCATGTCCAATTTTGACCCGACCTGACTCAACCAAACCTAACCTAAACTTCATGTTGCCCCCTCATGAATACCCACACACACTTTTTCCTACCAAAAATATTAAATACCTAGTCTACCATTTTTTTATATTTAATGGACAACCCCTCTGATTTAAATCCCTAGAGAATGACTTAATTCTCATTAAATCCTAGCCCTTGGATTTCATACATCAACATCACTACCCCCCATTCTCACATAGCAGCCAACACACACCGCCCTCCATATTGGCCGACCCTAAAATCTATGTAGGGAATTCTTATTCTCACTCTCTCTTATTTATTACACACACACACACATATATTCTCTCCCCTCTCTCATTTTTCCAACAGTAGCTCCCCATGGTCGACTCACCAACCTCCATGGTCGACCTCCAGCTTCCCTCTCCTCCCAAGGCCGGACTCCTCCAGCCTCCTTCCTCTCCTCCTCTTTTTCTTCATCATCATCATTCTCTTCATCACACCACACCACTTCACATCACCACGACCATCATTTACATCACCACCACCATCATCTACTTGACCACCATCGCAAACACTTCTCGTCCTGCCCCCACTACTCGTCGTGCCCCCATCGCTCGCCATGCCCCCCGTCGCCCCGCCGTCGTGCCACCGCAGCAGCAGCAGCGCAACACCAGCAGCAGCAGTAGCACGCGGCCTTGCAGCAGTAGCTGCGTGTGGCAGCGTAACCATGCGCGTCCGTGGCCAACCACCACCGCCACGATGCCCCATTGGCACCGGTGAACCCGGGCGCACCTCTCCGTGGCGGCTACCGTCCTCCGGAATGCGCCGTCTAGGCGATTTGTGCATTTTGCACGGGATCCCGCCATGACATGCTCGGATTCGAAGTCAAAATCGTATTTCGGGACAGCTACTTCGTGCAAATTTTTTGAGAAATTCGACCGTTGAATCGGTGAACTCTTTTCTCCATCACAATCTCGGTATATAGCTCTTCACTCCCCTCAAGTTTCGTCCGTTAATTTTATCGTTTGATACATCAAAATCGGCCACCAAGTTGACCGTTTAAATTGTGTAATTTTTGGACAGTTTTTTGGAGCCAACTTCGTCGGTTCATATCTCCTCCAAAGCTCCGTCTGGCATGCCACTGGTTCCTATGCGTAGCTGGTATAACCCTCTTCCTACCCCTTAGGTTTGTTTCATTGTAAGCACGTTTGATTGGTTGAATTTGATGCCAAAGTTGCCCGTCTGAATTCATAATTTCTAACTTGTTAAATTCTATTTTTGAACCCGGGACTCCGAATTCAATTTCTGACACCACCAGTAGACTCGTGGCATCGTTCTGGCACGTTTTTATATAAAGTTTATTAACTTTGGAGGACGTGGACCCTGGCACGTATTTCGGTGCAATGTGGGCCCCACAGTCCGGGTCAACGGGACTTTTTGACGTCGGCTCATCGGAATCCAATTCTAGATATACCGTTGAGTTCGTATCGTCATTCTGGACTCGTTGACATATAATTTGATAGGTTTTAGTAGACATTGGTTCCGGTACGCATTTCGGTGCAAGTCAAATATCAATATCCGGGTCAATGGGTCATTTTGAGATCGGCTCATCAGAATCCAATTCTGGACATACCGTTGAGTTCGTATCGTCATTCTGGACTCGTTGACATATAATTTGTTGAGTTTTAAGGACATTGGCTCCGACACGCTTTTTCGTACAAATCGAAATTTTAATGTCCTGCTCAACGGAGCAATTTGAGATCGGATCAACGGAATCCAATTCTGGATATACCGTTGGGTTCGTATCGTCATTCTGGATTCGTAGACATATAATTTTTTAGGTTTAGTGGACTAGTATTCTTACACGTTTTTCAGTACAAAGCGGGTCCGATACGGATACCATTTTGACCTGAAATTACCTTTTTGCTCCTGTGTCCAAATTGGACTTATGGATAGGCTATCCTAGCTAATTTGACTATTCTGGACACGTTGGTGATGTTTGTTTCATCATCCGACAATGTTTGTAGATATTTTCTCTGTGTATTATTTTTATTATAATTAATTCTTATTAAGTTTGTACTTTGGAATTAGTACAACAAAAATGAGATCAGTTGATTCCAGTGATCTCACATCGCTGAAATTGGCAAGATGATCATGTGGATCACTATGATAAGATTATTAATCTTACCGTTGATTATCTTATCTCGATTTGCGTGTCCTAGGTTTCGATGTACGAATAACGAGGTACAACTTGATATTTTAATTCTTAATTTAGAGTTGATCCTGTTTGACCAAGATATATGGTATCTTGATTGGTAATGGTTAGGATTAGTGCTCTTAGACTAGTTTTAACCTCGGTTGACCGTTTTGACCAAAAGTCAACGAAAGTCAACCGAAAGTCAAACTTAGCCTAAAAGTGACTAGAATTGACCCGAAACCAAACCAGAGTTGACCAGTTGACTGAAAGTCAACAGTTAGTCAGCATTAGCCTAGTTTGACCTAGGATTGACCTAGAGTTGATCAGGATTGACCACTTGACCAAAAGCTAACTATAAATCAATCTTTGACTCAGTTTGACCTAGTTTGACTTGGATTGACTTCCTGTGACCTATTATGATCTAGTATGACCTAGTATGACCTAGTTTGACCTAGTTTGACTTAAACTTGCATATCATGACTTAGTTAGTTTCCCTTCATATATATATATATCTCATCTTTAGGTTTGTGGCATCACTCTGAGCATCGACCTCATTTGACAGCTCAGGACCGCAGGCGAGTACACTCACTGATAGTTTTCATTGTCTTAATATCTTCTATATCCGATTCAGTTGTAGTGTCTTACTTGATTTTTGACACGATGGTTCACGGACTAGTATATGTCGGTCGGATCCTGTTATGAGATGTTGTTCCTGGATTACTTGGTATATTGGTACATTACTCGACTTGTTACCTGTACTTGTATAGACATGGACTTGGAACCGGAATGGCCTTCTGCTCTTGAGTCCCGTATCATGACGTGTCATGTCCGGATCCATTATACTATTCAGGGATGGAGATTTATTAGTAGTTGTGTGATCAAAATCCTTACTTGTTCTTCACACTTGTACTTGTTACTTGTTCATAGCTATACCCTCGCCTCACGACGGGTAAAGCCTGACCCTACTTATTCATAGCTTTCCATGGTGGCCGGCCTGATCCTGCTCCGTTGTACACTTGTTCATAGCCGGTCAGATGGAAAGCCTGGTCCTGATTCCCAAGCCGATCACAGAATGCACTAATAATTCATGGCACATTTTATATTTATTTTATTACATCATATATCCTACTCAGTTCTACTTCAGTACTTTTATCACCATGTTATGATATTCAGTTCTCACATGTTCTATATGATCTTATGCTATACCTTGATTGGAGGCTAGGTTTTGTTCAGGAGAAGGGTTACAACCCCGGTCCTTTTTTGGTTTACGAGTTGTAACTCGGCTTCCGAATAGCTCCAAAGTCATCCTATATCTTTGTCTTGTATTTTATTATACTGTCTCTTATAGAATTTGTCAATTCATATAAAATTGCTGTTAGTGTTTGTACTTGTTTATTTTCCTGACAGAATAATCGTTGATGTTTACAGAGTACATGTTAGCTGATTGCTCTACCTTTTACGGGTATAGCCATGATAGAGTTTGATGAGACATTACTCCTAGAGCCCATAGATGATATAGCCCCTGTTTAGACTGTTAGATAGGTTTTCCTGGACTGTGATCCAGCTAGTGTTTTTATACTGTAGTTTTATATTATATTTTGAGTTTATGTGATGTATTTATATCTCTGAGCTTGTGTTGGATCTTGAACTCCTTTCCAGTTTTTCTTTCTATCATATTTACATTTCGTGCTATCTATCATATTTTATCTTGTGATTGAGTTATGCCATATTATACCTCCGTGCGGAGATGACAGGTACCCTTATATTTTGTCTAGTTGTATTTATAGACGACCTATACAACATTCTACTGCCGATTCTGCGTCGTAGGCTGGACGTAACCACGTACTCGTGCCCCTAATCAGGGTGCGGGTCGTGACACATCTATTATTAATTTACATCACAAAACTAGTCCCACCTATGAACAACATATTCTAACATGGACATAACATTAACCATGAATGAAACTTGGATTTTTCTACTTATATATTTACAAATAAATTATTCTAAATTGGGACAAAATGTGTAGGATTGGTTAAACAAGAATTTGATATTGATTTTAACAAAGATTGTGGTGTCTAGGCAAAACTTGAAACTAGTCCTACACATGCATTCAACTAATCATCATTTGAACAATCACGAATATAAGACTTATTATGAAAATAACAAAAATATAGTGAATGGATGGTTAGGATATGGGTTACTTGGATTTTTAACATCACAAATTGGTAGTAACAAAATAGTGCACAACTATCCAGCCTATGATTCCATTAAACAACCATTGACATTGCTAAATTAAACGAGAGTGATACATGAAGAAATATATGTAGAACCTATAGGGTAAATGAAGAACATGAAGAGGGGTTTGATGAGGATGTTAGGGAGCTTATAAAGAAGGTAGGTGCTGTCATGGTGTGCCACAAGAAGGCAAGAACAACAGTTGTACAGATTTAGATTCACTCTAGACACTTTTCGAAGATACTGTTGCTACGGGCTGCCGGAAGAGTCCTAGGTGTTTTGGTAGCTAGGGAAGATAGGGAGAGGTACGAGAAGATGATAGGTGGTTATGGAGAAGGTTTGGTTGTTGTTTTGGGTGTAGCAAGAGAAGAAGTAGGGTTTACTGCTGGCAGTTTCAAACTGAATGTCGCCTAGTTTGGGGGATTTCGTCGTATGGAATGGCATAAGGAAGGTGGAGGGAGGTGTTAGGGAGGTGGTGAAGGTAGTTAGATGGCTGTAGAGGTTAGGAAAGGGTTTTGAGCTATCGGGTTCAACCTAGATGGGTGTTCGGCTAAGGCTGTCTAGGGGCTATTCTTGGCAGTTTTGGAGGGGCGGTAGAGTAAATGATGAGAAGAAGGAGGAGAAGAGAGATGAATGGCTGTAGGAATGAGGGATGAGAGAGTTTATGAGAATTTGATGGGATTAATGAAGAAGAGGATTTGGAGGGGGATTGAGTGGCGACATACCATTATCATTATCATTCAAATATTTGACATAATGGTTTCCCCCCTCATAGATGCAACTTATTTGAAAATTTACCATTATAGGGTGGTCAAACTTAGCTTAGTCAACTTATTTTGTTTCCTAGTTGGTTTGGGTTCGAGTGAGTGCATTCTAGTTCAGGTTAGATTGGTCCGATAGCTAGAAAAATGGTCAATTGTGATTGTTGATGTGTAGGTAGCACATAGGGGGTTCAATTTAGTGTGACACAATTGTCATGAGGGTTGTTTACTTAGTTTAGTTCATGACAATGCATTGGGTTGGAAGAATCGAGTTGAAGTTGTACCTCCAATTTCAGTCGGAATGGGCATAGGATACAGGTAGGGGTTAAAAATTGGATTTTGTGTTAGGAATGTTGTGTAATAAAAATGGAGCATAAGGAGGAATATTTGAGTGGGATATATTCACGAGTGTAGAAGGTATTGTCTAGATCATTGTGGATACACAAAAAAAAGAAGAAGAAATACTGTCTTTTCTTTTATTGGCGCAAGGCACCACAAATCGAGTACGCCTGAGAGATCCTGCGCTGAGGATCCCCGAGTACAAAAAGAATTCTGGGGAATAGAACGATGGAGATCGAGCGGAAGTTGCTCCTTTACTCCGTTGACACTCCGATTACAAAAGTGGGAGAAAACCTACGAAAATTGCTAACTCTCGGCTCACTGGCAAGAAGTGCAACAATTTGGCTCTTGAAAATGCTCTTCGTTCTGTGTCTTGAGGGATGAGGCCCCCCTTTATAGTCGTTCTTGGGCTGGAATGATGTTATGCGCCCACATGGAGAAACACGCTGGTTCCTATGTGGGCTCATAGTCCTGCTTTGGGTGCATAGTATGTAGGCGCATATAAGCTACGAGATCGTAGGTTGGTCGTGGCGTTGACATGGCCGCATGCTTCGGTGCATGACTGCTCGTGGAGACTGACGTAGCCGTGCGCTTCGGTGCACGTTTTGATCATGGCTTTGACTGAGTCAGGCTTTGGCGCATAGCCATGTCTCAGGCTATGCGCCCTCCTTTCGGGAGAGCTAGTGTTGGGCGCATGAAACTTTACTGGTTGGCCGCATGAAGCTTTACTGACTGGGTACATGGAGCTTCATTGACTGGACGCATGGAGCTTTACCGATTGGGCGCATGGAGCTCCACTGACTGGGCGCATGGAGCTCCTACTGGCTCAGGCGCATGTGGCTTCGTTTGCTGAAATTTTTTTATGCTTCTACAGGACCCCCTTCAAAGTTTTCGATACTTGAACAAGTTCGAAATACTTTGAAAGAAGCATGGATCGTCTTCTCGTGATGCAACGGACGCGTAGCACGGCTCTCTCTTTGGGCGCATAGTATTTGGCCAACCTATCAGAGAGATACGACTGTTGAGATCTTCTTCAAAATCCGAACTGACAGATTCATCGAAACGAAATTTGAAGTGGTCCATCCTTCATGCGTCGTCCACGTCAGCAAGTGACAGTCGCATAGTGTGCAGGAACCTGATTCTTTACGTGGGTGCATAGGCCATTGTGGGCACATATAACGCAATGGGCGCATGGGCGCATACAGCAAAGTGGGCGCATAGGAAGTGGCTCGTGCCTATAAAATAGGCCCTGAAGGAGAGAGAAAGTTCATTATTCCTTTCTCTTTGAATTTTTCAGAAAACTCTTCATCTTATTTCTTTGAGAACCATGTCTCCCAAGGTCGCCAAGAGATCCGTAAAGGGCAAGGGGGCTGCGCTGAGTACTTCCTCCTGTGGCAGCGTCCTCGGTAGTCTAGGACCCGATTCTGGGTGAGGGCATGCTTCAAAAATAAACTCTCGAGCGTTAATTTGCGTCGCTCAGAATCTGCCTGGACGCTTGCGCCTAAGGCAACATACTTCTGTTGAGCATCATTATACGCCCACAGAAGTCATGCGCCAATACTGTGGTGTTATGTGCCCATGTGTTGCCATGTTATGCGTCCTCTAAACAGTGGTATTTTATGCGCCCACGTACTGTCCGAGTGTTATGCGCCCATGTCACGCCCCGATTCGTAGAGTCATTTCTTTACATATATTATCTCTTGGAATCGTTCGTCCTCGCTTGGGCATGATCGTACAAGTCTGGTATTGCACTTGTACAAGGCAAAGATGGTACACAAGTGATAATCTTCAAATAGAAAAATATGCAGCGGCAGAAACAGACAAATTGAAGTTAATGAGGACAATCTTTCTTTTTCGAATAGAAGTACATCACTTCTTTATAGCCGGAGATAAAAGGATAACTTGAAGTCACACAGAGATATATAGAACTTTATTCTCTTTATTGATAATTGAAGTAGAGTACAAGATTTGTATTGAAGTACAATACTTACAACACATCTCACTTTACATTGAAAGCCAATTGAATAATGCTACAAAGCTTACATCTGATACTTGGATACAATGGATTACAACTCAATATACCGACTTGGCTTACAACTCACTGGTACAACTGATTACAATTTTCCATGCATTATGCCCTTTATAAACAGAAGACATCATCTTGCACAAGGAGAGCTTCTGTATGCCTAACAAATCTTTGATGTCGCGGGGCCAATCAAGCCAATCTTTGTGTGTAGAAAATTCCAAGCACGAGCACCTATCCACACAAAATGTGGGTCAGCACATCATCTATGTACTGACGAGCAGAATCCAACCCACTCGCCTAAACTAACACTAACTGGTCGATTTTAGCAAGCATTTAATAGAATGATCTTTCTACTTGGGGCCTAGCATCAATTTACAGTTCATGGGCAATAATCAGAGTGAAGCATGTAAACATATTCTTAGTAGCATTCATGTGGACATATCATTATAGCATTCTTGGCGTTATATGCAAAGGCATCATTGAAGCATCGTTAATATTAACATCTTAAACATGTTATGACAATTCTCACTTCAAGCATCACTTAGCATGTATGTGATGTTTGAGCAATGGTTATCGCAAGGCATCTTTCTAGTATACTGAATTTAACATGTTAAGCAGATCTCATATTGAAAGACTACGCATAGCATCATTTACTTGGCACGTTAAGCATGCAAATTAAACCAACACATATATTGAGTATATCACATTTAAGTGATTTTTCCGATAGCCAACTCCCTTGTACCGGCATAAAAATACAGGATAATATGATATACCTACTCTGTCTACATAAAACATTCGTTAGCATGCATCCTGACTACATGGTCGTTGGTAAAACTGCACCATAAAGGCTTTCCAACGGGTATTACGATGCACCATTCTAGGGTAGGTTGCAAGCCTAGCCGAATGTCCCATAATACCTCGTACCACCATAGTACGACCAATATTTTCTCCCGGGTCGAATCGGTTCCGGTGCCCTAGGTACCGTTCGAGGAAACTTATTCAGACTTGTACAAGTACGTCCATGACCATGAATGCGTGTCGACTCGATAACACAGATGCATGATAAAGCAACAAAGTAAGCAGAGCCAATAGTTCAACAACTCATCTCAATCCCGAGCCGTGTTCAACGACTAATCATTACCATATTCTACTTGGTGATCTCCATGATCCCAAGCCTCATCATTCTCTATTTATTGATTTATTGCCATTTTCATAACATTCTTCTCAATGAGGAACCAATAACATTTCATTCATTTCAAAGGAACAAGCATCTTTTTCCTTCGTTTCATTGGGACAATTATTATTCATTTTATTGCTTATACAAGCACAGGCATCATCTTATTTCTTTACAACAATTGTATACAGAGTACATGATTTCAAGAGTCTCATTCAATTCATTGTGTTAATAGCATAGCCAGTTCTTTTCTCATGTATCATTCATGCAGCATCTCATTATTCAAGTGATTCATTCATTCATCAACATTAAGCATAAGGGACATTATCAATTCATTCCAGGCATCAAGTTACATTAGCAGTTCGAGTGTGATTCAATCAGCAGTTCAATATTCATGTCTTATTCATTTCAATAATTCTCAACATAGGCATCTCTATTATTCAGCAACTAAGACATAGAACATTTAGGGACAATTCATAGTATCACATTATTCATTTATTAAGCATGCAGGAATAAGGAGGAAGGAGGACAGTTCTACTTGCCTGCATAAAAGGGTCTTCTTATTCTGGTTGTACACATTCCCCCTAAGCGTAGCTCCACCCACGAGCCACGTTCCAACACTTAATCCGTCTAGCCAGCTCAGAGAGACTGCATAGTCTCAACTCTCTTGATTCCCAATATAAGTCACGGTCTAACATTCTGATCCCATCCAACAAGCCAACCAAACGCTCGCGCGGAGCGGGACATTACATAATACACCACTCAGAAAAAGTTTCGTCCTCGAAACTTAAGAGAACAACTCATCTTACTAATTTAGTTAATCACAATGAGTTACTCGTTCAGCTTCAATTCAATATTCATTTCAGCACACTCGGTCATCAAAATAGCTATCCAATTATACCATTTAAATCCATCAACGATTCGTTCTGTCTATCTCTTTTCAATACTTGCAACTTCTTATTGATTCACCAATATTTTCTTGCAATTTTGTCTTGGTCGTAACACATCACTTCGTTTGGATCCATATACATATTTCAGGCGTCCACAAAAATATGTATTTCAGCCAAAGTCCGTGCTAGTGCGATAAATTCTTCCCATAATGTATCTCAGTCAACCTATCACTTCGGCTGGATCCATACACATATTTTAGGCGTCCCAAAACATATGTATTTCAGCCAACTTCCATGATAGCGTAGTTCGATCAGCCACGATATAACTCTCTTTTCCAAATCAGACTTAGCATCCTTTCAATTGACTTATCACTTTATTCACTTGCCACAATCACTATCTTCCAGGCCACAACACTTAACATCAGGGACAACTTGGTTAAGCTCTCTATCCGGGCATAATATTTCTAACATTCGATCAAGGGTCTAACTTAGAGCCAATCATATTAAGAATTCACAACATGCAATCATATTCCTTTCTGAATCCAACAATATTTCTCACCGAGGCAATTCATCTTTTCTAAAAAATACAATTCGACGTTACCCACTATTGATATCGATCCAACATTTCCATATGAGTAGTCAATTCCATCTCATATAATAATTCACTATTCGATACATACAACTCAAGTCTCATCCCACGATTCTATTTCCGCTATAGGCCGACACATAATCCTCAAGGGTCAAACATCTCTAAGGTTCATATTGGAGCATATAACAACTTATCATTCTTAGATCATACTCATCACCATCTCTCGTTCAATGCCAAAGGTTATCATACGGTCGCCAATAGTCACCCTATTAATCGGTCAAGTCTCTATGGTTAGCTATACCGACAGCTAAACCTAACCATTCAGGTGACTCCCCTAGAGTGGATGGCTACTAGGGATCATGCTAGTTTCTTATTCTCAGGGCCAATAAGCAACCGACAGTTCTAAGGAACTCTACCCAAACCTATGGGTATCAACTTAGTCTGAATAACTATTCGCCATTGTCGGCTATGCCAACAATTGGTAAGTCCTCAACTGGTCGCTAGGGTCAAGTCTATCTATCCAGGGTCTTCCTCAAGGAAATAATTCCACAGAGGCTCATTCTAGACTTATCCAACGATCGACTAAGATCTATCTATCAATATTACGGTCAATTGCCAACCCGACATACGATTCTCATCGTTCTAATAATCCATCAAGTAAATTCCCAATGATTCAATTTCTATTTCAATTCCTTTGTGCTCACACGAACCCATAAGCCAAGGCTAACTATTCAAGGGTCATCGGTTTCGATAGTCTTAACATAACTATGGAATCATACTATTCGGTCTGTATGATGAAGTTACACCACTAAGTCATAAGCAGCAATCTATATCCCAACCAACAATCAAATATACCGGTATTATCCAACGCATTTGCAATTCCTCAATCCCATTCGTTTCTCAATCATCAAAATCTCATATGGACATTCTTAAAATCTCATCAAGGGGTTGAGTAATTTATTCCATTCAATCCGACAATTCATGTATCAATTAACCATTATCTATGCAACACAAATATTCAGGGTGGCTACTTGTTACTTTTTTAATCCCATTAAATTCCTTAACATACATGCACATAGGCAACGACTATCCTTTAGTGATCAAGATGGATTAACATCTATTACACCTTAGGTTCAAAGCACAGATCTCTAAGATTCCTTTGATTTATCGACGATATTTCTAAAACTTTCAGGTACACAACGAACTTTGTATTAGCCACATTTGATTTACATCCAACCAATCGAAATCAACATTCAAATGTTCTAAGCCATAACATTCTCTAGCCAAATCAATTTACCCGTAGCATACTGTCTTACTAGTCCGAGTCATCACTTGACTAAATAATTTCTAACCAAGCCACTGGTTACAATTTTCGACAATCTCGCTACTCAATATAACATCACCGTCAAGGGACACTCGAGTCATCTAGCCACAATACATGCCCAGCTAAGTCTTGGCACTACCCAGTACACACAGATAGTCTCATTGCTATTCTATGGAAAGGGTCAACATACATCTCGTTCTGAGGTGGTAGAGGCAATATACCACTCAGAAATGAAGCCATCTTTAAACAATACCGACCCAATTCTATTCCGGACATTCGTGATCTACAATGATCATAATACTTAGCCAACATTCTTAGGGTCTCAAAAGCACTAGCCATCACCCCTGAGTCGACTCACCAGTTATGTCGAACTCATCCATTAATTATTTCATTCCTAATTCTTTCCCAACATCACATGCAATTTTCAACTTGTTACAGCATATATAGCCACTTTTTTTTATTCCCACAATTCCAATAACATTCACAACATAGCATACTATGGCATCGAGTCATTGTTAGGTTATTTGTGTCCAAACCAACAACAATCATTCATTCAGGGGCATCATAATGTATATAGACTTATTGTATGGAACATCCAGTGAGCAGCCAAGAGGGTCTTCAAACATGAACCACATAAGGATGATTACAGAACGACAACAGCATAATCGCGGAAGCAATCTTTGATTTAATCTCGGAAGCAACGTTGAGTGATCGTGGAAGCAACTTTGGTTAATGGTCGATGCAAAACGAATCAAAGAAGAGATCAAGGACATAAAGCCATGCTCTGATACCAATTTGTCACGCCCCGATTCGTAGAGTCATTTCTTCACATATATTATCTCTTGGAATCTATCGTCCTCGCTTGGGCATGATGCCGTACAAATCTGGTGTTGCACTTGTACAAGGCAAAGTTGGTACATAAGTGATAATCTTCAAATAGAAACACATCACAGCGACAGAAACAGAAAAATTGAAGTTAATAAGGACAATCTTTCTTTTTTGAATAGAAGTACATCACTTCTTTATAGCAGCGAAGATAAAAGGATAACTTGAAGTCACACAGAGATATATAGAACTTTATTCTCTTTATTATAATTGAAGAAGAGTACAAGACTTGTATGGAAGTATAATGCTTATAACACATCTCACTTTACATTGAAAGCCAACTGAATAATGCTATAAAGCTTACATCTGATACTTGGATACAATGGATTACAACTCAATATACCGACATGGCTTACAAATTACTGGTACAACTGATTACAATATTCTATACATTATGCCTTTTATAAACATAAGACATCATCTTGTACAAAGAGAGCTTCTGTATGCCCAACAAATCTTCGATGCCGCGGGACCAATCAAGCCAATCTTCGTGTATAGAACATTCCAAGCACGAGCACCTGTCCACACAAAACGTGGGTCAGCACATCATCTATGTACTGGCGAGCAGAATCCAACCCACTCGCCTAAACCAACACTAACTGGTCGATTTTAGCAAGCATTTAATAGAATAATCTTTCTACTTGGGGCCTAGCATCAATTTACAGTTCATGGGCAATAATCAGAGTGAAGCATGTAAACATATTCTTAGTAGCATTCATGTGGACATATCATTTATAGCATTCTTGGCGTTATCATGCAAAGGCATCATTGAGGCATTGTTAACATTAACATCTTAAACATGTTATGACAATTCTCACTTAGCATGTATGTTATGTTTGAGCAATGGTTATCGCAAGGCATCTTTCTAGCATACTGAATTTATCATGTTAAGCAGATTCTCATATTGAAAGACTACGCATAGCATCATTTACTTGGCACGTTAAGCACGCAAATTAAACCAACACATATATTAAGTATATCACATTTAAGTGATTTCTTACCGATAGCCAACTCCCTTGTACCTGCATAAAAATACAGGATAATATGATATACCTACTCTGTCTGCACAAAACATTCGTTTGCATGCATCCTGACTACATGGTCATTGGTGAAACTGCACCATAAAGGACTTTCCAATGGGTATTATGACGCACCATTCCTGGGTAGGTTGCAAGCCTAGCCGAATGTCCCGCAATACCTCGTGCCACCATAGCACGACCAATGTTTCCTCCTCGAATCGGTCCCGGTGCCCCAGGTACCGTTCGAGAAAACTTACACAGACTTGTACAAGTACGTCCATGACCATAGCAAATGCGTGTCGACTCGATAACACAAATGCATGGTAAAGAACTGAAAGTAAGCAGAGCCAATAGTTCAACATCTCATCTCAATCCCGAGCCGTGTTCAACGACTAATCATTACCATCATTCTACTTGGTGATCTCCATGATCCCAAGCCTCATCATTCTCCATTTATTGATTTATTGCACATTTCTCATAACATTCCTCTTAATGAGGAACCAATAACATTTCATTCATTTCAAAGGAATATGCAACTTTTTCCTTTATTTTCATTGGGACAATTATTATTCATTTCATTGCTTATACAAGAGCAGGTATCATCTCATTTCTTTACAACAGTTGTATAGAGAGTACATGATTTCAAGAGTCTCATTCAATTCATTATGTTAATAGCATAGTCAGTTCTTTTCTCATGTATCATTCACACAGCAAAGTGATTCATTCATTCATCAACATTAAGCATAAGGGACATTATCAATTCATTCTCAGGCATCAAGTTACATTAGCAGTTCGAGTGTGATTCAATCAGCAGTTCAATATTCATGTCTTATTCATTTCAATAATTCTCAACATAGGCATCTCTATTATTCAGCAACTAAGACATGGAACATTTAGGGACAATTCATAGCATCACGTTATTCCACTTATTAAGTATACAGGAATAAGGAAGAAGGAGGACAGTTCCACTTGCCTGTATAAAAGGGTCTTCTTATTCTGGTTGTACATATTCCCCCTAAGCGTAGCTCCACCCGCGAGCCACGTTCCAACACTTAATCCGTCTACCCAGCTCAGAGAGACTGCATCAGTCTCAACTCTCTTGATTCCCAACATAAGTCACGGTCTAACATTCTGATCCCATCCAACAAGCCAACCAAATGTCTCGCACGAAGCGGGGCATTACAGCCCACATGTATTGTTTTAGGCGCATATCTTTGGGCGCATAGGAGTCTTCAGGACTTAATTTTTTTTTTTCTGCAGTTTTCTGAGTCTGACTTTCTTTCTTTCTCTTTTCATGCTCTGTAGGGATCTGGCTAGCAAATTTCTCCAGGATCGGTATCGGCGATTCTGGGCATGGTGAAGATGCAACACTTGATATAGATATCAGAGAGCTCAGGACTCTTCGTGTTTTGGAAGGGTTTCGGCTAGCAAATTTCTCCAGGACCAGCATCGGCAATTCTGGGCATGGTGAAGATGCAACACTTAATGTACACATCAGAGAGCTCAGGACTCTTCGTGATTTGGAAGGGTTTTTCTCAGATGGTAGGAAGAACCTTTATACATCGAAGTGTCAGACGTTAGTTGGACGTCATCGTGAATGTTCTGCTTTCACGGTTCTTCAAGTAGACAAAAGCAACACTAGAGATATTATTTTGATGGTATGGTCTCTTGGAGAAATGGGCCCACGACATCCACAACATGGAGGAGAGAATATTTGTAGATGTTTTAGCATGCTATATTTGTCCTCCTCTGTGTAGCTTCTCGAAGGTTCAACAGCCTTGTTTGCTTGCTTAGCAGTAAAACATAACCTCCTTCGCGGGCCACAAAACTACTTTTCGGCGAAAGCATGGTGCTGCCAAGATGACGAAGCTATGTGTTGCTGATGATTAGCGGGTTTTCCCTTCTTTTGGACATCAATGTAATCTTTTACTTCTTATCCAGATGAAGAGATGAAGAACTTTTTGTTTTTCTCATGAGGTGTATTCCTGTGAATGTAACTGATTTTGAATAAACAGAATGCATTCACTCCCTTCTTTGCTTGTGACATCTGTGGTGATTGTATTAGAGAGCCAATAATACAACATTTGTGTAAAAGGTATCCCGTAGATTTTGTAACTTCTTTCCTTTTTTTTGGCCGTCACGGCTCTTGTACCCCTTCTTTCCCGTCTTTTGATAGACGTTTAAGAAAAAGTAAAGAATATTTTCAGGAGTGATGGTTTTGTGAAATATTAATACTAGAGGTAATGTGGACGTGGCAAGGATATTTCTGGTGGGTATTCTGCTGGAGAATTTTTGATGTGGACCTATTATCCGTTTTATATTCGAATGATTCGAATATAGATAATAAGTTGAATGAAACTGCTAGTAGAGGTTAGTATGGACGTAATAGCAGAGGATGTTCTATATCTGACCTTTGGTAATATGGATATAGAAAGATATATAGCATTAGGGAGAAGTGGATAATTCAGAGGTAATAGGGACGTGATTATCCTTGATGAATGCTTTGATCAAAGGTTATGTGGACGTGGCAAAACATAATCATTTTACTGGGAAAATAATTATCGAAAAATAATTCAGAGGTAATATGGACGTGACTTGTTTTCGTCAAACCGAGTTTGGACAGAGTCAAAAATGGGAATAATTCCACTAGGGAAAATATTTAGAGGACCTATTATCCAGGGCGTATTCAAGACCCTTGAAATACGGATAATAGTTTTTTTTTCTTTTCGTTTGAATCATATAAACATCGTACTGTACATTTACATGACTAAACACATGTGAACAAAAAGGTTACATATAGTATTTCTTTAGGAACTTGCCGTTGATAGGAATCATGAGCAAGTTACCGTCGGACTTGGTTAGCCGGTATGCACTATTAGAATACATCGATTCTATGACGAAAGGACCTTCCCATTTAGGCTGGAATTTCCCTTTTGTTTTGTACGTCATGACCATCGGTCTTTTTACTGCTAAGACCAGATCACCGACTTGGAAGATCCTTTCCTTCATTTTTTCTTGAAGGCTCTGGAAAGGCGTGCTTGGTATAGCTCAATGCACTGCTGAGCTAACAAGCATTTTTCGTCTAGCACTTCAAGCTCATGGAGTCATAGACGATAGCTTTTTTCAGTAGTTAGCTCGCTAGCTAGGGCTACTCGAAGAGAAGGAATCTGGATTTCTAGGGAAAGAACTGCTTCGCTCCCAAAAACCAGAGAGAATGGCGTACTGCCTGTTGGAGTCCGAACCGTTGTATGATAGCCCCATAGACATTCACCGAGCTTTTTGTTCCAATCGCGCTTGTTTGAAGGCCTTTGCTAGCCCGTTAGCCGCTGGATTGTAGGCAGTAGAGGCTATGTTCTGGATTCGATTCTTATCGCAAAATCGATAGAATGCATGGCTTGCAAACTGTGGACCATTATCATGGATGATCCTACGAGGTAGGCCGAAGCGATAGATGACGTGATGTTTAATAAAACTGATCCCGTTTATCAGCTTCACTTCGGTGAGCGGTATAGCTTCCGCCCATTTGGAGAAGTAATCAGTTATGGCTAGGATAAACCGATGTCCTTTGGAGGATGGCGGGCTGATTGGTCCTATGACGTCCATGCCCCAGGCTTCAAACAGCCAAGATGCTGCCGTCGGATGTAGAAACTCTGAAGGTTGATGAATGAAATCGGCATGGAACTGACAAGATCTACACTTTTTTGTATATTATACAGCATTTGCTATCATTGAGGGCCAGTAATAACCCATCTTTTGAGGCGATCTTGTAATTTGGGGCCTGGTTGATGTGTACCGCAAACTCCATCGTGCACCTCCCAGAGTGCATGTTTGGCTTCTGTGTCTGATAAGTATCATAACATTAGCCCGTCGTAAGAGCGTCAGTACAACATCTTGGTAGCTCTATCATAGTAAAATCTGAGGGATCGCCTTTGGATGGATACTGCTTCCTTCGGGTCCTCGGGAAGGATTACATAGACAGCATAGTCTATGAAGGAAAATCTCCAGTCTTTGACATCGACGTTTATTTTTGCTGCATGACTGTGATGAATATGCAAGGCATTTTTCACACAGAATAGTTCTCGACCAGACACTGTGATCGACTGCTGAGTATTGGTTAGAACGGTCAAGGAAGTAGCGAGACCGGCTAGAGCATCTGCTTCTATATTCTGTAGTCAAGGCACGTGCTCGATGAAGAATCCAGCGGAAGTAGATGCCAGCTCGATTGTTGCTCTGTGGTAGGGAATGAGATCTTCATGACGAACTTTATAATCCCCTCAGACCTGACTAACTATTAGCTTGGAATTGTCGTAAGCTTCTAGATAGTCAACTCCCAGTTGCTTTGCAAGTTGTAGGCCGATTAATACATCATTATATTCGGCCACATTATTGGTGCATGGTTCCATGAGAGAATATGCATTGTGTATAACCAGATAATCATGTGACACGAGCACGACACCTACTGCAGCCATAATATTTCCTTTGGGCCTTGTTCTTGATGCGCCGTCAAAGAACATTTGCCAAATAGGGATTTCTTCAGTTGCAGTGTTAGACTCCACCATTCGTCGGGGATTTCTTCGTAGAGTTTGGATGACTCCAACACCGGATGAGCTGCTAGGAAATCAGCTAATGCTTGGCCTTTCATTGCCTTCTGAGGAACGAAGATCATATTATATGGAGTCAACATCATTGCCCATGTAGCTAAACAAGAATTGAGAGAACCCGGTTTAGTTATGAGTATTCTAAGAGGGTTGACTTTAGATATGATGTGGATAGTCTGCCCAGACACGTAGTGGTGTGTCTTTTGGATGGCAAATACTAGTACAAGGCATTCCTTCTCCACAGGTATGTATCTGTGCTCGACACCCACTATTGTGCGACTGAGGTAGTAGATTGCCTGTTCATGGCCGCCTTCATTCTTCTGAGCTAATAGGGCGCCAAGAGAATGGTCCATAGCGCGGACATATAGTAAGAAGGACTTCTCCATTATTGGAGCTACCAATACTGGAGGGCTTGTAAGATACGCCTTGATGTTGTCGAATGTGCATTGACATTATTCAGTCCAGACGAAAGATACGCCTTTCTTCATGAGCTGGGTGAACGGTTGAAACCTTCCAGAGAGGTTTGAAATAAATCGTCTGATGTAGGCTAGCCGTCCTTGTAGTCCGCGTAGCTCTTTGAGGTTTCTTTGAAGATGCATGTCGAGGATAGCCTTTACTTTCTCCGGGTCCAGATGTATACCCTTTGAAGTGATGACGAAACTAAGGAACTTGCCGCTGGAGACTCCCAGAAAAGACTTGGTTGGATTCATCTTGAGTTGGTGTACACACATTAGCGAACATCGTTCTCAAGTCTTGGAGGTGGTTGCCCTTGAGACGACCTTTGACTGCGATATCGTCTACGTAGCACTCCACAATTTTGTACAAATAATTGCGAAATTTTTTGTTCATGGCTCGCTGGTATGTCGCCCCTGCATTCTTCAATCCGAAGGGCATCACCGTATAGCAGTATACCTCCAACGGTGTTCGAAAAGATGTGTGCTTCTCGTCGTTGAGGAATATCTTGATTTAGTTGTAGCCTGAGAACCCATCCATGAAGGACATCCGCTCGAAGACATAAGTATTATCGATCATTATGTCAGTAATCGGTAGAGGAAACTCGCCTTTCGGACATACAGAGTTCAAATCACGGTAGTCGATACAGACTCGAACTCTACTGTTCTTTTTATGACTGGGACGATGTTGGCAACCCAGTCTGGGTGTTGTTCCTTACGAATGAATCCGCTGGCAATGAGCTTCTTGACTTCATTCTCGATGGCTTCTTTGACGTCTGGTCGGAATCGTCGTTGTTGTTGTTTCACTGGCTTTGCTTTAGATGAAATGTTTAGGCGGTGCATGGTGACTTTAGGGTCCAAGCCTGGCATGTTTTCATAGCTCCAGGCGAAGATGTTGATGTATTCTCTTATAAGCTGTATAAGAGATTGGCATTCATCGCCAGATAGACTTTTGCTGGTGAAGATTGGTTTGAAGGAAGCTTTATCTCCTAGATTGACTTGGATGACTTCGTCTTTGGTAGGTGGTTCCCGTTGTTCGAAGCGCAGCTCCCACCTGGTGTCTATTTTTTGAGCCCATTGTTCGAGTTTGATTGATTGGTCATCGTCTGCAATTTGGCTGGCGGAAACCATGTTGACGGACAAAGTTGCTTTGAACATATCACCGATGCTGGAGTCTGAGTCCCAGAGGGAGCAACTAGAAGAATGAGAACAATGATCTGCTTCATCATCTGATCTTTTGGGAGTTGTTGGAGGAGAGACATAGCCCAAACCAACACCGCTTCGTTGATAGTAGTTCTCGGGTTTGCCGGGGGGAGCAAAGTGTCGTATTGGCAACCGTCGTCCTCGGCCGTAATTTAGCCCTTCATCGCTTTTGATGTCATATCCCATATTCTGGATGACATTCTTGGCCTGCCAACTATACCGGAAAAGTTGTATTTTCCCAGAGTCATAGTCAGCTTCTGTTTTGTGCTTGGAAGAAGTAGAGTTTGGAACGAACTTTCTCTCACCAATTATACGACCGAAGATGATTAGCTTTTCATCCTTCTTTCTGGCTGGAACGATGGAGTAGAGGATATCTTCAGGGTAAAATTTTTCCCGCAGGTGAGGTATTGTGACCGACATGCAGAGGTGTGGTCCCATGCCATTCTCTAGAGGGTATATCGTATATATGTAGTGGTTTACAGATTGATAGACATCGGAGTAATTCAAAGATAAACCTTTACTAAGGAAATACACAAGTTCTTCTTCAGGGATAACATCATCCGCTGAAAGTACATTATTACGAGTATTGATATACTCATTGAGAGGATCATCATCTGGAAGAGGAGCCACAGTCTTGGCCAAGTTTACCACGTAGGGTAATTCTTCAGGATTGGAAGGACAGGCATTAGTAGGTTCCTTCCGGGGTGTCTTGCTGAGAGTGATGGTCAATGGTTTGACCTTTTTAGGGTTCTTCTTTTTCACCCAGATTGTGAGAGGCTTCAGAGTACTTTTTGGAGTAGTACATCCTTTGACTCGGACCTTCAGGGGACCATCATTGGAGGATGGACTTGCTTCAGCTTCATTGCCGTCATCCTTGGGGGCTGAGATTGGTAAAGTATCGAATCTCCATAGTAAGCTTCGATGCCCTTGAAAGGATCGACATCGGCAAACTCCGTCTTCACGACACCGTCACTGTTGACGTACATGAAGTACTGGTGAAGTGTGGAAGAAACGATCATGTTCTCGTGTATCCATGGACGTCCCAACAAGACGTTGTAGGATACGTTGGCATCGATCACGTAGCAGGAAACCTCCGTTCGGAGATCATCGATCTGGCATTTGAGACGAATCTTGCCCAGCGGATGGCTTCGACAAAAATTGAAAGCCATATGGTTGTGTTGGCTGCGGATAGCTTGTACAGAGGGATTCCCAAAATTTGAAGCAAACTTCTAGGAATGATGCTGAGAGAGGATCCTGGATCGATGTGCATGCGGTCCACCTTGATCGCCCTGATATATCCTGTATAGTACAGGGGTCTATCATGACGATTATTTTTTAGTAGTATGTTCTCCAGTGAGAAGGTGATGTTGGGCACCACTTCCATAGTACTGTGGCAGTGGGGACAGGAGATAAGATCTTCAGCGGGGGCTTTGACTTCAGCGAGGTAAGAGTCGACATGTAGTAATGCCACACTTAAGGCCTTCCGCGTTTCTTTGGAGAGTCATAATAGATTGAACAGAGACAACCTGGCAGGTGTATTGGTTAGCTGAGCCAGTATGTCAAATTTTTAGGGCCGATCCATGCCTTCGGGAGCTGGCGCCTTTAGAGACTTATCAAACCGCGTCTCCTTCTGCTCCGCGTCTCCTTCTGTTTGGATTTGTCCGTGGTTTAAGGCTTGAACGGGCCGGCTTTTGAGCTTGTGGGGGCAGCAAAAGTTTGAGAAGGTATTGCTTTTTCTTGTGCGGGATCGTACGTCCGAAGATGAGTCTTCCCCGATCGCGTCTCGCCAGATAGAACCTCGTAGATGGGGGAGGATACCATATGGCATGACTTGTATTTCTTGCCCTTTCTTGCTTTGGGAGGTGCTACCCCTTGCGTCACTTCTTGGACAAGGTCCGGGTGGACCCACATGATCTCACCACGTGCAGTCGTGCGTGGCACCAAGGCTGAGTTACGAGTTGGTAGTAGGTTGACGACTTTCATTATCGCCTTGAGGATCGGGACCATGCCGTCTGGGACTTCTGTAGGAGGAAAGTCGCCAAACTGAAAAGAGATCATGTTAGCAGATACGACCTTGTCTTCAGCTTCGAGGTTGATTACTTGGCTGTCGATAAGCTGTTGTATCTTCTTCTTCAGGACGATGCAGTCCTTGATGGAGTGATGCACGTACTGATGATAGAGACAGTACTTGGGATCATTGAGTTGGCTCGCCTCTGCAGGACGTTGCGGCGGAGGCAATGTCAGCTTATTATCCTTCGTCAATGTGTGAAAGATGGTAATAACATCGTCTTCGTCAAAGGAGAAGGTCTCCTTAGGCTTGTCGGAGGCGCCTTGAGAATTGGAAGCTCCTTTGGACGTATCGACTTTCAAGACTTCTATTCCTTTACCCCCACGGACAGGGATAGTTTGAGGATGCTTGCCCTTGTCTTCGGATTTGGGTGTTTTCAACCCCAGTAGCTCCAAGTTATGAACGTTATTTTCAGCAGCATCAGCGGCCCCAATAAAAATGGGCCATGTATCATACTTATGTATACCTAGACAAAACTTTACTGTAGGAAGGAAGTTATGTTGACAGGTATCCATAAGTTCTGAGTCTGGTATGCCGAAGGGCATCTTCAGTACTAGCCGCCTGAAGCGTTCTATGAAGGCGATGACAGACTCAGTCCTCCTTTGCTTGGTCTCGATGAGGGTGAACATACTAACATGTATGCCACTCTCGTAAAACCTGTTGAGGAACAGCCTCTCCAAGTCTTTGAATGAACTGATACATCCGTCAGGCAGACTGCAGAACCATTCGAAGGCTATCCCCTGTAAGGTGCTAATAAATAGCTTCGACAAGAACGGATCATCTCTGGACAAGTGTAGAGTCTGTGTGTTGAAGTACGTCATGTGTTGACGAGGAGAAGTCAAACCGTCAAATGAGTTCAGTGTTAGCGGCTTGTAGTTAGGGGGGGCAAGTAGCATTCTCCCACTCAGGAGAATACGGTTGAGATATCCTCATCTTCTGAAGATCGTCTTTGTGCGAGATGGTGTCGAGGCGAGCGACCAGGGAATCTATTGCATCCTGTTGATTGAGCAGGTGTTGGAAAACTACTATTGAACGGTCGTCAGGTATTGTTGGCGAAGGACACCCCCGACATTTATAAGATTTGGAGGAGGCGTAACGGAATGATACTCCATTTGTAGTGAAGGAGGGTTATTGCTATGAGCCGGACTAGCGTGAGCCAAGATATTTTGTTGAGGTGGAGGAACAACCCCAGCAGCTTAAACCGCCATGATACTGGTAAGCATATCGGTGATCTTGGCGAATGTTGTTTCAGGCCTTTCTTCGTCCGTCATGTATGTAGATAACATGCGAAGATGAACAGAGGAAATAGTACAATTTGTGCTGATACTGTCTGTCTCTGAGTGGGCAAGTCCTTCGCCTTCAGGTAGAGGAGGTAGATAGTCGTCATCGGACTCGGAGAGATCATCATCCTCTGGAAGGCTACCCCCAGCGTGGGGGTCATCTGCTTCAGACCCTGAGGGAATACTACCCCCAGCTTGGGATTCTTCGTCTTCTATACGGAATCTCGCCCTTGATCGGGTGCCCATATAGACTCCTTCAGATGTGACAGCCTGTTGTCCATCTGTTAGTAGACTTCGCCTTCTCCTTCTCGCAGATCTGAGAGAGAAAGTTGGGTTGGTGGTCCACCGTCTTTGATTGGGGATCCCGTAAGGAGGGCCCCATGAAGCCATGTTGGATGAAACACACAGTGGCTTCTCATCGTCAGAGAAATAGAGCCGTCGAAACACGGACTTTCACTGAGGTACTCTTGTTACTTTGGAGCAACAACAATTGATAATAATACTGGTGCACGGAAGTGCACTATGAATTGTTATGTTCTCTCTCGCTTTACGCTTATGATTTATCATGTCGTGCAAGTCAGCGGAAGGGAGTTTTGTCTTACAACCCATGTTGCATGCATCGTCGAGCTTTGCATACGGGTTCGTAAGGAGAGTAGGTGCATCCAGACTTGGTTCGTATGTAGGGGCAACCCCCACACATAAGTTCTGTGATGTCCTTGAAGATAGCCCCGTGCTATATACGTTGGGGCCTGTCTTTATGCTGTGGGCGCATAGGCCTTGGAGACTGGGCTTGGGTGCATGCTTCTTGACAGCATGTTTGAGTCGCCTTGATGTGGGCGCATAGTATGGATCCAGAGAGCCTGGGCGCATGACTCTGAATGCCCAGCCTGCTGAAGACAGAAGTATTCTGGTTGGGGCTATGCGCCCAAACACTTCCTTGGGCGCATGGCTTTGGGCGCATGCTTGGTGGAGCAGCGCTGTTTTCTTCCAGTTTTGCCTCCTTCGTTTGTGAGCCTTGCCGCGTTTGGCCAGAGTGTCATACACCCCGATTCTTGGTATCGTAGTGTTTTTCTCTGGCAAGTCTCGAGTGTCGAACACCCTGTTATTGGTTGTGGAGGGAAGAAGTCACTGGGCTAGTAGAGCCCGGAACGGTGTGAGCTTTCTTCCTTTGGAGAACTTCTGTGGCAGAGTCATGCGCCCATGTAACAGAGTCCTCCAGCTGTATATCTGCTATGACACTAGCAGGATATGCGCAGCGAGCCTTCAGAAGCCAAGTATTGTGAGACTTGTTTGGCTTCGCTGATTTTGAAGGAGTAGAGCCGTCCCTCGAGAGCATCTCTTCGAACGCCTACTGATCGAACTTTACGATCAGCATCTTCTGAGTGCTCCCCACTTTGTTGGTATCGGATTGCGTCACCACCTTTTCTTCAGAGGAAAAGGTAGTCCCCAGCAGAGTCACCATTTTTGTGGACACACAAAAAAGAAGAAGAAAACGTTGTCTTTTCTTTTATTGGCACAAGGCACCACAAATCGAGTACGCCTGAGAGATCCTGCGTTGTGGATCCCCGAGTACAAAAAAGAATTCTAGGGAATGGGACGATGGAGATCGAGCGGCAGTTGCTCCTTTACTCCGTTGACACTCCGATTACAAAAGTGGGAAAAAATCTAAGAAAATTGCTAACTCTCGGCTCACTGGCAAAAAGTGCAGCAATTTGGCTCTTGAAAATGCTCTCCGTTCTGTGTCTTGAAGAGGGATGAGGCCCCCCTTTTATAGTCGTTCTTGGGCTGGAACAATGTTATGCGCCCACATGGGGAAACACGCTGGTTCCTATGTGGGCACGTAGTCCTCCTTTGGACGCATAATATGTAGGCGCATAAAGGCTGCGAGATCGTGGGTTGGTCGTGGCGTTGATGTGGCCGCATGCTTCGGTGCACGACTGCTCGTGGAGATTGACGTGGCCGTGCGCTTCGGTGTACGTTTTGATTATGGCTTTGGCTGAGTCAGGCTTGGGCGCATAGCCATGTCTCGGGCTACATGCCCTCCTTTCGGGGGAGCTAGTCTTGGGCGCATGAAACTTCACTGGCTGGGCGCATGAAGCTTCATTGACTGGATGCATGGAGCTTCATTGACTGGGCGCATGGAGCTCCACTGATTGGGCACATGGAGCTCCACTGACTGGGCGCATGGAGCTCTTACTGGCTTGGGCGCATGGGGCTTCGTTTGTTGAAATTTTTTCATGCTTCTACAATCAGGCATATAAAATTTGTTGGAAACAAATAGCTAGTGTAGTGCTCCTAATTTCAAACCATAAAAAAGGTACCGAATGGTCATAAAATAAAGTGGGAATTTAACTTCTAATTAATTAATCCTAATTAACCACAGATAAATCCTAACTAACACTACATATGTCCAGAGATTACATTGTTACCTCCCTAGATGATGTTTTTCCTGAGGAGGATATACTATATTTTCCAAATAAAGGGTTTCCTTTGAGCTATACCCTAATGATTATCATCATGTTACAGAGTATGTACATACTCTGTATAGCATAAGCCTATATCTATGTATGCTAGTAACGACAACCTATATGGGAGACAAGATTTTTCTATATGATAGCAGTTACTTCGAAGTTTAGCAAGAAGAAGGGCGACAAAACTATCATCTTTGGTAGGATAAAAGGTCATGAAGATTTTCTCAGTCGCGATGAACCTGAAGAAGGTTCCAGTAAAATACAGCTGCATCATTACAGCCAACAAGCAAAGGATCTAATACAAAAGATGGGATAGGACTTGAATAGCGTTGAAGGGCTAAACTTCGACAAAGGGTAATGTTTGCCACTACGTCATTTTTTTTGAAAAGGCAAACCCTAAAAGTATTACCAGCGTAACGTAGTAGTTTGGGTTATGTAACCCCCAGACAACTCCTGAATCCTTAGAAGCCAAAGATAAATCACATTCTCATACTTCTTAGCCCCTTACATGGGACTCCAATCAAAGCATTGGAGAGGTATTCAAGTAAGCATTTTCTATTAACATAGTGTCAGTGGACCAAGTTGAAGAAGAAGACCAATCACTTGAACCCTTCAAAGTCGAATCATGGGCTCAAAAGTTGGAATCCTAGTGGGAGTCAAGGTTTGACTGCAAGAACCACCAACTGAAGGTGAAGTCATCCAAGCAGACCAAGGAGACGATTTGTCGTCCAAGCCAATCTTTGATAATAAGAGTTTCTACATAAGTGTTCTCCTCTTTTTTCTCCATGATAAATCCATACATCGTAGTCTAGGGACATCCTATGAATACACAATTGTTTTTTGACTTCCGCCATAGATAGTGAATATCCGTTATGACATTTACGACATGGGCACTTAGTAAGGCCCTTATCATTAACATGTTCCTTTGCAACATCCAAAAATGAAGCAACTCCGCTCAGATATTCAATAGCGAATCTATTTGGACTATATATCCATTCTCTGCTCATGGTTCTACAAATATTGGAACAAAATATTTATAAGCAAGATAATACTAATCATTCATAGGAAGTTACTATGACCACTTTAAATTATAAAAAACAACACAAGTTAGGATGTTAAGATATATTCCATATGATATTTGAATTGGCAGTAAGCAAAAACCGGAAAACAATAATAGCTGGGCATCAAGCATATAAAAAACTTATATAAGGGTACTTCATAGCTAAAATGTTCCACATGATATCATCAGTTTTCCACTCTTGAGTCTTCAAATCAAAACTAGTAGCAGGTTACATCAATTTGACATCGGAACCTAAAAGCTTTATTAGTCACAGTTTATACCAGTTTTCGTACCAGAACCAATTTGAAGCCACCATGTTACTTGCGAAAAGATTGCCATAGTTTATACCAGTTTTTGTATCTAAATAATACACTCACTAAACAAATTTAATAGGAAACTTTATATATTTTATATTAGGCTTCTAGGCTCATGTACTTCTATATCTAACTAGATAGGTATATAACCAAGGACACACAAATTTCAACTATTTTCGTATCATCCAATATCATTTATCAGAACATGACAGACTTAAGAGAGTTTGCAAAAGCAATGGAATAGGTTCTCAAAAAAGAGCAAACTGGTTGTCCATAATGAATTACAATAATAGTGTGCTGTCAACCTCTAAAATAAAAAATACTCCAAATAAACAAAGTGTTATCAACTTCATAACACGTGCTGTGAGGCCCCTTATGCTTCAATTCCAAGGAGGGTAAGTTTGTTTTCTATTCATTCTACTTTCAAATCTATCTTCATAAATTCGTATACAAAGTAACTTATGGCAGCATAAGGCAGCACCTGTAACAGACTTGGAATCAACCCAGCATAAAGAGCAAGAATACTGCCTTGTTTAATTTTTTTTATAGTAGTTGAAAATGCATTAATTTGTGTTGCCTTAACCTACATTTACTTCAAAGGGATATGTAGCAGCCTCTGCGCATGCACCGGCAATGGCCCCATACTGTCACTCTATTGCTACTTAATAGACACTTTACTAAATTGCATACTGATTTAACACATTACTATATCTCCATGCAACTTCACTATCAATGAAACACATTGCCAATCACCACATGTAGACTAAACTACCATCATATACTAGACACTAAAACATGGCATGCTATACACTGTACTTGTGATATTTGGGGACACCTACATATGCATACTCTAATACTCCAATTCCTCTATACTGCTACACTCAGCCTCTCAGGTATCCCAAACACACAAAGGAAACTATCATGAAGGAAATACACTATAGTATACAGAGCTTATGAGCACATGGACTATATTCTGACTAATAAATATGCTGCACTAATACTAGATAATTCCCTAACACACAAACACTATGGGCATTGTTTATGTAATAGTGATACACATACACATAAATACACATATACAGGTGAAAACAAGTCTATATACTTGCACACTGGAAATATACCCCAAAGACACACACACAACTATATACATGGTACGCATATTTCCTCTAACTGGCCTTGCAGCTACCACTCACACACTCACTGCTTTCTGTACGTATAGTTTGTCACGACCCGCACCCGGTTTTCGAACGCGAGCTCGCGAACAAGCCAAGTACGTATCGAACGGACTCTAGCCCGACTCGAATACGTAAACGCTGTCAAGGCTATGGTACACTGCCAAATCATGGCAAACAAATCTATATCTCAATCCACAATAAGAATAATAAACATGAATGAACACTGTGGGTCGTGGTCTGCAGTTCACTAGCATAAATGCCTGATAAGACTCTAAAAGAAATAACAAGAGTCTAGAACTGAATCAAGAAACAGGATAACTCATAATAAGGTATGAAAGCACGAGCGGATAACAAACACGATAACGATACCTGAATCCCGCAAGAACCGCAAATCCTCCGCCATCCAGAACTACTAGCTAACTCCATGCAATCGCTAAACCTGAGGAGATCATCAGGTCCTCGGAGGACATAGCAAGATACATAATATACATGCCTATCTAACAGTTTTATCATGCGCAAGAAATAAACAAGAAAGAACAAGGATAAGACAAATGACTACGAACACGAACATGAACATGAACACGAATACGAATACGAATACAAACACACGAACACAAGAACAACTACGTATAAATGAACTGCCGGATGAACGAAACACGAGATCAATGGAAGAACCAAACCCTCGTCCCGAGTGTGGACTCTCTGGTTTGAACTAAGCACTAACCCTCGTCCTGAGTGTGGACTCTCTGGTTAGCTCACGACAAGGCACCCTCGTCCCATGTGTGGATTCTCTAGTGCAATTGGTCAACCCTCGTCCCGAGTGTGGACTCTCTGGTGCCA
Organism: Iris pallida; assembly: GCA_029216955.1. Classification (NCBI taxonomy): domain Eukaryota; kingdom Viridiplantae; phylum Streptophyta; class Magnoliopsida; order Asparagales; family Iridaceae; genus Iris; species Iris pallida. The sequence continues at coordinate 23,773 of JANAVB010030189.1, read as the reverse complement.
ATGATCACGACAAACACCCTCGTCCCGAGTGTGGACTCTCTGGTGCACCAAACAACCCTCGTCCCGAGTGTGGACTCTCTGGTTATGTACAACGATAATCAAGGCTATGGAAGTTCACTACACGCACTCGTTCTATGACACGACTCAAGCAAGGTACTGACGAGAAACTCTAAGTGTGAACCACAAAACCAAACATGAACATGGCTATATGCAATGAAATAACTCAAAAGAATAAAATACGAAAAGCATATGTCCATAAACAATCAAAACTGGGAAATGAAATACAATGCATGTAAATAAAACTGCAGAGGGAGGCAAGGTATACTTGCCTGGAGGTTGCACGAAGATCCAATAGGATACCGTCAACTAGTACGCCATAAAGTCCAAAATCCACAAATGTCTCCGAAAGCTGAAACAGACATTGCCAAAATTCTCAGAATAGTCAAATTAGCTAGGATTACCTATCCTTAAGTCCAATTCTGGACACAGGGGCAAAATGATAATTTCGGACAAAAATGATGTCCGACGTTGGACCCGTTTTGTACCGAAAAGCGTGCCAGAGGCTATGGTCTCTAAAGTTGTCAAACTATATGTCTACGAATTCATTTTGATGATACAAACCCAACAGTATGTCCAATGTTGGATTTCGGCGGGCCGTGCACAAAATCATCCGTTGAGTCGGACCGTGGGGCCCGTAAAACGGTGATTTTATCAACTGTCTCAGAATCGGACCAAACTTGGCAAACAAGACCAGAAAAACGATACGGTCCTGTTGGCATAAGTTTCGTCTCGATCTGACGAGCGTGCACAAAGTAATTAGAAAACTTACACAGAGGCCGATACGGTAAATTTCGACAGATACGCATCAAATTCGTCGTGCACATGCGACCAATTTGAATTCCGTTAAAGCCCACACGACAACGAAGCCATTACAAAACTTTTGATGCCTTCGGTTCGTGACCACGTCCCACGGATTGGCGAGACACACGTCGTATCGAAGGTTTTCTAGATTATCGGAAACTATTTTTACAGTTTTTTCCTCGGTTTTTAAACTGATTTAATTTACTGGATACAAGACTAAAAATTAAACTAATAATGGGGTTTCCATCCTGGTTAGGTTTTCTATGACTCTGTTCAAACACAATGTTGAAACAGAGGAACGATTTACGAGAAATTGCCTTCCAAATCTGGCGTTGGGACTGGATTTATATTCTATTTTTGAACAGTTTTCTTCAAACTTTGAATCAATCTTCTAGCCAATATAAAGCATATA
>JANAVB010030189.1:0-20000 GCA_029216955.1 Iris pallida | reverse complement strand
CTTCCCCAATTCCTCAAGCCCTAGCGTTCACAAACCATTTCCGGCGACCCCGTTCCTGAAGCTCCGCCGCCCCCACCCGATCCGGCGCACCCCATCCGCCCCGGTCGACCCCTCTGGGCCGAGCACCTCCCGAGGCCCCGTCCCCGTGTTCATCCGTGCCGACCCCGCGCCGTTCCCGCTGTACCCCGTGCGCCCGACCCCGGCCGTCCGATCGCCGGCGTTCAACCCCGCGCGCCCCTCTGCTGTTCCGATCTACTCCCCGGCGCTGAGTTGTACGGCCCCTGTGTGCTCTGTCGACTTTCCGCTTCCATTTCCGTTTCTGTTCCGAGTCCGAAGCTACTCTTCGGATTCCGTCGTCGGTTTTGGGTAACCTCTAATCCCGAGATTTCCTTTAGTCTATGATGAATTGGTCCAACCCAATTCCTATGGGAATTCGGAATTTCAGTGTGGTTCCGTTCCATTTTCGGTTTCGGATTTTCTGAATATTTCGGAAGTTACGTTCTGTGGGTTTTCCTTTTAGGAAAACATTTTCTGTGGTATTGTTTCTGTGGGATTTTCTGATGCTTTCGGGATTTCCGTTTCCTTCTCGGGTTTTCTGAGAAATCGCGGGAATAATTCTGAAAATAGATTTATATATATATATTGGTTTTATTTCTCTGTCTTCGGATTATATTCTCTGGAATGTTGGTCCTGTTGAGATTTCGGGTTTTCCGAATGGATTTCGGGAGTTTTCTGTGAAGGTTATATATATATATATTTTGGGGTTGGAAATATTTTTGCAGGAAAACCGGAGCATTTCCCAGTTTTGGGTTATCCCGAAAACAGAGGGAATGCGGCCAAAATTTTCGGGAATTTTATTAAATAATTTTCGAAATGATTTTTCGAGTTAAATATTATTTTTATAATATTTTGGGCGACGATCTTAAACGGTCACTGGGCCCCAGTGAAATGCAAACGCACCGGTTCGACCGGACGTTGAGGCAGAGTAGCTAAATGTGAAGAATGGACCAGAGTCTGAGACTCACAGTTTTTTTTCTATAATTTAAAATTAGGAATTTTGAAGAATTATTAATATTTAATTTTTAGACTAACCATTTTGTCTTATTTAAATTCGTGTAAATTGGTTTGTAAGGGCATAAGCCCAAATTACTATGCGTACTGTGAAAATGTAATAATTTTAGGACTTATTTCTATTTTCTTTTCTGGGTATTGTAGTGTAACGTAAATAGTAGATTATTAGTAATTAATTGATGAATTATGATTTCTTCTCATTTTTTTAAATAAATAATAATTTATGTACAAAATACAAAGTTTTAATAAATTAGAAGATAATTACAAGTTTTCCTGAAAAAGCAAAATAAAATGGAATTTCCAAAAGTACAACTCACTAGTAAACGTTGTGATGTTGTTGACTAAAATTGACTAGGAAAGACAAATAGAGATTGTAACTAGATAACTCTAAGTTTGGCTCTGAGACAAAGTTTTCCCGGAATGTAGGAATTCAAGGAAGAGCGTGACCTTTCGAATACCGAAGTACCAACCTTGTTCAATCGGAAGTTTAAGGCAAGTACATTTTATGTAGATTTTACAATTATTTTCACAATTGTTTCATTGCAAGTTTAAACCACAATTATACACGAACTCCTTCGGGAGCATTGATCGTATTGTTGGGGACTGGGGGAATAGTGTACTGGATATGACCAAATCCAAACTTAGGATAATGAATGTGTTAGCTTACCCCTCTCTCACACGGGGATAAGCCATACCGTATCGCTAGGATACAAATGTACCCAAACCGGTCATATTCTTTACCAATTCATATCACTGTACTGTACTATTTCAAAATTGTTCATTTTCAAACTGTTTAAAAATGCATGTTATAAATTGTCATTTTAATTGTTAAAATTTGCATGAACTGTACTTTGCTCACTCCTGACTGGAGACCAACATTTTAGGTTACTCTGAGGTTGATCTTTCTAGAGTATCTGGTGGCACAGAGCTAATGTTCAACAATCCTGTTCGGTACCCGGCGGTACTACCTGACGACGATGGATCGGCGTCTCCTTAGATGCTGTTGGTGTTAGCTAGTCTTATTTCAGTTTTTGGATCTTTTAAACTTTTGTACTGGACAAGTTTATTATCGAATAAATGTTGTGGTAAATTTTAGTTTACTTGTTGTTGATTGACCTGCAATATGGATTACAGCTTACTGCCGCCGTCTCATCAACGGTGCAGGCTGGGCATGATCCGATTCGACCCAAGTATTTGGGGACCGGGTCGTGACATGTTTTTAGTGGTGGCCCATGCAGGTCTTCTAAATCAACAATTTAGGAAAACTAGAAACAATTAGGAACACTAGAACATCAAAATTGCCACAACATAGGACCGATTTATATATGATAAATATTTTTATAGACTGGTAGGTTACCTTGCTTATGCTTGCATCCTAAACCTTTCAGAGAATGACCACTGACAAAACCAACTCTGCTGGCGATGTGGTATCATCTCCGGATCGAACCCCGCCTCTTCAGTCAAGTCAGAGCTTTTCACCCTACCAGCTGATTGATCATCCTCACCAATCATCCAGTGAAGTTTTCCCCACACTGGCAAATCCTACCTCTCCTCTAACTGGGTTACTTTTCTTTGAGGAAGTACCCACTCATGTTGCTTCACCAGTACCAGAGAACATCTCTCAGATGGTTGCTTTATTTCAAGAAATCCTAGAGTATCAGAAGATTCAAGCTGAACAGATGGATATCTCGAGAGAAGTCATGAAGAATATCAACGACGCAACCTTAGCCATTTTAAACCAAGTTGGAGCGGAACCTCGTCCTAGGAGGGATACCCATGAGAATAGAAGATATTTGGGCCTTGTCCGACAACCATATTGCAAGAAGCTTTTGGCTTGTGCCTACTGTAAGAGACCTGGTCACCAAGCCAACATTTGTCGCAAGAGATTAAGGCAATGTTTGGTGTGTGGATCTGCTGAACATCAAGTTAAGGACTGCCTCTTATCTTATCATCGTATCGGAGCGTCTATTATGCCACAACCTCAGGACTCTATCCAACAGACCGTAGGAAGGGATGAAGCAGAATCAAGGATCATAGAAGAGGAAGAAAATGGAGATGCCCAAGCAAGAACCAGAACCATGAAGAATAGTACTTAGGACTGCTGAGTAGTATTATCTATTAAGAAGCTGTAACAAGATGTCCCTAGATCAATTATGAGAGTTTTGTTGTAATTCTCTTATATGAATAAAAATCTTAGTTACATCTTCATGATAGAAGTTTTCCCTAATAGTTTCTGGATTACCCTATGCATAGAAATATTCCATTAACCTAGTACCTAGCTCCTTCCCTATGACTAAGTGATACTATAGAATCGACCTGAAGGAAGCCAAGGAAATGAAGGATTAGATCAATGGACTAAAGGTGTTGGGTTTCATATAAGACGGAGCTTCACTCTAAGAAGCATCAGTCTTGTTTGTATCCAAGAAGGATAAAACAATATGGATGAGAGTAGACTATCAGGGCACTGAAGAATTACTTTTTCTCGACTGATGATCTATCCAAGTTGAGTGAACTTAAGGGTTTTCGGAGATTAACTTAAGAACTGACTACCATCAGAATAAGATCATGAAGGAGTACATTCTCAAGACGACATTCAACACCAAATACTGGTAGTTGAATTTTTGGATCATGTCTCTTGGAATGATGAATACTCATGTTGTGTTCATGAATCTCATGAACAGAGTCTTTTTATGAGTAATTGAATCAGTTTGTTGTCTTTTCTTTAGATAACAAAAATCTGATATACTCAAGGACTGAAGAAGAACATGAAGAGCATCTGAGAAATTTCTAGGAACTTTGAAGAAGTTTTTGGTAAGCTATCAAGACATGAATTTTCTTAGACAATGTGGTTTTTGCCATAATGTCACAAGAGAAGAAAATTTGATAGACTCTAGATAGATAGCCGCTGTGGAGAAGTCGTATATCTAAGTTCAATGGTTTCTTGGACTTGATGGGATACTACTGGAATCTGTGTAGGAATTCGCCAAGATTGCTGAGTCGATGATGAAGCTGACTCGAAAGAATGAAGAGTTTGTCTGGACGCATTTAAGAAGCTGTAGAAGAAGCTTACCAATCCTTGCGCTACCCGCAGGATCCGGTGGTTTCACCATCTACAGAGATGTCTCAGGAAAAAGACTGGGTTGTATTCTTCAACAACATGGGAAAATAAATGTCTACATATCTAGGCAATTACGGACTCATGAGAAGAACTATCCCACACATAATTCGGAACTTGTTGTAAGTATCCTTGCTTTAAGGCTATGGAATTATTATGGAAAGGGAGTAAAATTATATACGGACTATAAAAGTCTGAAATATATTTCTACTCAGAAAGAGCGGAATATTGAGTAAACGAAGACGATTGAAGCTGATATCGATGGTTTGACCAAGAAGCGGCACCTAGACATCAGGAAGTTGGGCTGGAGAGCATACTGTCTGAAGATAGAAGGATGGAACTAGATGCTGATTCAGTGTCAATAAAGCTGCAAGTGAGCTCGAGTCTGAAGAACAAAGTCAAGAAGACGCAGTTTCAAGACAAGGCACTTGTAAACTTAGAGATCAAGTGTTGGCAGGAACATTTGGGAGTTTCTTTATTGCCAACGATGGAGCTTTTGAAGAATGGTACGAGGTTGTATACCTTCTGGTGAACTAAGAAGCGCAGTATCCCACACACTCTAACCAGATGTATCAGGATGTGTGTACCATTAAATGGTGTTATGTAATGAAGAAGGACAAATTCCAAGAATGAGGTTAGGTATTCTGTCAACATGTGGAAATTAGCAAGATTCCTGCAGACGCTGGATATTTCGAAGTAGAAGTAGGAACACATAAATGGACCTTGTGTTAGGATTACTTTGTTCCTAAGGAGGGAAGATCATCAATTGGATTTTGTGGACTGACTGACCAAGTCAGTTCATTATGAAGTTGCTTTATTCACGAAAGAGTTGGCGGCAATGTGCAAGAGACACATCTACCGGATTCATGAAGTTCCAACTGACAGACAATCAAAGAAGTCAATCTAGACGTTTGAAGACTTGCTGAAGAATCTTGCCTCCTGGAATCTGGAGGATCTTGGAAAGATCAATTATCTTTGGTAGAGTTTTCTTACAATAAATACCCAGTTAGCATCAGTACAACATCATTGAAGTTTTGGATGTAGTTTTCGTACATAACTTGCATAGGACGATGTAGAAGAAAGAATACTGTTAGATCCAGAGAGAGTAACTGGCGCAGCAGAGGAAGTGAAGATGATCAGAGACAAGCTATGATAGACAGAAGCACTGGGCAGACAACAGTTGTCAACCACTGGAATTTGTAGAAGAAGGCAGTGTCAGAGAAACCAGTAACAAGCATAGTCAGAGGTGAGATGAAGATCAGGCAAAGTTGAATCATTATTCCTATTTCTTTCCATACTCATCTGTTTCATTTTCAAATTTGACATTATGCTTGTTAGCCTAGTTTTGCGAGCTATTCCTTTTTCAAGCTTGATCATGACATTATCTTATTGGAGGCCTCCATTAATATATTGTCTAATCAGAACCGGTGCAATGATGGTCTGATCAACCTCATACACTTTGGTTCGCTTTATATTTTATTTTGTCCCTAAATTGTCTCATCCATGATTACCTTTAAAAATTCTTATTGTTTGAACCTGAACACCATACTCGTGTCTAATTGAATTGTGGGAATCCTGTCCTACCTGTCCTTAAATTTCGAGGACGAAATTTTCTAATGAGGGAAGGTTGTGAAACCCGTATTTTTAGTTTACTTCTAATTTTTTTATTTGCTAAATAAAATTTTGTTAGCAATAAATTTTTCCTTTAGAATAATGTTAGATGTTAATAATATTTATTTAAGAGTAAATTATTTTCCAAATAGTTAAACTTGGATTTTTGACAGTCCAGACCCGAACCCGGTTCGAACCCGATATGAGACAGTAAAATATTTTTAAATATTTTAGAACTTTAAATTATTAGTTATAATTTTTCTAAAAAAAATCATTTATCTTTTAAGCTATTACTTAAATATTTGGATCAAAATGATTTTCTTTACATAAGCTTTGATTCAAGCCTTAAAATCCAGCCCAAGCCTTAAGCCCATTTTGGACTCTACCCATACCCAAACCCAAATGAATTCAAAGCCTATTTATAAAACCCAACAATTTTTCCATAACTATCACTAAGCCCATTCCATTAATCCAACAGTCTTTGGTTGGTCAAACCCTTTTTAAAACCAAATGGGGACCCATTATTTTCCTACAGCCCAATACCCATTTACCAAACCCATATACTTAACTAACAGTTAAGTCATTCTTCTGGAAAGAGAATGAGAACCCAATACTTTTGGCCCATAAGCCTATTTTTAAGTCTATTTTTCCTTTCCCTGAGCAAATGTTTGCTGTAATCATTCTAGAATGGAATGAATAATTTCATTTTCGGTTTTTTGGGTCTATTCCTCTTCTTCCCATTACAACGGCTAACCCTTGGGTTTTCCACCACCGCCGGCCTTGAGGGTGGCTCTCCGACTTCGTAACTTCCCCTCCCCTCCTTCCTATAAAAGTCCCTACTACTCACTATTCTCCACACCACCATCCCAATCTTCTTCTTCCCCAATTCCTCAAGCCCTAGCGTTCACAAACCATTTCCGGCGACCCCGTTCCTGAAGCTCCACCGCCCCCACCCGATCCGGCGCACCCCATCCGCCCCGGTCGACCCCTCTGGGCCGAGCACCTCCCGAGGCCCCGTCCCCGTGTTCATCCGTGCCGACCCCGCGCCGTTCCCGCTGTACCCCGTGCGCCCGACCCCGGCCGTCCGATCGCCGGCGTTCAACCCCGCGCGCCCCTCTGCTGTTCCGATCTACTCCCCGGCGCTGACTTGTACGGCCCCTGTGTGCTCTGTCGACTTTCCGCTTCCATTTCCATTTGTGTTCCGAGTCCGAAGCTACTCTTCGGATTCCGTCGTCGGTTTTGGGTAACCTCTAATCCCGAGATTTCCTTTAGTCTATGATGAATTGGTCCAACCCAATTCCTATAGGAATTCGGAATTTCAGTGTGGTTCCGTTCCATTTTCGGTTTCAGATTTTCTGAATATTTTGGAAGTTACGTTCTGTGGGTTTTCCTTTTAGGAAAACATTTTCTGTGGTATTGTTTCTGTGGGATTTTCTGATGCTTTCGGGATTTCCGTTTCCTTCTCGGGTTTTCTGAGAAATCGCGGGAATAATTCTGAAAATAGATTTATATATATATATTGGTTTTATTTCTCTGTCTTCGGATTATATTCTCTGGAATGTTGGTCCTGTTGAGATTTCGGGTTTTCCGAATGGATTTCGGGAGTTTTCTGTGAAGGTTATATATATATATATTTTGGGGTTGGAAATATTTTTGCAGGAAAACCGGAGCATTTCCCAGTTTTGGGTTATCCCGAAAACAGAGGGAATGCTGCCGAAATTTTCGGGAATTTTATTAAATGATTTTCGAAATGATTTTTCGAGTTAAATATTATTTTTATAATATTTTGGGCGACGACCTTAAACGGTCACTGGGCCCCAGTGAAATGCAAACGCACCGGTTCGACCGGACGTTGAGGCAGAGTAGCTAAATGTGAAGAATGGACCAGAGTCTGAGACTCACAGTTTTTTTTCTATAATTTAAAATTAGGAATTTTGAAGAATTATTAATATTTAATTTTTAGACTAACCATTTTGTCTTATTTAAATTCGTGTAAATTGGTTTGTAAGGGCATAAGCCCAAATTACTATACGTACTGTGAAAATGTAATAATTTTAGGACTTATTTCTATTTTCTTTTCTGGGTATTGTAGTGTAACGTAAATAGTAGATTATTAGTAATTAATTGATGAATTATGATTTCTTCTTATTTTTTTAAATAAATAATAATTTATGTACAAAATACAAAGTTTTAATAAATTAGAAGATAATTACAAGTTTTCCTGAAAAAGCAAAATAAAATGGAATTTCCAAAAGTACAACTCACTAGTAAACGTTGTGATGTTGTTGACTAAAATTGACTAGGAAAGACAAATAGAGATTGTAACTAGATAACTCTAAGTTTGGCTCTGAGACAAAGTTTTCCCGGAATGTAGGAATTCAAGGAAGAGCGTGACCTTTCGAATACCGAAGTACCAACCTTGTTCAATCGGAAGTTTAAGGCAAGTACATTTTATGTAGATTTTACAATTATTTTCACAATTGTTTCATTGCAAGTTTAAACCACAATTATACACGAACTCCTTCGGGAGCATTGATCGTATTGTTGGGGACTGGGGGAATAGTGTACTGGATATGACCAAATCCAAACTTAGGATAATGAATGTGTTAGCTTACCCCTCTCTCACACGGGGATAAGCCATACCGTATCGCTAGGATACAAATGTACCCAAACCGGTCATATTCTTTACCTATTCATATCACTGTACTGTACTATTTCAAAATTGTTCATTTTCAAACTGTTTAAAAATGCAGGTTATAAATTGTCATTTTAATTGTTAAAATTTGCATGAACTGTACTTTGCTCACTCCTGACTGGAGACCAACATTTTAGGTTACTCTGAGGTTGATCTTTCTAGAGTATCTGGTGGCACAGAGCTAATGTTCAGCAATCCTGTTCGGTACCCGGCGGTACTACCTGACGACGATGGATCGGCGTCTCCTTAGATGCTGTTGGTGTTAGCTAGTCTTATTTCAGTTTTTGGATCTTTTAAACTTTTGTACTGGACAAGTTTATTATCGAATAAATGTTGTGGTAAATTTTAGTTTACTTGTTGTTGATTGACCTGCAATATGGATTACAGCTTACTGCCGCCGTCTCATCAACGGTGCAGGCTGGGCATGATCCGATTCGACCCAAGTATTTGGGGACCGGGTCGTGACATATATATATATATATATTTAACAAAAGAGCATTTTATTGAAAGCTAAGAGTAGCTCATAAAGAGCATTACAGACGGGTACTGGGCCTAAGACAAAAGGGCCCTGAACATCAGGTGCAAAAAGCATCCAGAAAGTTACAACCATTTCGAAATTTCACAAAATGAAATTACCAAAATTTACAAACAAGTCAACTGCCGGGCCAGTGTGGCCGCGAGGCTCTGGGGGCACCCCGCCCGAAGCGAGCGGTGCACAAGGAGGGTGTTTTTTTTTTTTTTTTTGGTTGGAAAAAACGAAGTTTTGAAAATTCAAAAGGAAATTACGAAAACCAAAGACAGGAGGGGGAGCCCCACGTGAATGGGCACGAGCCCCAAGGGGGGGTTGCGTATGGCGTGGGCCTGCGGGCGCCAGCCACGAGGGGGGACTCGGGCCCTGCAACAGCGCGCCGACCGAGTCGGGCGCAGGCCACGAGGGGGTCTCGGGCCCCGCCCCGGCTCGATGACCGAGGCCGGCCGCTTCAGCGAGGGAGGGGGCGCGGCGGGGGGGGGGGGCGGAGAGAGGGGGTCGGTACGAAGTACCGCCGAGGAATGGGAGCGGGCGGCGAGCGGAGCGCCGGCAACTGCGGCGGCGAGCGGAGCGCCGGCAACTGCGGCGTCGTGCGGGGGAGGGGGAGGGGGCGAAGCACCTCGACCTCGGCGGAGAGGGAGCCCAGGGCGACCTTTGCAGGAGGGGGAGGGCGGACAGTCGCCACCGACGGGGGAGCCAAATGGGAAGGGTGGGCCAGGAGATGCAGGGGGGCACGCTGCCATCGACCGCTAGGGGCGTGGCGCGCAGCCATCGACCGCCGGGGGCGGGGCGGCTACCTGAAGAACGTGAGGAAAGGGAGGGGGAGGGGACGGGGGCTGCGGAGGGAGCGGCGGAGACCATCGTCGCGAGGCGGGGACGGCGGCGGCCGACTAGCCCTGGATCGGGTTACTCCGGAGGGGGGCTCCGCCGCTGAGGGGGGAAATGAAACGGCAGGGAGCGCGGAGGGAGGCGGGGAGTCTCCCGCAAGGCCGGAGGCGGCGGCGGGATGGGAGGCAGTACCGTCGAGGCCAGTTGTGGGAGCGGCCGGGGACGGCGAGAACGTCCGACTAGCTGAGAAAGACCACACCAGAGCGGGTGGCGCGGCAGAAGGGGCGACGGGAGGGATCGTCGGGGCTGAGACGAACATCGGAGGGAGGGCCGGGGCGGGAGGAGGGGGAGGGAGGAGGAGGCCCGCTCCGGCAGTGCTGGAGGAGGTCGCTGCTGGAGAGAGGGCCACTGCGGACCCGCCGGGGAGATGGACGGGGGCAGGGGAACACGAAGTGGGCCCAGCCGAGAGGGCTGGAGAGGGCCATCGCCGGAAGGGGGAGCTGGGCGACGCCGGGAGGGGGGTTGTGATGGGCGGATGGGGCTCCGGGGCAGGCGGGTGCGCGGCAGTAGGAGCGGCATCCGACGACGGAGACGCGGGCCGAGCCCGGAGATGCCGACGCCGTCGGGAGCGACGATGTCAAGGAGGGAAAGGTGGGGGGGGGAGGCCCAAAGGAGGGAAGGGGGGGTGAATCCAGAGATCAGCTGACCCAGGGAGAATAGGGGAGAGAAGGGGGGGCCGAGGGGAATTATAAGGCAGATGGGGGCGGTCGGGCCGAGGAGGCCGACCGGCCGTCCCAACCAACCGGCCGGAGGGGGGAGAATCGGCGCTCCCACCGGAGAGGGGAGCAGCGGAGCAGTCGACCCCATTTTCTTATATATATATATATATATATATATATATATATATATATATATATATATATATATATATATATATATATATATATATATATATATATATATATATAAGCTTAATTTTCATATATTATAAATATGCTTATATATATATATATATATATATATATATATATATATATATATATATATATATATATATATATATATATATATATATATATATATATATATAATTTTTTTTTTTTTTTATATATAAAAGCTTAATTTTCATATATTATAAATATGCTTATATATATATATATATATATATATATATATATATATATATATATATATATATATATATATATAACTTAGATAACTTAGATAAGTCCCATAGAGTCCAAAATATTTGTTAAAGAAAATTATTCACTAAATTATCAATAAACATTATTTAATATCAAGAACTCATAATATATATATTTAACTACAATTTGTGAAAATCGTCTACTAGGTTACTAAATTAAAATACTACTACCCAATGCATGTCTACAAGGACGTCTTAGGATGCACTACATAACTACCTAGGCTTGGACTTGGTTTGGGTCCAGCCTGGGCCAATTTGGTTCAACCGGGTCACTCAACGTCAAATAATATTAATAATAAATAATTAACTATGTATATTGGTCATGTCACAACTTGGTCTGGTTTTTCTAGTTAGGACGTCCCTATGGCTAGGTTTCTCCGGGCATGGCTAGTACACTAGTCAAGGCACACTGCTACATCTTCCGTGCCACAATTCCTAGTCGTTTTGTGCTCCATAACTCCACAAGGACTTAAGTCATCCATCGTAATAATTAACTAATTAATTATTTATAAAAAAGAATTCTAAAATCACTATTTAAATCAAATAAATAAAATAAAAAAATATTTCAAGATTTTTCGGGAAGGGTGGCTACAAATATACCCACCTTAAAATAATTTTGTCCTCGAAATTTCAATTCATGACTATCCCTTAAAATTCTAAATCTACTATTACCTTAATCTCCTCAAATTTAATTTCTCCAAAAATATTTTATAACCTTCTTTAGCCGTTTATATCTCCGAATAATTGAGGACTTCTATCCACCTTTGGTCACACAACTCCCCAAAATACGGTCAATAAAATCTTATAATCCTCTAACTAGGTGCTAACAATTCTACCCTCAGATATCTAGGCATATGGCAACTATAATCCTCATATCTATAAACAACCAATATTCAATAATCAAGCAATATATACTATAAGTTAAGGATTTCTAATGAATTCTAGACAGCACGATTGTTCGTCACTCTGAAATAGCTAGGAAGGGACGAGAATCAACGGTACGAAAAGCAAGAAAGTATTATCGAGAGCAAATATGGAATTTTTAAGGACGAAGAGAATTTCTAAGAGAATTTTCAAGGCAGAGTGGATTGAGATTCCTAAGGTTTAGTCGTATGCGCAGGCTCGTATCAGTACAGTTATGTAACCGATACGATATGCTCTGACTTGCATGGGCCACCAAAAAAACTTGTCACGACCCGCACCCGGTTTTCGGATGCGAGCTCGTGAGCAAGCCAGCTACGTATCGAACGGACTCCAGCCCGACTCGAATACGTAAACGCTGTCAAGGCTATGGTACACTGCCAAATCATGGCAAACAAATCTATATCTCAATCCACAATAAGAATAATAAACATGAATGAACACTACGGGTCGTGGTCTGCAACCCACTAGCATAAATGCCCGATAAGACTCTAAAAGAAATAACAAGAGTCTAAAACTGAATCAAGAAACAGGATAACTCATAATAAGGTATGAAAGCACGAGCGGATAACAAACACGATAACGATACCTGAATCCCGTAAGAACCACAAATCCTCCACCATCCAAAACTACTAGCTAACTCCATGCAATCGCTAAGCCTGAGAAGATCATCAGGTCCTCGGAGGACATAGCAAGATACATAATATACATGCCTATCTAACAGTTTTATTATGCGCAAGAAATAAATAAGAAAGAACAAGGACAAGACCAATGACTACGAACACGAACACGAACATGAATACGAATACGAATACAAACACACGAACATTAGAACAACTACATATAAATGAACTGCCGGATGAACGAAACACGAGATCAATGGAAGAACCAAACCCTCGTCCCGCGTGTGGACTCTCTGGTTTGAACTAAGCACTAACCCTCGTCCCGAGTGTGGACTCTCTAGTTTGAACTAAGCAAGGCACCCTCGTCCCGTGTGTGGACTCTCTGGTGCAATTGGTCAACCTCGTCCCGAGTGTGGACTCTCTGGTGCCAATGATCACGACAAACACCCTCGTCCCGAGTGTGGACTCTCTGGTGCACCAAACAACCCTCGTCCCGAGTGTGGACTCTCTAGTTGTGTACAACGATAATCAAGGCTATGGCAGTTCACTACACGCACTCGTTCTATGACACGACTCAAGCAAGGTACTGACGAAAAACTCCAAGTGTGAACTATAAGACCAAACATGAACACGGCTATATGCAATGAAATAACTCAAAAGAATAAAATACGAAAAGCATATGTCCATAAATAATCAAAACTGGGAAATGAAATACAATGCATGTAAATAAAACTGCAGAGGGAGGCAAGGTATACTTGCTTGGAGGTTGCACGAAGATCCAATAGGATACCGTCAACTCGTACGCCATAAAGTCCAAAATCCACAAATGTCTCCGAAAGCTGAAATAGACATCGCCAACATTCTCAGAATAGTCAAATTAGCTAGAATTACCTGTCCTTAAGTCCAATTCTGGACACAGGGGAAAAAACGATAATTTCGGACAAAAATAATGTCCGCGTTGGACCCGCTTTGCACCGAAAAGCGTGCCAGAGGCTATGGCCTCTAAAGTCATCAAACTACATGTCTAAGGATTCGTTTTGATGATATGAACCCAACGGTATGTCCAATTTTGGATTTTGGCGTGCCGTGCACAAAATCACCCGTTGAGTCAGAACGTGGGCCCGCAAAATGGCAATTTTGTCAACTGTCTCAGAATCGGACCAAACTTGGCATAAAGGACCAAAAAAATAATATGGTCCTGTTGGCGCAAGTTTCGTCTCGATCTGACGAGCGTGCACAAAGTAATTGGGAAACTTGCACAGAGGCCGATACGGTAAATTTCGACGGATACGCATCAAATTCGTCGCGAACACGCGACCAATTTGAATTCCATCAAAGCCCACACGACCACAAGCCTTTACAAAACTTTTGATGCCTTCGGTTCGTGACCACGTCATCCGGATTGGCGGAACACACGTCGTATCGAAGGTTTTCTAGATTTTCGGAAACTATTTTCACAGTTTTTTCCTCGGTTTTTAAACTGATTTAATTTACTGGATACAATACTAAAAATTAAACTAATAATGGGGTTTCCATCCTGGTTAGGTTTTTTATGACTCTGTTCAAACACAATGTTGAAACAGAGGAACAATTTACGAGAAATCGTCTTCCAAATCTTGCGTTGGGACTGGATTTATATTCTGTTTTTGAACAGTTTTCTTCAAACTTTGAATCAATTTTCTAGCCAATATAAAGCATATAAATTCGATCTAATTGAAGGGAAATAATCTCGTATGGGTTGGGGACATATCCGAGAAAACGGTTCGCGAAACCATTGAGCGATCGTGGAAATCTGTTGCTGCAAACTCAGCCCCACAGATGGTAGCTGCTGCTGCCATGCTCTGTTCTTCACGCACCGTGGTCGGCTCCGACGACCCGCACGGCCGCGCGCGGCGGTCTAGGGCACACGCAGGAGTCAGTGTGGCCGCTAGGTGGCTGGCGAGGCTAGGGTGGTTAAGGTTTCGATAATATCTCGCTCGATCCCTCTCTGTTCTCTGCTCTTATATGTGCGGATGTCTACTGCTGCATTTGATACAAAGGGTCGGGGCCTGGCTTTGTTTGGGCTGGGATGCGGTTCGGTTTGGGCCTGTGGATCTGGTTGCTGTAGGCACCACGCTAGGCTGTTGCTTCTTATTTCTTTCTGTTAACAGCAGTCAGCTATGACCCAGTTTAGTGATGCCTCTCTTTGAAACTTAAAGAATGCATAGAGGAGGACCAGCAGTCCAACTGATCCTGTGACCAACCATCCAAAATTCTTTGGACTGAAGAAACTAAACTCAGAAGCAAGGTCAAAGAAATTAGCTACAGAATCTGTCATAGCTTGCAAAGTCAGCTCCTTTTAATATGTGTTGCTTCTTACCGACTTCTCAGAAACGCCTATAATAAATCGATGGAGACGAAGAGAGAGGAAGAATGATCCCTCTCTCACTCACACACTCTCTCTCTCTCTCTCTTTCTTTTTATTTACACTAATATATCTATATATATTCATATATATATATATATATATATATATATATATATATATATATATATATATATATATATATATATATATATATATATATATATACATATACACATGAATGTATACGTTCTACTATACCTATATGTATATATACACATACGCACATATATTGATATATATTTATATATGTATATATACATGACATATATACACTATAATTATTAATTCAGCTAACAAGGGTAACTTATTTTTATGCATATATATTTATATATATATAATGACACACACATATATACTATAAATTCAAACACTAGAAATAAATATTAAGTATAATCAATATTTGAAATCTAATCCTTAACCTTTATATACCAAAAAAAATTCACATAAACAAAATACAATGATATTTTATATATATAAATAAAAGCTTAATTTTCATATATTATAAATATGTTTATATATATATATATATATATATAATATATATATTATATATATATTATATATATATATATATCTATATATTTGTGTAAAATATATATATATATATATATATATATATATATATATATATATATATATATATATATATATATATATATATATATATATATATATATATATATTTTACACAAATATATATATATATATATTTATTTATATATATATATATATATATTTGTGTAATATATATATATATATATTATAAAAAATATCTATATATATATATATATAACTTAGATAAATCCCATTGAGTCCAAAATATTGTTCAAGAAAATTATTCACTAAATTATTAATAAACATTATTAATATCAAGAACTCATAATATATATATTTAACTACCATTTGTGAAAATCGCTACTAGTTTACTGAATTAAAATACTACTTCCCAATGCATGTCTACAAGGACGTCTTGGGATGCACTACATAACTACCTGGGCTTGGACTTGGTTTGGGTCCAGCCTGGGCCAATTTGGTTCAACCGGGTCACTCAACGTCAAATAATATTAATAAATAATTAATTATTTATAATGGTCATGTCATAACTTGTTCTGGTTTTTCTAGTTGGGACGTCCCTATGGCTTGGTTTCCCCGGACAAGGCTAGTACACTAGTCAAGGCACACTGCTACATCTCTCGTGCCACAATTCCTAGTCGTTTTGTGCTCCATAACTCCACAAGGACTTAAGTCATCCATCGTAATAATTAACTAATTAATTATTTATAAAAAAGAATTCTAAAATCATAATTTAAATCAAATAAATAAAATAAAAAAATATTTCAAGAATTTTCGGGAAGGGTGGCTACATAGTTGTTTCCCATACCCAAACACACAGGAAACCACACTCCCAAACGCTACAACTAGATCCTCGTGAACTATACTCGTATCTTACTAATGCACACACCCACAATCTCACTAGATGTGGCATCTGCCACCCTGATTATAATTTAGTGATATATTTTTTCATTTTTATTTTCTTAGTTTATGATTAATCCTCTATGATCATAGGATTTGTATCTAAGCCCATAGGTGAATTAGGACCATCTTGTAGTCACATGACCTCTAGATAGGGTAATTATGCATTTTATAGCTATAATATATTTTATTATGATTTTTAAACAATTTTATATATTTTTTAGTATTTGTTTTTTGAATATTTATATTTATGAATGACTTTCATGATTTATTTTGAGGACATCTTGGACTAATATGAGTCAAATTAAATTAGTTATACTCTATTTGGTTAAATATATTTTTTGTATTTTTCTACAATTTTTTTGGAATTTTTAGGAGTTTATTTGGAATTATTTGGAGTTATTTGGGCTTTTAAATCATTTTCTGAATAATGTATTATCCAGTCACAGCCCAGTCAGCAGACATGCCCACCCGTGAGCCACCCGCTGAGTGGGGGTGGGCCCGCATGTCAGTCAGCAAAGGCTGACTCAACTCCTTGGAGCTCGGCTCCATTAGCCGACTCCAAAGCGGCTGAATCCCAAACCGTGCGGCCATCTGGCCGTCCACTATTTGAGCGGGGCCGACAGGATGGTGCCACATGGCATGGAGCCACGGCTCCATCGACCCATTGCGGCTGCCTCTTTCTATATATATATATATATATTGTAGGCTTTTCCAGAAAACCCTAGTTCTTTTGTTGGCCGACTTTGTGGTGTTGATCCCAAGGAGACCCCGACTTCCAGAGGAGATTGCCGCTAACCCTGACCTCGATTTTACTTGCCATTTTTTTTTTGTTGGATTCGTCTTGAGGTAAAATTTCTGAATATGTAATTTATTTTCATTAATTCTAAACCTTAATTTCTGTAAAATTCGTAGAGTATTAGTTGATCAAAACTTGACACGATTTCGATGTTTTCGAGATTCCGGGAGCATCGGAAATCGAAATCATTAGCCGTTTGAAGTTGCTGAAAGCTAACACAGATCTCTACGACATATATTTTTCTCAGAAATTATTTCGTTCATTTAATATTCTAGTTTTTCTGTTGAAATCAGAATTGATCGGTTGATTACCGTTTTGGTCACGATCAGCCATAATGGCAATATCTTTTGACCAAGACGTGATTTTGTGGCACGGTTGATTCCAGCGCACTCATGGCACTGAAATCTAACAAGATACATTTTCAAAACCCTGAGTTCATGATGTTGACTAGAACGTCAATGGTACGTCTCGATTTGCGTGCCATAGTTTCCAAAATTGGAAATATGATTTTTGATGGCCAAACTTGCATGTATAGATTATATTTAGATTATTATTTGGTTAATTTATATTTTTAAGTAATTTATTCCAGAATTAATCATTATTAGATTAGTAACCCAACTAGCCACTATTCCATGAATTTAGAACTAGAACATTAGAATTAACTTGTAATTTTCGTGCACGGTTCGTGGTGCAATATGTGTTATTGGTGACAGCTTCTAGATTGGCATTTACCCTCATCTCTACTTGTGACTACGGTTTGTGCAAGGATTCAGGCAAGTACAGTATTGCATTATGTTTAGTTCATTATAATATTTACTCTATCATTTTCTTGTTTGATATCTTGTTGAGTCATTGCTTGATGTTTATCGAGACACGACTATGACACCATAGTTATTATATCCTTCTTAGCGTATCATTGACCGTTATTAATTGTTAGAGAGTCAGGAGGAGAAATACTTGATAAATACATGAACAAACCCAATTACTGTTACCGAATGATAGCTAAGTCATACACACCCGTGTTTGAGTTAGCCGTACCAATTACTGAATGATAGCCATCTATGATGTGCCGTATTAGCCCAGCCGTTCACTTATTAGAAGGTATTTTATACACACATAGTGGTTACTATCTTTTCCTTTATCTAGTCTATTATCTTGTTAAGTTCATATCTTGCCAGTTCATATCTTGTTAGATCACATCTTGCAAGTTTACTTTTCGCCACTTTATATCTTATTAGTTCATATCTTGCTAGTGCTAGTTCTTATCATGATAGTTCTTGTCTTGCTAGTTCTTTATATATTCTTTACCTTCATGGTTTCTTGCTGGTTCTAACTTATTTTGGACTAACAACATTAATTGCAATATGGTTGTACTCTGCTCCTTTCCTGACTGGATCATTGTTATAGGTGAGGGTGAGTATCTCTAGCACTTCATGTTATGGACCAGCAATGGGTAGAGATGACATCGTTGGTACCGACACTCAGGAGCCATGATCGATCTCTGGAGGGATCTAGACTTACCTTTATGCATGCTTTAGTTTACTTTCTTAGATGGACCGAATTTGTCCCTGGATGGATCTTATTTTATTGTTCTGGATTTTAGTCTCTTTGTCATTGGTTTTGGATATTATTATTTCATTATCTATCATATTTTTATTTCCTTAGTATGTGTCCTTGCTGAGTATGATTTGTGTTTGTGTTCTATTGTACCTATGGAGGATGTATTGTGTGTACTAGACAATGCTCTACCGCCGATACCGCGGCGTTGGCTAGGCTTGGATACGAACTCGTACTCGGTTATCCGGAGCGGGTCGTGAAAAGTTTTTATGGTGGCCCATGCAGGTCCGTTTTTGCAAAGACTGCGAACTCGTGGTAGTACTTAAGTTAGTCGTACTACTGCGGGCCTGCGAATAGGATTAGATTTTAAGGACATCCTCCACACGTTTGATTATTGATCTCCACCTTTGACTTTAACCTTTTCTTGATTTGCATCCAGTTTGAATATTTTTGCCGTTTAATGCTTTTCCTTTATTGCAGCTAATGGATTCTCAAGACAGGAATATCACTCCCTTGAACGCCCGAGCAACTGTCGGTGGGTCTTCCGCGAACGAAACTCCACCAACCCACGGAGGCCACTTCACCTATCTAGGCGAGATGCCCCAGCCGCAGACTTCGAGATTTTACCGAGATGACCTTCCACCACCTCCCCAGTTCCCTCCCAGACTCCACCACCAGCACAGTTTCCTCCACCAGTACCCTTCCAGCATCTAGCACCAGTCTTGTCTCCAGCACCTGCTCTGGACAATGCTACGCTCCTTGGGATTTTCCAGTAGCTCATCACTTTCCAGACGTGGCAGGCTGACATCTTCCATGATACCCTGAGGGAGGCCCTTCAGACAAGAGATGCTCCCCCACTGTGCCCCAGGACTTCCAAGAATTTTACGAACCTTAGGCCAGAGAATTCAAAGGAACGGAAGGGATTCTCTACGCAGACGATTGGTTAGAGAACGTGGATCGCAACCTCCGGATGGCTCGAATTCCTGAAGATATGAAGGTCAAACACTAGCATGCAGCTTTACGACATCGCCCACACGTGGTATAGAGACGAGCCCCGATTCACTGCACCAGACGTGACTTGGAAAGAGTTCAAGAAGCTGTTCAAGATGAAGTGCTACCCCGATGCAGCCAGAGAGGAGTTAAGGACGAGTTCGAGAACCTGGGGCA
>JANAVB010030188.1:0-23932 GCA_029216955.1 Iris pallida | reverse complement strand
AACACGGGCTACAATGTCTACTTGCAGAAAATAAACAGGGCTACATGTCTACTTGCAAAAAATAAGCACGGCTACAATGTCTACTTGCAGAAAAATAAACAGGGCTACAATGTCTACTTGCAGAGAAATAACACAGGCTATGGTCAGATCACATCTTGGTATTTCAAGTTCCCGACTCATTGTTTTATAATAAATAAAATTCACATTAATATGACAGTCAATGAGATAGTAAGATCAATATCGAATGAAACAATAAACTGTACTCGCCTGTGGTCCTCTGCTGGTGAAACCGACAGTCTGAACTACTCAATGTGCCACAATAGTCAAAACCCGTACAACAGTCCCCGGAAGCTGAAATAAACATCACCAATGTTCTCAGAATAGTCAAATTAGCTAGAATTGCCTATCCGTAAGTCCAATTCTGGACACAGAGGCAAAACGGTAATTTTGGGTCAAAGCGGTGTCCGCCGTTGGACCCGCTTTGCACCGAAAAGTGTGCCAGAGTCAACGGACTCTAAAGTCGTCAAACTACATGTCTACGGATTCAATTTTCGATACGAACCCAACCGTATGTCCAAAGCTGGATTCCGGCGGGCCGTGCACAAAATCATCCGTCGAGTCGGACCTTAGGGCCCACAAAACGGCGATCCAATCAACTATCTCAGAATAGGACCAAACTTGGCATACAGGACCAAAAAAATGATACGGTCCTGTTGGCACAAGTTTCGTCTCGATCTGATAAGTGTGCACAAAGTAATTGAGAAATTTGCAAAGTGCACGATACGGGGAATTTCGACGGATACGCATCAAATTCGTCGCGCACACGCGACCAATTTAAATTCCGTCAAAGCCCACACGACCACAAAACCGTTACGCAGCTTTTGATGCTTACGGTGCGCGACCACGTTGCCCGAAATGGCGGGACGCACGTCGGGTGGAACAATTTTCTAGTTTTTAAAACAGGTTTTTGGAAAACTTCAGAATCCGATTTCTCGGCACGTAGTCGATGAAATCAAATTCCGCAAAAACGGATTCGAAGCCCTACATGTTGTCAATAAACGCCTTCTAATAGGTTTTCTAAATTATGCATGGTTTGGAAGATAAATAAATGCGAAGTAGGCTAATTCAACTGTTTTCCGTCCTGTTTTTAAATAGGTTTTTCGGCAATTTAAACTAGAATTTTCTAGAGTTTCGGATCGCTAGAATCTAAACTAATTGATAGGGATTATAGAGGGTTAAATCAAGATCATACCAGAACTTACGGTTCACGAAACGATTGATCACACGTCGGGAAAAATGCCTCGCGAAGTGGCCTCCTCGCTCTGCTAACACGCACCTGTGCGCGGCTGAACGTGCGCGTGGCCGTGCGCGGCCTTGCCCGGCGACCGCCGGCCGTCCCGCGGTGGCGCAGTAGGCACGCGCGTGTGGGAACGGCACGCAGGTTGCCGCAAAAGCTTGGGTTGTTCGGGTTTTAGAAGTCTGTTCTCTCGAACTCTCTCTCTCGTACATATATACATACGTATATATATAAAAACCCGAGAGAGAACAGGGGGTCGGCTCTTGGGTTTGTACAGGTTGCAGCTGTGGAATTTCTCAGTTTTGAGTTGTGTAAACCCGGGCCTGGGTTGAGGGGGAAAGGCTCAGGGTGCTGTTTATTCTTTTACTTCCATTCTATGTATAGTTTAATGCTTATACATATATATATATATACACACACACACACACACACATATATATATACATACACACACACACACACACACACACATATATATATATATATATATATATATATATATATATATATATATATATATATATCACACATATATCTATACACATAATATTATATATATACATGTATATTCACACAAATCACAAAAATAATATGTATTACGCACAAATGTATCTATATACATATAACGTAATATACACCAATTAATATTTATATACACACATAAATAAATACTACACAAGATATATGTCCCTATTTTCCTATTTATATATATATATATTATATATATATATATATATTATATATATATATATATTTTTTTTATATAATATATATTATATATATATATATATATATAATATATATTATATATATAAAAAAAAAATATATATATATATATATATATATATAATATATATATATATATATACACAAAATATGTACCCATATATTCATATATATACCTATATAGTAATCTCCATAAATCTAATAACCTCAATAATATTATATAATAATAGTAATAGTAATAGTAATAACAACAAAATTCAATAAATCAATAACGGTGTATACACCACCATGCGCAGTCTAAAAATCCCAAAACGTACAATGGACCCATTTTATACAAAAGTCACTGAATATCTCTAATAATAATATTTATAATATTTAATTAAGAATACTTAAAATATCCACTAATTCATTAAAATGAAATTTACGCCCTCATACCAAATTCCACCTACATGAATGTCATCGGACGTGCCGCCTGACTACATGAGCTTGGGCTCAGTTCAGGTCCAGTCCGGGCTAAAATGGTATAATCGGGTTCCCTAAACTCGATAATATAATTAATGATTAAATAAACTTCGGTAAGGGTTAAATCACAACTTGGCCTGGCTTTCCTAGTTAGGACATCACTATGACTCGGCCTTCCCTACCAGGGCTAGCACACTAGCCAAGGCACGCCATTGCACTATCCGTACCACGATTTCTAGTCACCATGCACTCCAAAACTCCACCAGGGCTGAAATCATCTACCGTAATAATTAACTAAATAATTATCTTATAAAATCTAAAAATCACCATTCCAATAAAATAAATAATAATAGAAAATATTCTAAGTTTTCTGGGAAGGGCTGCTATAAATCTACCCACCTTAAAATAATTTCGTCCTCGAAATTCTAATTCATAACTATTCCTTAAATTCAAAAGGAGTTCTATTATTACCTTAATCTCCTTAAATTTAATTCCTCAAAAATAGTTTATATCCTTCTCATTGGCCATTTCGGCAACTACAAAAATCTCGAGGACTTCTACCCTGGTCACACTACTCCCTCAAAGCTATGTTACTAAAATTTTATAATCATCCAACTATTTGTTATAATTGCTACCAATTGATATCTACTGAATACGGCACCTATAAATCTCTCATATCTATCAAATAATCCAAAATCTAACAAACAACAAATTTACACAAGTAGCTAAAAATATTGGTAAATTCTAATAAGCATGACCATTTGTCACTCTACAATAGGAAGGTCAGGAAGATAAGAAAAAATAATCGAGAGCGAATATAAAGCTTCCAGAGCGGTAGAGGATATCCAATGATGTAGACAGAACAAGTTTATAAACCATTGACTTATTTGCTAGATTGGGCTACGTTCTAGTCCAGTCACTTGCTAAATCAAGAACCCTTCGTTTCTTAGAGGGGCTTGAAATTCGTAGAATACAAAAGTTCTGTCTTCGAAATTCTGAACAGGTTTCATAATAGAACGGAAATTGGAGAAATCAAGATTGTGATCTATCCCGTGGTTATTTAAACACAAACAAGGGATATAAATGCAATACAAGATCGTATCGCGACTCCTAGGTAGACGGGATAAGGGTTACGAATGACTTCACATTCTACGAGAGGGAGACTACGTAATAGGTATAGGGACCTATCTCAAATAGTCCGAATTTATAGTCAACTATGGTGGTATGCATGGACGGGTTTAACTGGATCTAAATGGGTTCTCCGATTGGACACCAATCATTAGTTGGATGAACCTTGAATTTCAATCTATATGGACTGAACAAGGTTCCAACGATAAACTATTTTTTATTAGGTTAGGGTAACCTAGAATAGTTTTCCACCCAAGTAGTTGAGCTTGTTGGGCAGTCGGATTGGTTAAATAGGTTTTGTAAGCCCTAAAGATGCACCTTCCGTGACTTTTATGTTTAAGTAGCACGAGAAGACACAATTAAGTGGCACACTAGTGACATGTGCGTAGTGGGCTTCCAGTCGATCACAATCATATATTGGGTCGGATAAATTGAGTCAGAGTTGAGACTCTAGTGAAAGTCGGAAAGCATACCGGTATTATGGTAAGGGTTATAACTCGTCCTTCCGTCCTGAAGTCGTACCATAAAAATAGAGTATAAAGGGACGTGTTTGAGTGGGACATGATATACCTAGATGAAGGTGGACTCGTCTAGATCTTGCATATGTAATTTGTTGGAAGGTAACAGCTGGTCTCGTGCTCCGAATATTAATGACACGGCCGGGGACACAAAATGATCTAAAAGAAATGTGGGAGTCCAAGGGCACTAATCATCATCCTAAAGGAAGTTATTCTAACCACTCGGCAATCCTGGTATATCCTAAAAATTTTAGAGGGCTTACAGTCTACCCACCTTAAAATAGGACATGATCTTAGGAGTATTGAGGTTAGAGGGTTCCCAAAATCCGGATATTGTACCTCGACTCTTTGTTAATAGAGAATAAGGCACGGCGTAACGAAATACGGTAGATATAGTCAAGTCAAGGATCGTTCCTCAATAAATGGAAAACGAGTGTGTAAAATGACACATGGTCGATAAAATAGAATAATATGCTTGACCACAGTATATATGAGTTATAGTGATCATGCATTGCTGTTGACAACTGGTAGATCATAATATGACAGGGTATTTAAGCTATGGTATTGGCTAAGATAGTGACTGTGGTGTTCCAACACTAGTTAGGTCTTAATAATAAATTTACATAACTAGAGCAACATTTGTTGGAAACCAATCTCGGGATGAGTGTCACGGTAAATGATTACCCTATTGTCCACTCATCTCATGTCTAACTGTGGGCTTCGGTCGAGGAAGGGTTGGTTCAAGGCTTAAGGGTTGCTAGTTAAGGCAAGCTTCCAGCAAATAGTTAGAGACTCACAATATTTGGTTTCTTGAGAATAGATAGTCTCCTAGGTTGACGTTTTAACTAAGGGTAGAACCCTAATCATTCTCAAATTTAGATGGCTTGACAACCCCAATAGTAGTTTGAGGGACGAGAGGAGAACGAGTAACTTAATCACATGACTGGCCGATGGTAGCTATACTTGTGTATATAACTATCATAGCCATAGGGATACTCTGTATCTCTCTACCATCACGAGCTTTCGTCTTTCAAAATCGATGAAAGACAAAAATAATAAAGAATTCAAGGGAGATGTCATCGAATACAATCACGTGATTCAAAGGCGAATGTATAGTTCAAAAGGAATTGTCAAGACAGTCGTGGATGAGATCCTAGATACCTATATATCTCCATCCACGTAGTGTAATTAAACGAAGAGCGAACCAAATGCATCATGGTTGATCAGACCATAATACACTGATTCTGATTAGACAATAAGTTAGCAGGCGTCCCCACTAAATATATGCCTCGAATCAAGCTCGAGAACAGAGTAAGCTTGCAAAAACTAGGCTGTAATAGCAGCGTTGGTCAAGATAGTCAAGATTTCAGTACGCGAGATTTTTGAAAAGAGGCACAAGTAGTTCGAGTTTTGTGAGAATCAAACCTTACCCGGTGTTCTTGCTTATACAGTCTTCCTACTATCTTCTTTCCACAAGGACTTGGTCGACTAATGGGTTATGGACATTCTAGATTCCATATTCTAGTTAAACCTATTAGTGTCAGTCATTTACCTTGTCAATAGATCATAAGGACCATGGAATGCTAGGTCGGGAGACACGCTACCCAATCTCACAGAACTTCTACTACTATTGGCTTCAGATCTTATAGAACATACTGGTACTGTCTTATCCTCTACAGTATCCCTAATTTATAATCACGTCTGAAGTCATTTCACCGAGAATTATGCCTCGTCCGTATACTCGGGCGATGGCAAACTCTTAGTTTCGTAACTCAAATATGATACAAACCGAACATTACTTAATCCTATACAATATTGGTTCGAGCTACGATCAAAGAGTGGACCACTAGCCATATTTCTAGCAATATTCTATAACCCATATTTCTTAAACTAATTTCAACTCTAGGGGTCGTGTCTCGCCATTGCGCTGCTAGCTGCAGTGAATTCATGGTCTCCATATTTCAAATATATGGAGACAGTGCGTTGCTGTCCTACCATTATGAGTTAACTAACATTCCTTTAACTAAATATGTAAAAACTCATAATCTGTTTGAGATTCAAACAAGTTGTCTATGAAATAAACGTAAGTATTTGTCCTATTAGCCACAACCCTTAGAATAAAATATTGAACATGGAGGAAATAACTGAAGACAAAAGGAATACAAATATTCTAGTATCCATTTCGTGTGTATTCCAACCATGGAGGAAAACCTTGAATCGAAACCAACTCGAGGTTCGTATATGGGTAACATAATAATAAAAAAATTCTTAGGGCAAAATTGGAACTAAATAGGCAATTTGGAATAAGATGTGTGGATGATATCTAAAGAGGCAAGGAGAAGGAATTGATGATTCATCTAGGTTAGATCAGTAATTCTAGGAAGCTCTGTCTTACCAAGTGAATAATCTATCCACGTTGGATCATATCGTCCTATCAAGAGGTAATAGTGTACCTATGGGGATCTGATAACTATCAAAATTAATAACTTCTTATCTACATTGCATGGCCTAGACTACCCATCGGTAAATTTGTATAAGGGACTCCTAGTCCTAGTCATTCTCGTAAATTAAATTAATTTCTAATTCGTGAATGAGCATTTCTAGTCGCAGGCTCGCAATAGTACGACTAACTTAAGTACTATCACGAGTTCGCATGATTTGCAAAAACAGACCTGCATGGGCCACCATAAAAACTTGTCACGACCGGCACCCATTTTTTTTAAATGGATACGAGACGTGTCCAAGCCAGCCTACGCCGTAGTGTCGACGATAGAACGCTGTCGTGGCCATGAAGATCAAAATCCCAAATAATGCTCATTCACAAAAATTAATTTAACTTACAATGATCAAAAGTTTTACATTTGCAGAAAATATAAACTTGTACAAATATTGAATGACTATAGCTCGACTTTCTAGCTAGTCTCTAGGCCTTCGTCTACATTTACACCCGTATCTCCCAATGTTAAATGGATCCACAGCTAACCTGAAAATGTTGTTTTCCAGTCAGTAATGGAACGAGCACAATTCACTGAATGCAATTTCAAATAAAGAAAATGACTATAAAACAAAGGTTAGACATCAATCATGAGTTTTTAAAAAATAAATAGTAAAGCCGTGAGAAAAGACAGTAAAGTAAATAATGTAGACAATACCTTCCCAACTGTTAGAAATATCTTGATATGTGATCGGTCTGGGGTACTACACCGCACGGTCTACGATGTCTACTTGCATGAAAATAAACACGGGATACAATATCTACTTGCAGAAAATAAACACGGGCTACAATGTCTACTTGCAGAAAATAAACACGGGCTACAATGTCTACTTGCAAAAAATAAACATGGGCTACAATGTCTACTTGCAGAAAATAAATACGGGCTATAATGTATACTTGCAGAAAATAAACACGGGCTACAATGTCTACTTGCAGAAAATAAACACGGGCTATGGTTAGATCACATATCTTTGGTATTTCAAGTTCCCGACTCATTGTTTTATAATAAAATAAAATTCACATAATTAATGACCAATCAATGAGATATAGTAAAGATCAATATCGAAATGCAGATAATAAACTGTACTCGTCTGTGGTCCTCTGCTGGTGAAACCGACAGTACGAACTACTCAATGTGCCACAATAGTCAAAACCCGTACAACAGTCCCCAGAAGCTGAAATAAACATCACCAATGTTCTCAGAATAGTCAAATTAGCTAGGATTTCCTGTCCTTAAGTCCAATTTTGGACACAAGGGCAAAACGATAATTTTGGGTCAAAGCGGTGTCCGCCGTTGGACCCACTTTGCACCGAAAAGCGTGCTAGAGTCAACGGTCTCTAAAGTCGTCAAACTATATGTCTACGGATTCAATTTTCCGATACGAACCCAACCGTATGTCCAAAGCTGGATTCTGGCAGGCCGTGCACAAAATCACCTGTCGAGTCTGACCGTGGGGCTCGTAAAACGGTGATCCAATCAACTATCTCAGAATCGGACCAAACTTGGCATACAGGACCAAAAAAATGATACGGTCCTGTTGGCGCAAGTTTTGTCTCGATCTGATGAGCGTGCAAAAAGTAATTGAGAAATTTGCAAAGTACACGATACGGTGAATTTCGACGGATACGCATCAAATTCGTCGCGCACACGCGACCAATTTGAATTCCGTCAAAGCCCACACGACCACAAAACCGTTATGCAGCTTTCGATGCTTACGGTGTGTGACCACGTTGCCCGAAATGGCAGGACGGATGTCGGGTGGAACAATTTTCTAGTTTTTAAAACAGGTTTTTGGGAAACTTCGGAATCCGATTTCTCGGCACGTAGTCGATGAAATCAAATTCCGCAAAAAGAGATTCGAAGCCCTACATGTTGTCAATAAATACCTTCTAATAGGTTTTCAAAATTATGCATGGTTTGGAAGATAAATAAATACGAAGTAGGCTAATTCAACTGTTTTTTGTCCTGTTTTTAAACAGGTTTTTCGGTAATTTCAACTCGACTTTTCTCGAGTTTCGGATCGCTAGAATCTAAACTAATTGATAGGGATTAGAGAGGGTTAAATCAAGATCATACCAGAACTTACGATTCACGAAACGATCGATCACACGTCGGGAAAATGCCTCGCGAAGTGGCCTCCTCGCTCTGCTAACACGCGCCTGTGCGCGGCTGAAACGCGCGCGTGGCCATGCGCGGCCTTGCCCGGCGACCGCCGGCCGTCCCGCGGTGGCGCAGTAGGCGCCTTTTGTGGGGAACGGCGCACAGGTTGCCACGAAATCTTGGGTTGTTCGGGTTTTAGAAGTCTGTTCTCTCGAACTCTCTCTCTCGTACATATATACATACGTATATATATAAAAACCCGAGAGAGAAAAGGGGGTCGGCTCTTGGGTTTGTACAGGTTGCTGCTGTGGAATTTCTCAGTTTTGAGTTGTGTAAACCCGGGCCTGGGCTGAGGGGGAAAGGCCCAGGGTGCTATTTATTCTTTTACTTCCATTCTATGTATAGTTTAATGCTTATATATATATATACGCACAGGTTCACACACATCACATAAAATAATATGTATTTACGCACATATGTATCTATATATATATATATATATATATATATATATATATATACGTATATATACACCAATTAATATTTATATACACACATAAATAAATATCTACACAAGATATATGTCCCTATATTTTCCTATATATATATATACGTATATTTTCCTATATATATATATATATATATATATATATATATATATATATATATATATATATATATCAATAAAAATATTACGTGCCTCTTCCTACTATATATATATATATATATATATATATATATATATATATATATATATATATATATATATATATATATATATATATATATATATATATATATATATGTACCCATATATTCATATATACACCTATATAGTAATCTCCATAAGTCTAAATAACCTCAATAATTATAATAATAATAATAAGAATAATAATAATAATAATAATAATAATAATAATAATAATAGTAATAGTAATAATAATAACAACGAAATTCAATAAATCAATAACGGTGTATACACCACCATGCGCAGTCTAAAAATCCCAAAACGTACAATGGACCCATTTTATACAAAAGTTACTGAATATCTCTAATAATAATATTTATAATATTTAATTAAGAATACTTAAAATATCTACTAATTCATTAAAACGAAATATACGCTCTCATACCAAATTCCACCTACATGAATGTCATCGGACGTGCCGCCTGACTACATGGGCTTGGGCTCAGTTCAGGTCCAGTCCGGGCTAAAATAGTATAATCGGGTTCCCTAAACTCGATAATATAATTAATGATTAAATAAACTTCGGTAAGGGTTAAATCATAACTTGGCCTGGCTTTCCTAGTTAGGACATCACTATGACTCGGCCTTCCCTACCAGGGCTAGTACACTAGCCAAGGCACGCTATTGCACTATCGTGCCACGATTTCTAGTCACCATGCACTCCAAAACTCCACCAGGGCCGAAATCATCTACCGTAATAATTAACTAATAATTATCTTATAAAATCTAAAAATCACCATTCCAATAAAATAAATAATAATAGAAAATATTCTAAGTTTTCTGAGAAGGGCAGCTACAACCCCATCATCGGCTCCCAAGGCCGGCGACCCCCAAAACCCATGAGAGAACCAAGAGTGAGAGGGAAAGAGGGCTCACCGTCGGCCAGATCTGGAGCGCCGCCGTGCGTGCGCCACTTTTCCTGCCAGCATTCGGGCAGCCGTACCTCCCCAGCGAGCCGCCGCGCTGCCTAGTCCCTCCGCCGCGCCAGCCATGGCCGGGCCGCGCACGTGCAGCTTCTGCCTACAACCCCGCTCGTCCATCCTCGTGCCCTAGCCGTCGAGTCCACCTCCGGGATGCGCTCCGCCCACGCATGCACGAGCCTCCACCGATCTAGGTTCAGCGCCGCCCGACCGGCCAAGCTCCTCCGCGTCTCCGTGCCGACCTGGAGCGAGCCGTCGGAACCCCCGAACTCCCTTTCTCCCCCTGGCTCTCATCTTCGACCCCTCATGCCATCTCAGCCGTTCTCTCTCCCACCCTCTCGATCTACTCTTCGCTCCTCTGCCGGACCACCGACCCCCCGCCGCCTCACTCCCCCGATCACTCATTTCTTCCTCTCAGCTTTCCCTCTCTAAAAGTCTTTTTCTCTGAACTTTGTTTTGTGGAGAACCACATGACTCTGCTTTATTCTTATTATTTTAATTATTATTATTATTATTATTACTATTATTATTATTATTATCATTATTATTATTATTATTATTATTATTATTATCTTAGTAAATAATTTTATTATATTTTTGTAAAAAAATATAATAGTAACTTAACTCTACATATAATTTCAAATTAGGTTCTTAGCCCTAAACTGATTTTTTATATTTTTAAGGTATTTATCTGTAAATATTTTTGGCCCATAAAAATATTTTATGATTGCATATTTTCTATTTAATTAAGAAATAGTTTTTGACTTATAAATTATAATGTAACCTAAAACGATTTTCTTTTTCTAGATTTTCAAGGTAGTTATCTAAAATATATATATCTAAAGTCATATTTTACAAACCTAGAGTTTTTGCCAAAAATGGTTTTATTTACTTTAAGTATTTGTATTTTTTCTATAAATATTTTGGATTATGAAAAACTAGTTTTTAGGGATTATAAATATTTTCTAAAATTCGTATATATAATATTTATCCATTATTTCTTTTCTCCTAACCGTAACCAAGCCATTATACCTATCCTCCTGCTAATTCTGTCCTTCCTCCTATCGATCATAACTAATTTGACCATTTTGGACCCAATAGAACTGTCTGTGCCACCATCAGAGGTCACCTTGCATAGTTGTTACACCGAAGTCACAATTCGTGCCACATTGATCATTACAGTACGCCAGGAGTCACTACCAGGCAAGACACCTTGCCTTTACTATTTATTTTTCTTGCTCGATATCATGCATGCTTTATAATTATTTATTTCTAACAAATATAAATTGTTATTTCAAAATTTTATGTAGTTGCAAATTACTATACTTTAGTTTTCTTTATGCATTAGGCCTGGAGTTAAGGGACCACCTTTGTTTGTGCCGCATTCATGGGCCGACACTTGTGTACCACGATGTCACGTGTCTCATATAGATTCGGACTTACGTACCGACCGTACATCGGTGCATACAGGACAAGCGTTAGGATATAACTGCTAATATAGTTTTCTAAAAGACTTAGCGGTTATTAGAAATATCGTGGTGTAGATTTAGCACGAGTAGTGCATGGGGAGGGTGAAGACAGTTATTAGGCGCAGGGGCTTTCATACATTTACTTTTCTCTAGCTGTCATTTGTGACTCAGCCGAGAGCTAGTGCGCCGTATATTTATTTACTTTCCTTTAGATGCCACTAGTACCTCGGTTGAAACACAAATGTGCCGTGCATTTACTTTCCTCTAGCTGCCGTTAGTGACTCACCCAAGAGCTAGTGGCCGTGCATTTATTTTTCTCTAGCTGCCTCTTAATTAGCTCTCACACGAGTGCTAATGGGCCGTGTATTTACTTTTCTCTAGATGCCACTAGTGCCTTGGTTGAAACGCTAACGCGAAGTGTTTCTAGTCTCGGGAGCCCTTGTGTGTAACGTTGTCTTCAAAATACATTTTCACATAGAATGGTTAAGGACCTTTATTTGTGTAGTCACATATACTTTTCCGTTGAGCTTTATTTATTCAGTTATTGGCATGATATTATGTGTCTTGTTACGTCCCTCTGAGGACCTGGTTATCTCGCCAGGTGTGTGCTCTTGTCTTTCGCAGGTGTTCTAGCTCTAGTCGTGATCATCACTATTTCCTCGAGGATGATTGCACTTGGATCGTCTTCGCTTCGCTCGCCAAATTCATTTCCTTTCTCATGTATTTTCCCTTTACTTGTTGGTAGTAGATTTGTCTCCGCCCAACATATTGTATCAGGACAATTCATTATCATTATATAATATCTTTTATTCATTTATTTTGTTGTGGATGAGATTAGTTATGGTTCTATTGCATTTTACAGCTTACGTATATTTATTATACGGCTGGCATGTCTACGTTCCTAGTCCTACGTATTTTGGGACTGGTGCGTTACATATTTTTGTGGTGGCCCATGCAGGTCCAGATAAATTGTTTGGTTACTTTATCGTACCAAGCAAAAGCCTGCGTATAGGATTAGAAGTCTAGGATCTCATCCACATACTTGACCTCCTTCCTCGATTCAATATTTGAACTATCGTTCCACTCATCGACTGCATCTTGCTTGATTCCTTTCTATCATTATTCTTATCTTTCCTTCGTGCTTGCTAGAGATTGACCCTACTAGTTAGATGTCCCAAACACCCTTAGCTTAATTCTTCTAAGTTGGGTAGAATATCCCACGGCCTGACACACCCTTGATCGCTAAAGAGAATACAAATAATATTATCTAGACTATAGAAACTAGAAGAATTTAACCCATTTGGTCAACCAAGCCTTGGTCAATAAAACCATAGAATGGTAGTATAGGAATAAACAAGACTTAGATTCTCATGACTCTTAGAATATTCATATTTGTTTTTATTTCGTCTACCATCGTGCCTATGTTTTTACTACCTTGATTAATGATGCTAATATAGCCTAGTATTTGCAAGCTAATTCTTTATCGAGCTTAATCAAGGCATATGCTATTGAGCGGACCGCTCACTAACATATTGTCTAATCAGAACCGGTGCATGATGGTCTAATCAACCGAGTGCAATTTGGTTCGCTTTATATATATATATATATATATATATATATATATATATCAATCTACGTGGATGGGATGTAGTTGAACTTTTCCCTTAGAATTCCATCCACGACTGCCTTGACGATTCTTTTGAAATTTTACGGTAGCCTCTGAACCACGTACTTGTATTTGATAATGTCGTCTTTGAACTCCTTATTGCGTTCGCCTTCACCTATTTTAGAAGGACGAAGGCGTTATGCTAGAACTTTCTCTAGCCTTCCTATCAATCACCACTCAAATGTTGCTATATCTTCATCCTAAAACTACTCGTCCTTTCCTCGGCCCTATCATGACCTCCTAATCACTTAAATTAGGAGTGAATCTAATCGTTCTCTTCATCGTGCCCCCAACCTACTCTCAAGGAACCATTTCTATAAGTTCTTAAATTTATTATCTTGTTACCATAATATTCTTTACTGCCTATTATCTTGTTTTAACCTTAACCCTTACTCATTTTTGCGCTAACCCATGATCACTTTCGCCATTATTGAAATCACGATTTCCTAGTGCATGTTGTGAATGATTGTTCCTCACCAATACCCTTGTGCCTTCTCACCCCCTACTACTACTTCCTAATTTCGAGGACAAATTTTTTTTAAGTTGGGTAGGATGTAAAACCCCTAAATTTCTACTATACTTTTATCGATTTTGGTACTGATTTAAAATTTTTATTGTACGTCGCGTAGTCGTATTGTACGTTGTGCGTAAACGGCGTATTTCGTAATTGCTCGTCGAGTGCGAATATGTGCGAGCGTACATATTTTTAGAAAAATATTTTTTTTATTTTTATTTTTATAGTTCAAAATAATTTATATAATAAATACTTTGCTATCATACAAAAATTGCTAAGTTTGTTCTTTTCATTTTAAAGGCCCTTCAGTTATAAATAATAAATAATATTTTTATTAGAAAGGTATATTTATATAAATATTATTTGTGCATACATATATATTTCATAATTATCTATTAGATTATTTTTAAATAATAATGTAATTTTTGAAATTATTATCATTAGTATTTTTGGAAAAATATATTTTGAAATTATTGTGGCAATTTAAATCTTTGGTTTGATTTTATGGATTTAATTTAAATAGTTTAAAGATAGAAATTATATTTAATTTGAGTTGAGATGATCTAGATTTAAATTGGAATTTGATTGAATTTAGATTTGATTGATTTAAATTTAATAATTGAATTATCTAATTAGGTTTAAATAAATCCTAGTCTTTATCCTAATGGAAATTCCCACCTCCTATATAAGGAGAGGTACTCATCCATTATTCTCCACAAATTATTCCACAGAATTTCCAGCACAATGTAAGTGCCTCGTGTCTGTGTCCAAACAACATTTTTCGTGTCAGTCGTGACGGCCTCGGGTCCGACCACGGGTGTCCTTCCAATAGGTTAATTCTTTTACATATACATTATTCCTTTCAGTGTCGACAACTCTGACACTATACACCACCAATTCCTACCCCAAATCCTATGCTAAATCCATCTCCGTCGTCACCCCCGGCAAGAACCCCGTCTTCTCCGACAAAGCCATCACCACCATCATACGCCTACCACCACGCTCGCCCCATCTCAGCCTCGACTCTGGGCCAACCACACCACAGACCCCCGACCAGCGTTGGCCACCCGACACGGCCATGGCTCGCTACCACCGCCAGAACACTCCGGCCAGTCCCGACCACCCTCCCTATTCCTCGCAGCCAGCCCTCTTCTTCCCGAGGGCAAACCACAACCACCTTCACCATCCCCCGACCAACAACCGTCCGACCACCACAATCTGCCACCTACTCCATTGACCCGCCCCCTGGAGATCACCACCGCCACCATCGACAAACTTCAAAACCACCAAGCACCACCACCGTCACCCCATCATCGGCTTTCCAAGGCCGGCGACCGCCCAAAACCCACGAGAGAACCAAGAGTGAGAGGGAAAGAGGGCTCACCGTCGCGCGCGTGCTCCACTTTTCCCGCCAGCACTCGGGCAGTCGCGCCTCCCCAGCGAGCCACCGCGCTGCCTAATCCCTCCATCGCGCCAGCCATGTCCAGGCCGCGCACGCGCAGCTTCCGCCTACAACCCCACTCGTCCATCCCCATGCCCTAGCCGTCGAGTCCACCTCAGGATGTGCTCCGCCCGCGCATGCACGAGCCGTCCGCCGACCTAGGTATCAGCCGCCCGCCCGACCGTCCAAGCTCCAACCGCCGTCGTCCTCCCGGCCCAACCCGGAGGCGGCCGCCGGAACCCCCGAACTCTCTTTCTTCACTCCCCCTGGCTTCGTCTTCGACCCCCTCACTGCCATCTCAGCTCCGTTTCTTCCTACTATAATGACCCGCTCCGTCCTAGCTGAAAACACCGATTCAAACGGCAAGTGCAACGACTCAAACGAGCCGTCGTACCCGAAGGAGTTGGCATCGACCCTGATGAAGAAGCGATGCAAGGCCTTAACATTGCGTTCGGAGTATCGCTCGACCGATGCGAGTGGCTCCGATGAAACCGTCTTTGCTTAGCCTAGACACATAACAATACGGACACTATTGCTAGAATCGCTAGGCGATAATACCGCACATGCTAATTAATGACTCAACGCACCTAGCTAAGGGAATAATCCCATCTTGTATGCTTGTATAGAATATGGAAAAGAACATAGAAAATATGAGAACTCTCGTACTACGCTCTACGCTCGTGCTAAGGCACAAGCTTACATTCAAGTTTCCTACGCGTTCAACAATGAAACAATAAACGGTTTACAACAATAAAAGGGAAGACTATCGACATAGTCGTTCCGAGTAGAGTATAGCAACATTGGAAGACTTCAGGACCGATGGGTCGCCAAGGCGACTCCCGCACGGGGAGTTGCATAATGAATGAATGAATGAACGAATAAGTGAATGAATGAATCAAAGAATGAATGAATGAATATGTAAAGATTGAATGAATGAACGAACAAGTGGAAATAAAAGAGTGAATAAAAGATAAGAAAAAAAAGAATGGTTAGCGACAGGTATGACGGGCACGTGCAACGGGACTCGCTACCCGCGCTGCACGGACGTCAACCTGGTCGATAACGCATTATGGCTCAGAGACAGCCTATGGCTCAAAGACAGCCGTTAAGTTAAATGACAAGTCAATACGAAATGGTCGTGGACAACGCGGCATGAGCGAGGGGGGAATATCGTGGCCGTGAAGAAGAAGGATTCCGCGGCACGATCGAGGGGGAGGAATATCGTGGTCGGCCTAGGCAGAATCAAAAAGGGGGCTTACGGGCTACTTTGAGTGGGGGCTCGGCCACTCAAGGAGACGTAAGGCCAGGCATTTCAAGAGACTATCAAGGTGTACAGGCCATCACGCTTCGATATGTGAGAATGCCAAAGAGAATGTATCCAAAATGGCTTGTGATGCCAGCGACCGGTGCATATAGACTAAGTTGGCTTTGCTGATGGCAATCCATGTTTACATTGAAACAAAGTAGTCTAAGTTAACTAAATAAAGTGCCTTCTGAACATACTTAAAATGTAACGCACCAAATGATAAATAGTACTTCATGCAAATGAGTTAGAGAACGTGCCTATGACGTGCTAGGACTTGAGGCAAGGACACACCCTCGACACTGAATGTTTACGAGAATCATGTTAAGTTATTACATATGAATTGTTGACTAACTTGGTTTACTTTGGGCAGGGAAGGCCGGACAGTAAGTATGGGTAAGTCGTGCATGCATTTCCATGCAACACGTTGAAATTGGTAACACGAGATAGGTTATGATATATGCCATAAAACTGATCCTAAGGCAAGATTAGAAAGACAATGAATGATAGACGATGCAAAAAAGTAAATAAAATGTATTTAGTAATGATAGCATTGTGGGCGAGCTAGCCTCCCCACCAGTGCATAACAATGTACTGATAATCCCACAGATTGCTTGCAGGACGTAGAAGATGTCATCGGGTATGCGTGCTAAGGTGCGGAGCCAACTCTGGAGCCTTGGAGCGTTGCATGGAGCTGAAGCATCCTATACAGGACATAATGTATCGGAACATCGCCATGAATCATTCCATGTTGTAAGCCACTTGGTACGCCTTTTATGTTTCAGAGAGAGAGAGCTTAAGCGATTTGTAATATCGGCCTAGTGTCGCTTGTAAACTTCTTGAATGTCAATAAAGAGTTTGAATTCGCTTCAACTTGTGTTCGTTTACTTTCCGCTGCAAATGGGGACACTATGTGCGACTCTGTGGCCAAGCTCAAATCGGCCATTTATGGGATTAGCCTTACACGGGCACAACCTAGGCCTGTGCGGCATCATACCTTAGCGAGGATGATCAATCCTGCGGGAGCGGGGCATGACAGATAGGGAAAAGTCATTCAATAAAATTGACCAAACGTATGCGACACGGAACCTAGAAAGGTATCGAGTATTGTTCGAAGCCATCGACGGTGAAGCCATTCGATAGAATACGTTCACGACATGAGTTGAGGAACGGTAGGATGACCTGCACTCAGGAAGTCTCGAGGATGAGACTTGTTTTGAGTGGTGTATTATGTAATGACCCGTTCCGTCCTAGCGAAACACCGATTCAAACGGCAAGTACAACGACTCAAAGGAGCCGTCAACCCAAAGAGTTGGCATCGACCTGATGAAGAATCGATACAAGGCTTATATTAGCCCGTCAAGGATGAATCCAGACTTAGACTTTCAAAGGCGCGCTCGTAGTATCGCTCGGCCGATGCGAACATCGCTAAGGTGGGTGGCTCCGATGAACCCGTCTTTGCTTAGCCTAGACACATAACAATACGGACACTATTGCTAGAATCGCTAGGTGATAACACCGCACATGCTAATAAATGACTCAACGCACCTAGCTCAAATCGGCCGTTTCTGGATTAGCATTACACGGGCGCAACCTAGACCCGTGCGACATCACGCCGTAGCGAGGACGATCGCTCCTGCGGAAGCACCCACCCTCTCGATCTACTCTCCGCTCCTCTGCCGGACCACCGACCCCCCGCCGCCTCACTCCCCCGATCACTCCTTTCTCCCTCTCAGCTTTCTCTCTCTAAAACTCTTTTCTCTAAACTTGTTTTGTGGAGAACCACATGACTGCTTTGTTCTTATTATTTTATTTTTTGTTATTATTATTATTATTATTATATTTATTATTATTATTATTATTATTATTATTATCACCTTAGTAAATTGTTTATTATATTTCTGTAACAAAAGTATAATAGTAAGTTAACTCTACATATAATTTCAAATTAGGTTCTTAGCCCTAAACTAATTTTTAGATTTTAAGGTATTTCTCTGTAAATATTTTTGGCCCATAAAAACATTTTATGGTTGCAGATTTTCTATTTAATTAAGAAATAGTTTTTGACTTATAAATTATAACGTACCTAAAACGATTTTCTTTTCTAGATTTTCAAGGTAGTTATCTAAAATATATATATATATAATATATATATATATATATATATATATATATATATATATATATATATATAAAGTCGTATTTTACAAACCTAGAGTTTTTGCCGAAAACGGTTTTCTTGACTTTAAGTATTTTGTATTTTTTCTATAAATATTTTGACTTATGAAAAACTAATTTTTAGGGATTATAAATATTTTCTAAAATTCGTATGTATAATATTTATCCATTATTTCTTTTCTTCTGACCGTAACCAAGCCATTATACCTATCCTCCTGCCAATTCTGTCCTTCCTCGTATCGACCCTAACCAATTTGACCATTTTGGACCCAATGGAACTGTCCGTGCCACCATCAGAGGTCACCTTGCATAGTTGTTACACCAAAGTCGCAATTTGTGCCACATTGATCATTATAGTACGCCAGGAGTCACTACCAGGCAAGACACCTTGCCTTTACTGTTTATTTTTCTTGCTCAATATCATGCATACTTTATAATTATTTATTTCTAGCAAATATAAATTGTTATGCAAATTACTATACTTTAGTTTTCTTTATGCATTAGGCCTAGAGTTAAGGGACCACCTTTGTTTGTGCTGCATTCATGGGCCGACATGTGTACCACGATGTCAGGTGTCTCATATAGATTCGGACTTGCGTACCGACCGTACATCGGTGCGTACTAGACAAGCGTTAGGATATAACTGCTAATATAGTTGTCTAAAAGACTTACCGGTTATTAGAAATATCGTGGTGTGAATTCAGCACGAGTAGTGCATGGGAAGGGTGAAGACAGTTATTAGGCGCAGGGGCTTTCACACATTTACTTTTCTCTAGCTGCCATTTATGACTCAGCCGAGAGCTAGTGCGCCGTGCATTTATTTACTTTCCTCTAGATGCCACTAGTGCCTCGGTTGAAACACAAATGTGTCGTGCATTTACTTTCCTCTAGCTGTCGTTAGTGACTCACCCAAGAGCTAGTGGCCGTGCATTTATTTTCCTCTAGCTGCCTCTTAGCTCACACC
This sequence comes from Iris pallida, assembly GCA_029216955.1. Lineage (NCBI taxonomy): Eukaryota > Viridiplantae > Streptophyta > Magnoliopsida > Asparagales > Iridaceae > Iris > Iris pallida. The sequence goes on along the minus strand of JANAVB010030188.1, from coordinate 4,003 downwards.
CGAAATGGGCTATGTATTTACTTTTCTCTAGATGCCACTAGTGCCTTGGTTGAAACGCTAACGCGCCGTGTTTCTAGTCTCGGGAGCATTGTGTGGAACGTTGTCTTCAAAATGCATTTTCACATAGAATGGTTAAGGACCTTTATTTGTGTAGTCACATATAATTTTCCATTGAGCTTTATTTATTCAGTTATGGCATGATATTATGTGTCTTGTTACGTCCCTCTGAGGACCTGGTTATCTCGCCAGGTGTGTGCTCTTGTCTTTCGCAGGTGTTCTAGCTCTAGTCGTGATCATCACTATTTCTTCGAGGATGATTGCACTTGGATCGTCTTCGCTTCGCTCGCCAAATTCATTTCTTTTCTCATGTATTTTTCCTTTACTTGTTGTAGTGGATTTGTCTCCGCCCAACATATTGTATCAGGACAATTCATTATCATTATATGATATCTTTTATTCATTTATTTTGTTGTGGATGAGATTAGTTATGGTTCTACTGTATTATTTATTATACGGCTGGCATGTCTACGTTCCTAGTCCTACGTATTTTGGGACTGGTGCGTTACACCGACCACGGCCAGAAGGAAGATAACCTCCCGACAAATACGGAGGAGGAACAACCAGCTCTCATCATCCCCCCAGAGCAAGCTTCCTCAGACATTGCCTCACACAACAACGATATCGCCAGCGAGGCCCATAGACCAAGCTTTGACTTTGCTGCGACGGACAGGTTCCTCCAAGCGAAGGATGTTGGTTTTACTGGACCCCAGTAACCCCCTAAGTGCGCTGGCAGAAACAGACCCAGAAGCCCCCTTGTTGCTAGAGGCCTCCGACAGCCATCATCAAAGCTCGCCCATCTCAGAGGTAAAACCCCCCAATCCTAGCCATAGTGCCCCCAACAACAACCACAAAAAGAAGAAAAAATATGACACAGATCCGTCGTCGGCTATGACCACAAGGGCCGTCGCGAAGCTCACCAACCGCCCACCCTCCCTTCCAATGCATCCTCTCTTGAAATGTTCGGGGTCTGGCCAATAAATCGACACTGATTAGAATCATCAGCCTCAAGAAGATTCATAAGATCGATATTTTAGTTATCATCGAACCAAAAATTCCTCAAAAAAACTTAAATCCATCCAACTTCAGCTTGGATTTCAGGCCGCGGTCGCCGGTTGCAATGACATTTGGATCCTCTTCGCTGCCGATATCAGGTTTGACATCGCGCAGGACTCTGGACAGGCTCTCTCCTGCTGGATGGAACATCCGCTTCTTCCAACATGCTCTCTCCTATCTGCTGTTCAAGGAAGCTATAACCTTCCGGAGCGCAGGATCCTATGGAACATTTTGTTGGAGACTTACCCCCTAGCAACAACCTCCCGTGGCTATGCATTGGCGACTTCAACACTATCTCCTGCAGCGAAGAGAAGACAGGAGGACGCCCGCCCCCACAGCAGGCCATGAATGATTTCAACAACTTTATCTTTAATGCCCACTTAAGTACCCTTACCGACAACGCTTTCACTTGGTGCAACATGCAGGAATGTGCTAGAAGAAATACTCTCGTCTCGATCGCGCCTTGATAAAACAATTTTTGGAACGACATGGGCCTCACCACCAAATTATCCTACCTCAATACTACTGAATCGGACCACTCTCCCCTTCTAATTGAGCTCAGTAGCAGAAACAACCCTATCAAAAAAGCTTTCCAGTTCCTGGACTTCTGGAGGCATCACCCGCAATTCAAAAACACCATCGCATTCGTGTGGTCTCAGTGGATGATCCGGAACCCCTCACTCGGATCGCAGTTAGACTCAAAGCCACTAGAAAGACCCTCTTTTCGTGGAGCAAGTTCGCATTCGACAACATTTTCCAAACGGTCAGAACGGCGGAGGATGATGTCAACCGTGCCGAGATCCAGTTTACCACGGATAGAACCCCGCAGGCCCGATCCGCACTTAATTTGGCCAGAGCTATTCTCAAGTCCTGTCTGAAGGTAGAGACAGAATTCTGGAAGCAGAAGGCCAGATTAAAATGGGACTCTGAGGGAGACCGTAATTCAAGCTACTTCCGCTCTTGTGTAAAGGGCCGCAGGCATAAGCTTCATCTGCACCAAATCTGCGACATGAACGGAAACCGATTAGATGACCAGAGCCGCATTCAAAGGAGGCTGCCAACTTCTACACCAATCTATTCTCCAAAGAAGCCATCATCAAGGATGATGAGTTCTTGGCTAAGGTCCCCAATTTGATCTCCGAAGGGGATAACGAGCAGCTACTCACTAACCCTCCGCTGAGGAACTCAAGAATGCGGTCTAGGACCTTGATGAAACCAGCACTCCCGGCCGAATGATTTAGGTGTTTTCTTCAGATCTTGCTGGGATCTGATCACAGCAGACTTCCTCGAGGCCACCATCACTTTCTTCCAAGGGGCCACCTACCCAAATCCATCTCCAGTGCCAACCTAATCCTCATACCCAAAAAAGATTATCTGGAGACCTTCAAAGACTTTAGACCCATCAGCTGTGCACTTTCACAAATAAAATCATCTCGAAGATTATTAACAATCGTATGTCCTCTCTCCTCCTTAAGATTATCTCCGAAGAGCAAAGTAGTTTTATTCCAGGTAGGAACATCATGACAACATCCTTTTAGCTCAAAAAATGATCACATGTATGAAATTCCATCCAGAGGGGGTAATGTCGCCATTAAACTTGACACAGAGAAAGCATACGATCGTTTGGATTGGCAATTCAGGATTTAGTTTTAGGGCCTTCGGTTTCTCAAAATCTTGGATCGACATCATCTTCCGCTCGATCAGTAATTCGTGGTTCTCCATAGTCATCAACGGACAGGCCACAGGTTTTTTCGCTTCAAGCCATGGGGTTCGACAAGGTGACCCGCTCTCCCCCACCATCTTCATTATCGCGGCGGAAGCTCTCAGCAGAAATCTCAAAAGCATGGCCAATATCCCCAGATTCCATCACTTCCACACCACTACCGGATGCCCGCTGATCACGCATCTTGTCTATGCAGATGACATTCTCATTTTCTCGGCTGAAGATATCGGATCTGTCGAGGTGGTTCACACCACGCTGGAGAAATATGCTAGATGCTCGGGCCAACACATCAACACCAACAAAAGTGTCATCTATACTCACAACAAAGCAGACAGGCTTCACTCAACAGTGCTCTCCACCCTTACTTCCTTCTCTACTGCTTATCCGTCGTTCTCCTACTTGGGCTGTCCATTGGTTTATGGAAAGTCTAACACAGGCATCTTTGCGAGTCTAGTTAGTAAAATCAGATCCAAAATCGAGGAAAGGCAGAACGCGACCCTATCCCCAGGTGGCAAGTTGATTGATCAAGCATGTCCTATCCTCCATCCCCATCTACACCCTTGTCGTTTGCGCCCTACCGAAAAAAGTTCTATACTCGCTAAAAGCCTTATTTGCCAACTTCTTTTGGGGTCACTCCGACGGCAAGGATAAGTACCACTGGGTCAGCTGGAAAACCATGGCCAAATCCACCAAGGGGAGGGCTGGGATTCAGCAGACTTCTCCACATCTTTGATTCTTGCTCCATGAAACTGTGGTGGAAGCTATGCTTGGACAATTCACTTTGGACTAGGTTCATGAAGGCCAAATATTTCAGACTCTCTCACGTGTGTGCCGTTGCCAATAACAGATCTTTTATATCATGGCAAAGCATTCTCCATGGCGATACTGTGTCGAACCCCTCATCCGCCTTAAGCTCGGGGACGGATCGCTCATCGATGTTCCATGAACGTTGGCTTGGAGATGAGGTGGTCCAGCAGTCAACGACTAACAGATCTCCTCAAATATGGGAGCTATAGGATAGCTCCTGGATGGGGTGAGGTGGGACAGGGTCAGCACTCGAATTAGCACGGAGGCGGTCAACTGTCTCGCTGCCGCGGACTGTGGATCGTCGATTCCCTGGATACATTGTGGTAGTCGCCTAATCCCGACGGCACTTTCTCCTTAGCT
>JANAVB010030187.1:0-25724 GCA_029216955.1 Iris pallida | reverse complement strand
CATGGGAGGGGATCGGAGAATGCACGGGCGTGGCCCGCTCCGGGCGCGGGGGCGGCGGGCGGGCACGCGCGGGGCAGCACGGGGCTGGAAGGGGGGCGGGGGGTGAGGGGCTGCGGGGGCGGCGGGTGCGTCGGAGGCTGGGGGGCTGCGGGGGAGGCGAGCGCGGGCGTGGGAGGGGTACGTGGCGCGCGCGGGCGTGGAGCGCTTCGGGGCAGAGGGGGGCGACAGGCATGGCGCACGGGGCAGCGCGGGGCTGGGGGGGCGGGGGGGGTGGGAGGGGTACGCTAGGGTTTGTAAGTGTAAGTAGTAGTAATTATCCTAGTTTAAGAAATAGGATGAGAAAGTCTATTGCTTTATATATAATTATATATATTATATATATATATATATATATATAATATATATATATATATATATATATATACAAAGAAAATGCATATGACAAACCCTAGTTTAGAAATAGGATGAGAAAGTCTATTGCTTTATCAAGGTTCAATATCGGTATCGGAATCGGTATCAGACTTTCCTATGAGTATTGGTATCGGCGATATCGGTAGTATCTGCAGTTTCGGATCGGAGTATCGGATTTTTTTGGTATGGGAAACAAATAATTATCGGTAGTATCGGATTCTTTTACATGCTTTTACAACCTTATTATGCTTCAACCTAGGTTCACAATATCGGTATCGGAATCGGTATCGGACTATTCCTATGCTGTTTAATTTTCTTTGACGAATTGACCGGAACAAAGACCCCCAATGTCGGCATCGGTCATATTTGGTATCGGTCGGTATCGGATCGGAACATGCCAAACATATCGGTATCGGCCGTATCGGATCGGTATCGGCCGATACTTAAAATATATATATATAATATATATATATATATATATATATATATATATATATATATTATATATATATATAGATATATATATATATATATGTAAAATATAATATATATATAATAATATTTTTTGTAAAATATATATATATATATATATATATATATATATATAATATATGTAAAATATAGATATATATATAATATATAATATATATTATATATATATATTATAAATATATATATATATATATATATATTTACTGACTCGTCAAGTTGAACCGTGTATAACATGCTCGACGCTTAAGAGGAATCATTTGGACTTAGTGGTATCGGTATCGAACTATCGGTATCACTAGCGACTATGACTATCGGTATCGGTATCGAACTATCGGTATCGCACTATCGGTATCGGACTATCGGTATCGGTATCGCACTATCGGTATCGAACTATCGGTATCGGTATCAAACTATCGGTATCGGTATCCATATGTACTTAGTATCGATCGTAGCAGATTAGTATCGGTATATCGGTTTGGTATATGTCGTATCGGATGGTATTGACCTTAGCGAATTGGTATCGTCCTATACGATATGTATCGGCCGTATAGCTAGGATTCGTACCGGCCTTATCGATTCGGTATCGGCCATATCCGATAGGTATCGGCCGTATTGGATATGTATTGGCCGTATCAGATTAGCATGGTGGAAGGTTTAGTAACAATTGTACTTAGATTTTTCTCTTCTCGAGCTAGAATACCATTGCAAGAGAGTCACGAGAGAGTAAAAAAATCTCTACATATTGATGTTTACGAGAGTGATTGGCCAATTACAGTAACACACATGCTACATTTTCTATCAGGGAATGAGAGATTGAAGGCAATAACATATAGAGTTGTATTTCGAAAGAAGACGAACTCCTATAAACTCTTTGTTCATAAACAAGCTATAGATGAACTACTATAAACTCTTTGTTCTGTATTCTCTATATCTTGTTTTGTGAACAAAGAGTTTGTACTAGTTCTTCTCCCGAAATACAAGTCTATATGTTGTTGCTTTCAATCTCTCATTCCCTGATGGAAAATACAGCATGTGTGTTATAATTGGCCAATCACTCTCGTAAACATCAATATGTAGGAGATTTTTTTACTCTCTCGTGACTCTCTTGCAATGGTATTCTAGCTCGAAAGAGAAAAATCTAAGTACAGTTGTTACTAAACATTCCACCATGCTAATCTGATACGGCCGATACATATCCGATACGCCGATTCCTATCGAATATGGCCGATACCGAATCGATAAGGCCGGTACGAATCATAGCTATACGGCCGGTACATATCGGATAGGACGATACAATTCGTTAAGGCCAATACCAATTTGATACGGTCTATACCAAACCTATAGACCGATACTAATCTGATACGTTCGATACTAATACATCCGGCCTATATACCAGCGGATCCACCAGTTACATGATTATATACTAATTCTGTTTAGTTTGTCTTATTATACAGATTTTCAAATCCAATCTGTGATGGATCGTTATTTCGTTGATCGTACACGGATGTACAAACGACAACACGAGAGCAGAATAGGTGTGAGTGATAATTTTCAGGCAGGCGTGGAAGTGTTTCTTAAGTATGCCATGAGCAAAGCTCAGTATATAGACGGTAACAAAATCAAGTGTCCATGTCGTAATTGTCGCAATAGACGTTACGAAGAAGTGGTGAGTGTAAGAGATCATTGACCCGTAAGGGTTTCGTACGTGATTACGGCCTCTGGTCAACGCAAGGTGAACTACATGCGGAAAGACAGGTTGCGAATGCTGCTACTTATGCTTTTGATGATAATGCTACAATGGATTTTGTCGTCGAAGACGACGAATGCTCTGTTGATTATGGAGACATGCAGAACCTTGCACGAGATATGGTGTACGAGCGGCATGGCCTAATTTTGATCCGAAGGATCCTAATCCCGAGGCGAAGGAGTTCTATGATATGTTTCAGGATGCTGAAACTTCTTTATATCCGGTTGTGAGCCACATTCCGTACTGTCAGTGATGATGCGGTTGTTGAACATAAAATTCGATTTTAACTTGCCACAAACTTGCTATGATCGGATTATACAACTAACCAAGGAGGTGTTACCGAAGGAATCAAAAGAGCTTCCAAAAAATTCTACAAGTCGAAGATGATGGTCTGACAACTGGACTGGGGTACGAAGATAGATTGTTGTCGCAACGGATGCATGTTGTACTAGAAGGAGAACGAGGATATAGAAAGTTGCAGCTTATGTAATACGGATCTTTACAAGCCAGTCAGGGAAAAAAAAGTCAACTAGAAAACGACGTCCTTAGAAGTATATGCATTACTTGTCGATCACGAAGCGCTTGCAGAGGATGTATATGTCTCAGAATACAGCAGAACACATGACGTGGCACAACGAAGAACGCACAAAGGACGATGGAGAATTGTCACATCCTTTGGATGGAGAGGCGTGGAAATATTTGATTTTCGTCATCCAGATTTTGCTGCAGAGCCTAAAATGTAGCATGGGGCTATGTTCTGATGGCTTCGCCCCTTTCGAGCATTGGGATCTCAATACTCCTGCTGGCCGGTCATTCTGACCCCTTATAATCTGCCACCATGGATGTGTATGAAGACTCCTTATATGTTCTTGACAGCTATCATACCGGGTCCCAAAAATTCGACGAAGAATATCGATATATATTTACAGCCGTTGGTGGATGAGCTGAAACAGCTGAGGGAGATCGGCGTCACGACCTATGATATTTCCATAAAACAGAACTTTCAGATGAGAGCTTCACTGATGTGGACAATCAATGATTTTCCGCATACGGTATGCTGTCGGGATGGAGTACTCACGGCACCATGTCTTATCCGATATGCATGCAAAATAGTAAGGCGTTCCGCCTTAAGCATGGAGGAAAAACTTCTTTCTTTGATTGTCATCGTCAATTTCTTCCCGCGAGTCATCCTTGGAGAAAGAACAAGGATGCGTTCAGAGCTGGAAAACAAAATTTCTCATCCGCCTGCCAGATTGTCGGGATATGATATTTGGGAAGATGTAAAGGACTTGCCCACTGTAATGAAAGATATCGAACAATCGTGTCGATGGGTTCGGACAAACCCATAACTGGACCAAACGGAGTATCTTCTGGGACTTGCCTTATTGGAAAGATAATCTTATGAGGCATAATCTTGATGTTATGCATATCGAAAAGAATGTGTTCAATAATGTCTTCAATACCGTCATGGATATTAAAGGAAGACGAAGGACAATCCAAAAGCAAGACAAGACATTGTAGATATGCAAGCATCCTTATCTGAACTTAATACAAAGGGGAGCTGGTGGACAAATAACTAAGCCGATAGCACAATACATATTGAGCAAGGAAGATAGATTAATAATCTACAAGTGGGTATCTACTTTAAGATTTTCCGACGGCTATGTGTCGAATTTGTCTAGATGCATTGATCTCAATGAACGCAAGCTAACGGGAATGAAGAGTCATGACTGCCATGTGTTTATGGAAAGATTACTGCCCATTGCTTTGAAAGAGTTGTTGCTTTCTACTGTATGGGTTCCGTTGGCCGAACTATCAATATTCATTAGGGATATTTGTTCAACTAAGTTGACTATGCAACATATGGTTAAACTTGAGGATAAGATTATGTTAACAATTTGCAAGTTGGAAAAATATTTTCTGGCTTCTTCGACAACATGGAGCATCTACCGATTCATCTAGCATACGAAGCCCGTGTCGGTGCATCTGTTCATTATCGATGGATGTACCCATTTGAAAGGTACATAAAAATCGATATAATTTAAGTTGAATTTAGTGAGTTTTAAAATTCATTCTTAATTCTCAAGATAATTTGTCTCTCTAATACCTACACCATCTAAAGAAGAAAGTTGGCAACAAGGTTCATATAGAGGCTTCGATATGCGAAGCATATCTTATCGAAGAGGTGTCAAACTTCTCTCTCATTTATTTCGATACCATGTTAAGATAAATCGAAATAGACCTCAAAGGAATGACGAGGACGTTGAGGATGGAGGTATATTCAATGTAAGGGGCAAGCCTGTTGGGGCTAGTAAAAAATGGTGGTTGACTGATGACGAGTATGATGCCGCTTACCGATATGTCTTGTTAAACTGTGACCTACAAGAAGTGAGATTTGGAGAAGTAAGTCAGTACACTTGCACTCATATTTCGAATTTGATGAAGTAAGTGACTACATTATATTCTTATTTTCTCTAATAGTGTATTTAGAGATGAAGTCAAAATGAGGACACCGATATTACCGATGAGGGACTTAAAGAGAGGTTGATTGTACATTTCCGTCATGGTTTCGCAAATACGTAAGTAACTGAGATTATAATTGAGATTGATTTTATATATTCTTATAAAATACGTAAGTAACTGAGATTAAAAATATATAATCTAAAACATTTAAATTATAAATATTTATTTACAGGTTTTATTGCCTGAAACAACACTCACTAATAAGAGTGTTCGTTATCTGGCATTAGGACCGAAGAGGCAAACGAAGACTTGGCCAGGCTATGTCGTTAATGGCTTCAGGTTTAAGGCAACTCAGAATGCTATAAATGTTGAATTTATTAATGACGACATTAGTACCAAGGATTTCGGTGTTTGCATAAGAGGCACCATCTATGACGACGAACCGGACTTTGACTATTATGGAGTGCTTCGGATATTGTAGATTTACAATATACTGGCCCATATGATATGCATATTGTGATGTTCAAATGTGAGTGGTTCGATACGACCAAATATCGGTTGGAGAATCGATAAACAATTTGGATTTATCGATATAAATCATCGCAGGAGGTATAGAGGGTCGATACATTTGCGATAGCAAATCAGGTTGTTCAAGTCTACTATACAAGCTACCCAAGGCATCGTAGAGATCGATTTGACTGGTGGCAGTATGCAAGATTAAATCTAGAAATACATTCAACGTTGGAGATCCAGCATACCAAGAGGACCAGATCGATAAGTCCCAATACTTGGGACAACACTCGGATACAGTGGATGTTGAAGATATTGTTGAGGAAAATAGAAGGGAGGAAGAGGTTGATACACAAGACTTAGCTATCAACCAGGGGAGAAAGAGGCGTCTTGTCCCAAATATTGAGGCAGAAGAAGAAAAAGAAGAAGAAGAAGAAGACGAATTTGATGGGGATGAGGATACAGATGAAATCGACGATGAAGATAAGGATGGGATGAGGATGAGGAGGAGGATGATGATGAAGACGAGGCCGAGGATGAGAACGAAGACGATGATTAGGTTAAATATTGTTGTATATTAAAAATACTTCCAATTACGTGAATTAAGTTTGACCTCATAAAAGTAATTACGTGAATTCATATTTTTTTCGTTCGTTATTTACTTATTGCAGATGGCACTCCTAGTCTTTTTCGTCGCGGCGGCACTCATCTCCTACTGGTGGTATGTATATTTTAGTTTAGAATTTTATATTCATTTACACTTTTATATTGTTAATTTTGTTTATGTGTTCTATTTACAGGTCATGATGGCTGGCCGTGGTCGTGGTTCTGGTGGTGGTCGTGGTGCTGGTGCTGGCGGTGGGTGGTCGTGGTCGTAGTGGTGCTGGTGGTCGTGGCCACATTCAATCTTCCCAGGATGTGACCCATCCAGCGAGCCCGACCCGAAGAGTACCCCAGGCACAGGCGTATCCCGCCGTCGATCGAGTACTTCATCAAGCATGAGTCTGGATCTGCTAGCGGATCCGTTCTGCTATCGGACCCACCAGCGAATCCACCATCGGATCACCAGTGGATCCCCCAGTTACTGTACAGTAGGCCCCAGAGTACCCCCATACTCGTTCATCCGGTTACTGGGGAGTACATCGCGACCGGCGGATCCTCCGACGGCACCAGAGAGGCCGAGAGGCGAGTTCCGACGAAAGCTATGGCCCGCGGGGACCTCATAAGTAAATTTAAGATAATTTATTAAATTTCTTTATTTATTCAAGTTAATAATCCAGTCGTCTCTTCTTTGTAGGTTTTTTCTGTTTAATGTTGCCAGGGCTCTTGGAGAAATTATCAGGGCTAACTTCCATGGTCCCTACCTCAACTTTTTTCGGTGCCCCCAAACTTGAAGTACGTCTGGCTCGACGAGTTGAGGGTGTATATCTATATCTTCTAGTTAATTATTAGTTACTCTTTAATCAACATTTTTAAATTACGTGATAATTGAATTTGTATGTTAGACGACGTACTGGTGGCCCCCCATCGCGAGGACGCGATCCGCAGGACCTACAGAAGCGCTGCCTCGAAGAAGATGGAATTGATTCATGACCTAAAATAGGACAGACGAGGCCGAATTGGATCCGACATGACTATTATGAGGACCTCTTAGATATGATGAATACTCCTGCGTACAAGAGAAATCGGAGAAGGCGAAGGCGAACAGACGGGCCGCAGGGCTTCATACGGGGGGGATCAAGGCCCCACGCAGCGACGCTTGCAGATCTGGTGAGATCGTAAATTTATTTCACTATTGAATTAGGTATTATTAATATACGGACTTAATTAAGTTCTACGAAAATTTCGTATGCAGACCCAACGGCGGTGAAGGAGGGAAGGGCGCCAGAATCAGTCACCATGCACGACGTGTTCCAGCATACGCAAGAGACGGAAGGACGGAGCTTCGTCGACGAGAGGGCCAAGGAGACTGATATAAGTACTTATGTTTATGAGATTTACGTTAGAATTAAAAGTATTCGACTATAACTTAGTTAAACTTAGGATTCACACTTAGCCTAGTGAAACATAGGATTTAGATTACAACTTAGGTAAATCTTATAATAAAAACACATTCATTTGATAGGCTGCGTATCGTGAGGACCTTAGTCGGGCTCAGTTAACTGACACCGAGGATGTCGGTGAAACGATGCCCGCCCGGACGCCCTCTTCTTTGGCCGCTCGTAACGACTTGTTCGTAGATACCGTCGGCGGCTTTAAGAAAGGGCTCCTGCACGGAGTCGGCTCCCTAGGGCCGTTGACATGGCGACTCAGAGATTTCCACCGACACCACCTCCTCCTCGGGCCCTGGCAGACGATGATGTTAGGTCGCAGCTTACGCAGCTGCACGAGGCGGTGTCGTCCTTGCGGGAGCAAATTGCCACGTACTTTCTGTCTCCGTCTGCTGCCGGTCCGTCTGCTGCTGGTGTCGGTCCGTCTTCTACTGGTGCCGGTCCGTCGACTGCTGCTCCCGGTCCTTCTTCCGTCGGTCATCTTTCTTTCAACCCTGCTGCCCCTCTGGTACCGCCTTCGACTGTGACGGCACTCTTTGATCTATCACCAGAGCAGCTACGACTAATTCTGAGCACTGTCTTCGAAGGCTTGCCGCCGTACCTGGTGGAGCAGTATATCGGGGCAGGAGGGATTACCACCACCGGACAATCGAACTCCTCCTCCTCCTTGAAGTATTGTATAAGAAAATTTGGAATATTTGTAAATTTTAGAATATTTGTGGGAATTTCGGATTATAATGACGGATATTAGTTTATGATTTTAAATATTTGTGATAATTTTATATTGGTTTGGTTTGGTCATGTGATTCTTGGATAATTGGTGTACATTAAATTGTATGTGCATATTTGGTCTATGTGATTTTGGATAATTGGTGTGCATTATATATTTGGTCTATGTGATTGTTGGATAATTGGTGTGCGTTATATATTGGTTTGGTTTATGCATATTTGTGTGAACAGGAAAGCTCTGCATTTTTTTTCAAAAAAATCTCAGTTAGCGACGGACTAGTGACCGCTTAGCGACGGATGTTTCCAGTTTTCCGACTACTTTTCGACGGAATATCCGTCGCTACCTGGAGAATTGAAACTGTTTCCAGTTAGCGACGGGTGGTCACGGATTGTGTCGAAAAATCCGTCGCCAAGGTTCTGGAAATACCTAGTTCGACGAATAGCGACGGAACATCCGTCGCCAAGGTTCTGGAAATGCATGACATTTCCAGAACCATAGCGACAGATTATCCGCCACAAGTCAGTCGCTACGTCGATGAGCGACGGAGTCGCGACGACATATCCGTCGCCATGGTTCTGGAAATCAAGCATTTCCAGAACATGGTCGACGGATTATCCGTTAGGATTTCGTCGCTAATCCGTCTTTTGTTAGCGACGACGATCGACGGAATAGTGACGGAACGATACACTCTGATACGCTGTTACGACGGTTTACCGACGGAACGTTCCGTCGCTAGCGTATACACAGTTCAGTATTTAATACTTGAAATCGACGAAAGACCGTCAGAAAGTCGTCGCTAATGCATCGTATTGTGATGACGAAAAGTCGTCGCTATTCCGTCGCATGACGACTACTTAGCGACGGAGCTTTTTTAGCGACGAGCTGATTGTCGACGGATTATTTTGACCAAGATCCGTTAGTAATCGGTCGCTAATACTGATTGCCGACGGATGGACGACGGATCTGGCCGTCGCTAAATCGATATTTTGGTAGTGTTTGCAGTCTACGAAATCCTGCCTGAGAATATGAAAGAAGCAATTTCAATCAGAAGGCTGCTGTTAAGATGTCTGTCAAATACAGAAGCCAAAAATGCATTACGCGAGGCTCACGATGGCGTTTACGGGGCTCACCAACCTGGACCGATGTTGCAAGATTGTCTCCGTCGGATGGGCTACTACTGGCCTACGACGGTAGCAGACGCAGTCAACTATGCAAAGAAGTGTAAGGCTTGTCAGATCTACACAGATTTTATACATCTGTCGTCTAAATTCTTGCACCCAATGGTGGACTCTTGGCCATTTGAAGCATGGGGAATGGACATCATTGGCCCAATCACCCCGCCGTTATCCAAAGGGCACCGGTTTATACTTGCAATCACCGACTACTTCTCTAAGTGGGCGGAAGCTATTCCGTTGGCAGAGGTAAAGACATCAAACGTGATTAGTTTCATAAAACATTACGTCATTTACCATTTTGGACTGCCACGGAGGATCATTCATGACAATGGTCCACAGTTTGCAAGTCATGCCTTCTATCGATTCTGTGACAAGAATCGGATTCAGAATGTTGCTTCAACAGCATATAACCCATCAGCTAATGGCCTGGCCGAAGCCTTTAACAAGACCATAATCAAGATTCTCAAGAAGTTTGTGTCTTCAAACAAACACGACTGGAATGAAAAGTTGGGCGGATGCTTATGGGCGTACCGCTCTACGAGTCGGACGGCTACAGGAAATATACCGTTCTCTCTGGTGTACGGAGCGAGGCAGTTCCCATTGGAGACTCAGATCCCCTCACTTCGTGTGGCCCTTACTTACCGATTGACATCGGATGATAACTACCGCCGACGGCTACAAGAATTGGAAGCTTTAGACGAGAAGCGCTTGCAAGCTCAGCAAAGTATCAAGCTCTATCAAGCATGTATCTCTCGGGTTTTCAATAAGAAAGTCAAGCAGGACATTCCAAATAGGCGATCTCGTCTTGGCCGTTCGCAGACCGATGGTCATGACTCACAAAACTGCTGATAAATTTCAGTCCAAGTAGGAGGGTCCATTCATCATCGAGACCGTATTGTCCAACGGCGCATACTGACTCGTGAAGCAGAATGGAGACTTGCTCTTGATGCCCATAAACGGCAAATTCCTGAAATACTATGTCTAAGGACATGCTGCTACTTCCTCAAACCACCAAATCTCCCAGACCATCGAGTTATGTACACCAAGTACCTCTGAACTTACACTCTATTTTACTCCAGGTAGATTCACATCGTATCTCCCTGAGTGGCAAGTCATGTATGCTGATACCTCTGAACTTCACTCTAATACTTTATCACACAGGAAACTTCCTGGTCCTGATTATGCGTATCACGTCCATATTACCTCTGATACCGAAAGTCTTTTGACTTAACACCTGTACCCAACCTGGGATAAAAGACATGGTTTTAAGACCACAAAACCTATCACGTCCATATTACCTCTGTTAGGTTTTGTCTCAAAATCTATTACTCGTACCACCAGTACGCAGAAGAGTAATAGGTCCACCAATAATTATTCTTGTTTATCGTGTGTGACGTCCATATTACCTCTGATGCCGATATTCTCCCGACTTAACACCTGTACCCAACCCGGGATAAAAGACATGGTATTAAGACTACAAAACCTATCACGTCCATATTACCTCTGTTGGATTTTGTCTCAAAATCTATTACTCGCACCACCAGTACGCAAAAGGGTAATAGGTCCATAAAAGTTGTCCTAATCTATTACTCATACCATCCATGCACAAAAAAAGGTAATAGGTCCACAAAATATCATTCAAATCTATTGCTTGTATCTCCAGATGCACAAAGGACAATAGGTCCACAAAAAGTCCCCAGTAGGATGTCCTTTATCAAAACACAAATGCTGTATTAGGCCCTATAGTATAAGTACCACAGATACCACAAGCAAAGAATGGAGTGAATGTATTCTGTTTATTCAAAATCGGTTACATTTATAGGACTACATCAACAGCAAAAAAAAGAAAGGAAAATCCAGTAACACATAGTTTGGTCAGTTTGGCAGCACTTCGCCTTCATCAAAGACAGTTTCGTAGCCCTCGAAAGAAGTCATGTTTTACTGCTGAGAAGCAAACAAGGCTATTGAATCTTCGAGAAGCTGTACAAGGAAGGCAAATATAGCATGCTTTTATTTCCTCGTATTGCGGACATCTTAGGCCCGTTCCTCCAAAAGACCATACCTTCAAAAAACATCCCTAGTGTTGCTTTTGCCTACTTGGCGAGCCGTGAAAATAGAACTTTACGATGACGCCCCACACCGTCCGACTCTCCGATGTATAAAGGTTTTCTACCATCTGAGGAAAACCTTCCAAAGCATGAAGGGGGTATGAGCTCTCTGATGTGTGTTTCAAGCGTTGCATCTTCACCATACCCAAAATTGCTGATACTGGTCCTGGAGAAATTTGCTAGCCAGACCCCTACAAAATATAAAAAAAAGAGGGGTTAACAGACAAAAGAAAACAAAGTTTATTCTTCAGCTATACGGACTAGCCAAATAGAACCTATGCGGCCTAGTTATGAGGGATGCGCATGCGGCTTTAGAACATGAGACGGATGCAGCTCAATCGTACAGTTCTGTTAGGCAGCACTCATGCAGCTCAATCATGAGGCCTTTATGCGGTCCAAGTTATACAGTGCTTATGCGGATCAGTCTTGAGGCACTTATGCGGATCAGTCTTGAGGCACTTATGCGGTTCAGTTATGCAGTACTCATGCGGATCGATCAAGGAATCACTTATGTAGTCCAGTTATGAAATACTTATGCGGCTTGGACAGGGTCAATTATATAGCGCTCATGCGCCCAGTCACGAGGCACTAATGCGGGTCAATAACGCTTATGCGGCTCAGCCCATGCGGCCCTATCATACAGAACACATGCGGTCCAATGAGATTGTAAAACCCCTAAATTTTCTATATTTTTATATTAAATTTAGTACTGATTTAAATTTTTTTTATTGTATTGTACGTCGTGTAGTCGTATTTTACGTCGCGCACGAAATTTTATTTTTCTTGCTCGTCGAATGCGAATATGTGCGAGCGTACACATTTTGGAAACATTTTTTTCTATTTTTATTGTTTCAAGAAAATATATAATAATTATTTTTGCTATCAAAATTCTAAATTTATTTTTATTTTTGAAAAGCTCTTTTTAGACAGTTATATTAATAAAATATATTCTAATAAAATGGTATGATAGAAAAGTGTATATTTGTAATATCATTTGTGCATACATATTTCGTAATTAATTATTAGCTTATTTTGACAAATAATAATGTAATTTTCGAAATTATTATTTATAGTATTTTTGGAAAATATATTTCAAAATTATTGTGGAGATTTAAATCTTGATTTGAATTTATGTATTTATTTAAATAGTTAAATAATTAAAATTTGATTTATTGATTTGATTTTAAACTAAGGGAATTAAATTAGATTTAATTGGATTTGGATTTTGATTTGATTTGATTGATTTTAAATTAAATTAGGAAATATCTAAATTGGGTTTTAAAGGAATCCTAATTCTTATCCAACTGGGAATTCCCACATCCTATAAATAGGCAGGTACTCCTCCATATTATTTCTCCACAAATCCTTCCACAAAATTTCCACAAAGTGTACGTGCGTCGTGTCGGTGTCCATCTCTTCCGTGTCAGCCGTGACGGCCTCGGGTCCGACCCCGGGTGTCTTTCCAATAGGTTATTTCTTTACAAATACATTCATTTCTCTTCTTGTTGTCCGACAATCCGGACCTCATCACCGTCCTCGTGTCCGACACTTGGACACAAGCCCTAATCATAAACCCAACCCTAACCCTAACTCTAGCCTATAGCTGCCGCCCCTCCTGCCACCGTCCATCATCACCCACACCCAACTGCCGTAACCACAGCCTCCGCCCCATCGACGTCGCCTCCTCTTCTCCCCGTCTCCATCGCCATCAACACCAACACCAACCTAACGACCAACCCCTAGCGGTCAGCGCCACCCCACCATTGCCGTAGCCACCAAAACAATCACCATTGCCGCAGCCACCAAAACAATCACCCCAGACCCTGGCCAACTCCGGCCAACTCCCAGCCGCACCACCACCGACCCACCATCGACAGCACCACCTTCGATCAAACCACCGTCACCAAACACGCACAACTACCACAGGCCACCGGCCGGAAACCCAATCCGCCACCAACAAAACAACAGATTAGATGAGAAATCCTCACCTGAGTCGACCGCCGCCCCTCGCCGTGTCTCCATCCACCTGGCCGCCGTCCCCACGTCCAGCAGAACCCAGCCGTACGACCTCCGCCAAACCCTCGCCGCTCGCCTGAGCTCCTTCTCCTCCGCCGTGTCCGCTGGCGCCGAAACCCTCCGGCGCGCCCGACTCAGCCCGACCTAGCCGTCCGCCAAACCCCGGCCATCTCGGCCGAAACGCCGCCATGGCCACAGTCCCGCCACCGCACCCCTCCGATCACCAAAGCCTTTTCTCCGCCTGAGCATCCCGATCCCGCATGCGCCGCCTGCTCCAGCGCACCACCGCCGGAGCAGCGCCCCTCCACGTCGAGCCCCAAAACCCTCGGCGTTCCCCGACCTCTCCGGCTAACCTTCTTCCCGCTGCTCCGCCTCTTCTACTCCCCGCCGCCGCAAGCGCACAGGAGCAGCGCCCTTCTCCCTCATCCGCGAGCACGCCGGCGCCACCGCGTCCGGCGAAGCCTCCTCGACTTTTCGCTGGCTTTTCTCCTCTCTCTACTCTCTGTACTCTCTCTTCCTCGGGTGAATGGAAAAGAGCCGATTGTTTTATTATTATTATTATCTCTTTCTATTATTTTTTTGAATGAATCTCTTTTAATTCTATCACTTGTTTTTTTTGGGAAGTGGTTCTCCTCGAAAGAGGAGAACCAGCAACCAGCGTTTGTATTATTATGTTATGTATTATTTTTTTACCTTACTGTTTGTTATTGTTAATCATTATTATTATTATTATTATTATATTATTATTATTATTATTATTATTCTCATTATTATTATTATTCTCATTATTATGATATTTTTCATCATTATTATATTTGATAAAGATAGTTACTATTATTATTCTCATTATTTTCATTATGTTATGGTTGGTGTTACTTGTAAAATTATCTAGTTGCTAAATATTAGTAATTATAAAATTTTAGGAAAAATATTATTAACCAAATTATGTTATGAATTTCCAGTATATTATTTTGGCAAATAAAATATGTAGTTACTACTAAAACTTTATTTTGACAAATTAGGATTTTGGCCTAAAAACTATTTTTACTCAAGTATGTCGTATATAAAATATTTTGGTAACAAATTACAGTTTTAATATAAATATTTATTTAAATATCTTTTGATTACCCTCCTGTCCGTGCCAACAAATTCCGTTTTCCTATTCCTTCGCCTGTCCGTGACTACCCCTGTCAACCCAAACTAATTTGACCCTTCTGGACCCAATGGAACTGTCCGTGCCACCATCAGAGATCTCCTTGTGTAGTTGTGACATCGAAGGCAGATTTTGTGCCAGCGTGAATTGTACCACCGGGAGTCCTACCTGGCAAGACACCTTGCCATTTGTTGTTTACTTATTTTAGCTCATATTTCATGCATTATTTATTTTCTTTATGCAAAAATAAACTGTGATACATGGCATAACCTGTTAGAACTTACTGTTCATTTATATTTCCTGCTATGTATTATTTTTCTCACATTAAACCTAGATTTAAGGGACCACCTTGTGTATTGCATTCATTGGCCTTGACATTGTAACACGAAGTTGTGTGTCGCATGTAGGATACGGAAGTACGTGATTGGCTGGCCACCAGTACGTACAAGCCGTGCGATAGGAATAACCGTAATAGAGGTTGCATGCTTAGTTTGACTTAGCGGTTATAGAGGTTACTGTTGTGGATACAACAGAGTAGGCATTGGGGGAAGGACAATTCCTTAGTATGGGCTTCGATGCACTTTCCCTTGTGACCCGGACTCTCCACTGGAGATACGGGGTTGTTGACCCATGATTACTGACGGCCACTGACGATTCTGTGGAACGTCAGCTCTTACTGATGGGGCCTCTGGTGCCCAAGGGGGGACTATGCCGATCCTATTTAGCTAGGGCCCATGCGTAGGAAGGATTGTTCTTAACTATATTTCATATAGAACGGTTAGGCACCTTTATCCGTTAGGTACGAGTACTTTTGGTTTGGGTACTTGTATTTGACCGTGGCTTGGAACAATAACTTGTCGCGGATTAGTTTGCCACTCTTGTCCTGTTTGGTTGTAGGTGTGACTTACTACTTCGAAGAGAAGGTATTGAACCTTGTTGGGGTCCGGATACCATATTGGATTCATAGCATGGAAAGATACGCTACCGTGAATTAGTTTACCATCTCCTGTCCTTGTTTGGTTGGGGGGATGGTACGCTCGTTCAGTAGGTGCGTATTGGACCATGTTATAATTCGATTTACTTATTTATTTGAGGAATATTTATTCAGTTTATATGGCATGATATTATGTAAAACCCTAAATTTCTACTTTTTTTATTTAAATTTTGGTACTGATTTAATTTTTTTATTGTACGTCGCGTAGTATCTTTTACGTCGCGTACGAATTTTATTTTTCGTAATTGCTCGACGAGTGCGAATATGTGCGAGCGTACATATTTTTAGGAAAAACATTTTTCGTATTTTTTTTATAGTTTCAAAATATATCTAATAAGTATTTTAGTTATCGTTCCAAAATTTCAAATTTGTTATTTTATTTATAAAGCCTTTTTTTACATAGTTATAATTAAATATGATTAATAAAATGGTATATTAGAAAAGCAAGTTTTATATTTTAAAATTATTTAGCATATATATATGTAATTTTGAAATTAATTAATAGCATATTTAATAGATGTGAAAAAGATATTTTAATCTTGTTTAATTTAATAGTTTATTAATTTGGATAATTTAAATTGGGAAAGGTTTTGTTTTACACTTTTAAATATAGGAGATATCCATATTTGATTTGGATTCGTTCCAATTATTTTTTTAAACTATTTAAATTAATAGTGAATTTATCTAATGGGGATTTAAACAATCCCAATCTTTATCCTAATGGGAATTCCCACGTCCTATAAATAGGCAGGTACTTCTCCATAAATTCCATAATTTTTCCACAATCCAATTCTCCACCAAAATATCCATTGTGCATCGTGTCTGTGTCTTCCATCTACTATATCCCCTCCGTTACAGTTACAAGTTTATGTTCTGTCCGACAATCCCGGACTCAACACCCACTCCGTGTCACGCAGGACACCACCACGTCATCCATGTCATGTCGGACAACCCGACGCGACGACACCCTAACCTAACCACAACATTATCACCACTCCCATCCCCGATTCCGAGCCTCTGCCATAGTCACGACCATCGCCACCAGACCCTTCCCTTCCACCTGACCATCCGCGCTACTACTATCGCCGGCACCACACTAACCCAGACAACCACCACCAGGCCTATCTCCACCACCGACCACCATCTTCACCACCATTAGCACCACCGCGGCCACCAGGAGAACCCCACACCACCATCGTCGCTACCTCCATCATCCCAACCCGGACTGCCACCAGAAATTCGCCCACACCACCATCACCACCAGATAAGTCGACAAAAAAATAAAAAAATTGGAAACCCTCACCTGTTCTCCCGCCAGTGCCACACCTCGTCGAGTTCGCAGCACATTCCGTTCGCCGCGCAGTTGACGCCGACTCGAACCGACGACAGCCGAAATGAGCCTCCCTTGTCGAGAAACCCCGCCTAACTCCCAATACCGCGCGTGGAGCCACGGCGCCGCCCGTGGCGAGCTTCCGCGCCACCCGCGCGCCCGAAACCCCGGGGCCCCTCCTTGTCGTAGCCGTACACCGCCCAGGGCCGTCCGCGCACCTCTACCAGAGCCGCCGTCGGCGTGCCGTGCCAGCGCTAGTGGCCGCCCGCCCAGCAGCCGAGCGCCGCCCTCGGCGCCGACCACTCTCCACTGCCGCCCGCCGCATCCGCAAACCCACATTTTCTGGCGAGATCCGCGCCCTCTCCTCTCCGACCGACCGCGCCATCTTTCCGTGCGTCCCCTCCTCCGCTGTTGACCCATGCGCCGAGCACCATCACCGCCTCATTGGAGCGCCGCCGGCCGGTGAGAACCCCCCGGTAAACCCTCTCTTCACTCCCATTTCCCCTCTTCCTCTTCAATCTCTCTCTCTCTCTCTCATGACTAAATGAGGGTGGGGAAGGGATGAGCTGTGTGTGGTTATTAAGGATTTTTTCTTATTATCATTATTACCATCTTTGTTATTACCACTGCTAATATTATTATTAGTTTATTTATTATTATTATCATATTTATTATTACTATTACTGTTATTATTTTTGTTATTATTATTATTATTATTAGAATTATTAAAAGGGAGTAGCTAAGTTATTATTATTATTATTTATTTATTTTTATTATTATTATTATTTATCATTATTATTATTATTATTATTATTAAAGTTATTAAAAGGGAATGTGGCAGTATAGTTTTATTATTATTATTAATATCTTTAACTTGATTTTTGGTAATTGTATATTAGAATTTTATAATTATAAGTATTAATTTGAAATACAAGTATACATATATATATATATATATATATATATATATATATATATATATATATATATATATATATATATATATATATATATAAGTTTTTACTACCACTAGTATTGTATTTACCAAGTATCATTATTAATTTAATTTATTTTTACAAAGCATTAAATTTAGTTTTATTTTTCTAATATGAAAATGTTGGACTAGTAAATCATAATTTTCAAATTACTATACAATAGACATTTTCAAGTATTTCTCCAAAATTATTTTTACTAGCAAATATGGTTTTCTAAAGTATTACAAATATCACTTTCTAAAAAAATAGTGTAATTATTCGTTTGTTCCCTTTCATTATCGCCATTGCCATGACTACTCATATCTTTATTTTCTCGCGAATCTCGGACTCTTACACATCGATCTTGGCTATTGGACAAAACGGAACATGTCAGAACATTACACCACACCAGGCGACTCACCAAGCAAGATACCTTGTCTTTACTGTTTAAATTTCCTGCTCAATACCATACATATTGTGTTTATTTTCAAGTTGTTTCTTTCTAAATTATATGTAGATGCAAATTACAATATTTTATAAAATTGGCTTAAAGTTAAGGGACTACCGTCAAATTTAGTGTGTCTCATTGACTTGTCACGATTATACACGAGTTGTGTGTGAGAGTTGTGAGTATCATATAGAGGTCACTTGCGTGTAGGCTGATCCCCCGTGCACATGCGTTAAGATATAACTGCTAATAGATTGTGTAGAAGACTTTGGCAGTTATTAAGGATTAAACAGTATCGTAGAGTCGACACATGTATAGTATCATAGGGAGGGGGGAAAGACAGTTATTAGCGTAGGGGCTACATGTTCAGTACATATATAGATTTGGGTCGATAGTGTCTCGGATGAGCGCTACTTACTGTCCCGGGGGCCGATTGTTCTCGTATGAGAACTATTTTCTGCCCATAGTCGATAGTGCCTCTTGTGAGCGCTACCTACTACTACTCTCTCTCTCCATCTATGCTGAACACCTAAGCTCCTGCGTAGAACATTATCTTCTCAAAATATATATCACATAGAATGGTTAGGAACCTTTACGCATGTATATTTTCTATTGAGCTCTTACTATTCAGTTTATTGGCATGATATTATGTGTCTTGTTATGTCCCTCTAAGGACCTGGTTTTTCCCCAGGTGTGTGTTTTCGTGATTTCTTACAGGTGCTCTAGCTAAGGCCATTCCTTCCTTCGTGATGATTACTCTTGGACTCGTCGCTCGCTCTCGCTTGCTCAATTCTTTCCTTATATATTTTTCTATATTTAATTTGGTTGGTAGTAGACTTTGTCTCCGCCCAACTATGGTGTACTTGACAAACTCAAAGTTGCTTTATATTATTATTTATCTTTGTGGATGAGATTTAGTGTCTTGGCTTTCTACATTTACAGTTTATGTATATATACGAGTCGTATATTTACTCATATGTATACAGCTGGCATGATACGTATCCAGTCTCAAGTATTTGGGGCTGGGGCGTTACATGTTTTTGTGGTGGCCCATGCAGGTCATGTTTGCCGTTTCGGTTACCTGACTGTACCGAACGGGCCTGCAATATAGGATTAGAGTTTAGAATCTCATCCACCTACTTGACCTCCTTTCTTGACTTTAGATTTCAAACTTTTGTTCGACCTCCTTGATTTGCATCTTGCTTGACTCCTTCTACCGTAAATTCTTAGTTCGTATTTAGTAAGATAACTACACTAGTATATGCCCATAGGTTAAACACCTGGCCAAATGGATTGCATTGGCAATTAATAGGCATTGAGATTTTATTGAGTTATAAAGGCATTATTTTTCTAGAAATATGATTTTTAAGGATTAGTTAATTCCAAGTTGGGTAGTAGCATATTACGGCTTCCAAGGGATAGTTGGAATTTTATTTTTACAAGGTGGTATACACAAGAGGATAGATAGATCGAAAAAACAAAATTGTTATGAATTTTGAAATTGTGAAATAGTTATGATTTATTAGGGATATATCTTGAGTTTTATATTGTGACACTTGATTTACGGTTAACTTTAAGTTTGGATGGTAATATGATAAAGTTTATCTCGAGATTAATTAAAGAGTTTAAATTATGATTTTGTAGATGACTAGAGAGACGAAAGTTTAGAAGGGAAAGAACTTGAGGTTTTAAATTGCGTGTACGATTTATAAGTTTATAAAATTTTGAAAAAAAAAGTTTAAATTTTTTGAAGATATCGACTTTGAAGAAAAATTTAAATTTCAAATTTTGTCCTATGATCTATGATAAAAAAAAATTGATTAGATTTCAAGTTTAAAGCCTTGATTATGGATTATTTAAATTTTGGTGGAAAAAAAGGGTAGTATGTTCAATTTGCAATATACAAGGACTATTTCGAGATTGATTAGGAATTTAAATTTTGACTAGACTTGGTAGCTTAAGATAATTAGAAATTTTGGTGGGGTATCTCGAAAATTTTATTGAGAAACTTCGAGGAACTTGAAATTTAGATTAGATCATATTGGTAGAGGACCAAGAAGCAAGGAAGGTTACCCTAGTGAGATAGAAGTATTGTACATTAGATTGCCATGCCATCTATGATTATGATATTGCATATACACAAGTATAGTTAGTCATCGACCAAACCGATGAACATATCTTTTGACTTACTCGACCTTCCCTTAATTCTAGATCTTTTGTCATGACCATCTAATCATTAGAAACTTGAGAAATGATTGGATTGTTCCTTGATCATACACCATCTAGTGGCTATCATATCCCTAGAAACTGTACTCCTAATTTATTTTACCTTGATTTGTTAGAATCTAAGTTATCTTTATTTCATGCTTTAGCTCGGTCATTTATTTGGTTCGTTAATCATTATCTCATTAACTCCTACTTTCTACTTTAAGTTCTTTGGTGTCCCTATCGTGACTTTGATATTTGGAGCACAACACTAGACTTTTCCTTCCCACAACTCTCATATGTAAGACCTAGACGAGCCCACCTTCATGTAGGTATATCACGTGCCACTAAAACACGTCTCCTTGTACTCTAATTTCATATTGCGACTTTCGGGTCAAAATGACTGGACTCTAATCCCTACCGTGAAACCAATATACTTTTTAACTTGAGATGAGACTCGACCTCGACTCGATTCTTTCAACCCGATATATGATTTTTGTTCTACTTAAATCCTTACATGCTTAACCTTGTATTTTATCTTGATTGCTGGACCTATCACACCATTAGTTTAATTCTTTAAGTTGGGTAGAATACCTTATGAACTAGCCTTATGAACTAGCAACCCCTTTGACCTAGTGACCTATATTAGCAAGCTTATTTAGATCCTAGAACCTAGAGGACCTAACCCGTCTAGCCAACCAAGGACTTGGACAAGAAGACTATAGGACGACTGTATGACTTAGAATCATTCTTCCTCCTTTAAATCTTAATCTCTCGTGCCCATGTATTTACCATTTTGACTAATGATGCTAATGTAGCCTAGTTTTTGCAAGCTTATTCCTTATCGAGCTTGCCCAAGGCATATGTTAATTGGGTCACTCCCACTAACGTATTGTCTACTCAGAACCGGTGCATAATGGTCTGATCAACCAAGTGCACTTTGGTTCGCTTTTATCTATCGTTCTACGTGGATGGGGACATAGCTAAACTTGTCCTTTAGAGTCCCATCCACGACTGCCGTAAAAATTCTTTTTGAAATTTTTCGGTCACCTTTGAACCACGTAGTCGTATTCGATAAATTCACCTTTGGAACCCTTTATCGCTTTCGTCTTCCACCTATTTTAGAAGGACGAAATCCCTCGTGCCGAGTATCCCCTTTAGTTGTCCGATCACTTATTACCACTGTAATTAGCCATTACCAACCCGTGGCTATATCCTCATCCTAAAACTATCCGTCTTTTCCCTTGATCCTAAACCTACCATCGTGACCTACTAAATGCTTGTTTATGTTAAGGCGTTATTTCTTTGCCTCGCCCGAAGACTTGTCATACCCCTTGTACCTTCTCACCCCCCTACTAATCCTTAATTTCGATGACAAAATTCTTTTAAGTTGGGTAGGATGTAAAACCCCTAAATTTCTACTATATTTTTATGTAAATTTTGTTACTGTGTACGTCGCGTAGTCGTATTTTACGTCACGCACAAAATTTTATTTTTTGTAATTGCTCGACGAGTGCGAATATGTGCGAGCGTACATATTTTTAGAAAAACATTTTTTCGTATTTTTTTTATAGTTTCAAAATATATCTAATAAGTATTTTAGTTATCGTTCCAAAATTTCAAATTTGTTATTTTATTTATAAAGCCTTTTATTTACATAGTTATAATAAATATGATTATTATAAAATGGTATATTACAAAAGCAAGTTTTATATTTTAAAATTATTTAGCAATATATATATGTAATTTTTGAAATTAATTAATAGCATATTTTAATAGATATAAAAAAGATATTTTAATCTTGTTTAATTTAATAGTTTATTAATTTGGATAATTTAAATTGGGAAAGTTTTTGTTTTAAATACACTTTTAAATATAGGAGATATCCATATTTGATTTGGATTCGTTCCAATTATTTTTTTAAACTATTTAAATTAATATTGAATTTATCTAATGGGGATTTAAACAATCCCAATCTTTATCCTAATGGGAATTCCCACGTCCTATAAATAGGCAGGTACTCCTCCATAAATTCCATAATTTTTCCACAATCCAATTCTCCACCAAAATATCCATTGTGTATCGTGTCTGTGTCTTCCATCTACTATATCCCCTCCGTTACAGTTACAAGTTTATGTTCTGTCCGACAATCCCGGACTCAACACCCACTCCGTGTCACGCAGGACACCACCACGTCATCCATGTCATGTTGGACAACCCGACGACACCCTAACCTAACCACAACATCATCACAACTCCCATCCCCGATTCCGAGCCTCTGCCATAGTCACGACCATCGCTACCAGACCCTTCCCTTCCACCCGACCATCCTCGCTACTACTATCGCCGGCACTACCCCAACCCAGACAACCACCACCAGGCCTATCTCCACCACCGACCACCATCTTCACCACCATTAGCACCACCGCGGCCACCCGGAGAACCCCACACCACCATCGCCGCTACCTCCACCATCCCAACCCGGACTGCCACCAGAAATTTGCCCACACCACCATCACCACCAGATAAGTCGACAAAAAAATAAAAAAATTGGAAACCCTCACCTGTACTCCCGCCTGTGCCACACCTCGTCGAGTTCGCCGCACTTTCTGCTCGTCGCGCAGTTGACGCCGACTCGAGCCGACGACAGCCGAAACGAGCCTCCCTTGCCGAGAAACCCCGCCTAGCTCCCAGCACCGTGCGTGGAGCCGCGGCGCCGCCCGTAGCGAGCTTCCGCGCCGCCCGCGCGCTCGAAACCCCGGCGCCCCCTCCTTGCCGTAGCCGTACACCGCCTAGGGCCATCCGCGCACCTCTACCAGAGCCGCCGCCGGCGTGCCGCGCCAGCGCCAGTGGCCGCCCGCCCAACAGCCGAGCGCCGCCCTCGGCGCCGACCACTCTCCACCGCCGCCCGCCGCATCCGCGAACCCACATTTTCCGGCGAGATCCGCACCCTCTCCTCTCCGATCGACCGTGCTACCTTTCCGCGCGTCCCCTCCTCCGCTGTCGACCCATGCGCCGAGCACCATCGCCGCCTCATCGGAGCACCGCCGGCTGGTGAGAACCCTCCGATAAACCCTCTCTTCACTCCCATTTCCCCTCTCCCTCTTCAATCTCTCTCTCTCTCTCTCTCTCATGACTCAATGGGGGTGGGGAAGGGATGAGCTGTGTGTGGTTATTAAGGATTTTTTTCTTATTATCATTATTACCATCTTTGTTATTACCACTGCTAATATTATTATTAGTTTATTTATTATTATTATCATATTTATTATTACTATTACTGTTATTATTTTTGTTATTATTATTATTAGAATTATTAAAAGGGAGTGGCTAAGTTATTATTATTATTATTATTATTATTATTATTTATCATTATTATTATTATTATTATTATTATTAAAATTATTAAAAGGGAATGTGGCAGTATAGTTTTATTATTATTATTAATATCTTTAACTTGATTTTTGGTAATTGTATATTAGAATTTTATAATTATTAGTATTAATTTGAAATACAAGTATACATATATATATATAAGTTTTTACTACCACTAGTATTGTATTTACCAAGTATCATTATTAATTTAATTTATTTTTACAAAGCATTAAATTTAGTTTTATTTTTCTAATATGAAAATGTTGGACTAGTAAATCATAATTTTCAAATTACTATACAATAGACATTTTCAAGTATTTCTCCAAAATTATTTTTACTAGCAAATATGGTTTTCTAAAGTATTACAAATATCACTTTCTAAAAAAATAGTGTAATTATTCGTTTGTTCCCTTTCATTATCGCCATTGACCATGACTACTCATATCTTTTATTTTCTCGCGAATCTCGGACTCTTACACATCGATCTTGGCTATTGGACAAAACGGAACATGTCAGAACATTACACCACACCAGGCGACTCACCAGGCAAGACACCTTGCCTTTACTGTTTAAATTTCCTGCTCAATACCATGCATGTTGTGTTTATTTTCAAGTTGTTTCTTTCTAAATTATATATAGATGCAAATTACAATATTTTATAAAATTGGCTTAGAGTTAAGGGACTACCGTCAAATTTAGTGTGTCTCATTGACTTGTCACGATTATACACGAGTTGTGTGTGAGAGTTGTGAGTATCATATAGAGGTCACTTGCGTGTAGGCTGATCCCCCGTGCGCATGCATTAAGATATAACTGCTAATAGATTATGTAGAAGACTTTGGCAGTTATTAAGGATTAAACAGTGTCGTGGAGTCGACACATGTATAGAATCATGGGGAGGGAGGGAAGACAGTTATTAGCGTAGGGGCTACATGTTCAGTACACATAGATTTGGACCGATAGTGTCTCGGATGAGCGCTACTTACTGCCCCGGGGCCGATAGTTCTCGTATGAGAACTACTTTCTGCCCATAGTCGATAGTGCCTCTTATGAGCGCTACCTACTACTACTCTCTCTCTCCATCTATGCTGAACACCTAAGCTCCTGCGTAGAACGTTGTCTTCTTAAAATATATATCACATAGAATGGTTAGGAACCTTTACGCATGTATATTTTCTATTGAGCTCTTAATATTCAGTTTATTGGCATGATATTTTGTGTCTTGTTATGTCCCTCTGAGGACCTAGTTTTTCCCCAGGTGTGTGTTTTCGTGATTTCTTACAGGTGCTCTAGCTAAGGCCATTCCTTCCTTCGTAATGATTACTCTTGGACTCGTCGCTCACTCTCGCTTGCTCAATTCTTTCCTTATATATTTTTCCATATTTAATTTGGTTGGTAGTGGACTTTGTCTCCGCCCAACTATGGTGTACTTGACAAACTCAAAGTTACTTTATATTATTATTTATCTTTGTGGATGAGATTTAGTGTCTTGGCTTTCTACATTTACAGCTTATGTATATATACGAGTCGTATATTTACTCG
>JANAVB010030186.1:0-94420 GCA_029216955.1 Iris pallida | reverse complement strand
TTTGGACTTTTGGACACGACCGTTGTCACTACCATTTTCGTTTGAGGGTATTTTGGTCATTTGTGAATTTTTAAATTTATTTTAATTTATTGAATTGGTGATTGCTATTTTTGACTTTGGCTAATTGAGACTTTGGAGACTAACCTAGAAGTTGACCCTAGCTATGGTGACTTGGTTAGCATGATAGGACCCTAGTCTAACTTAAGTCAAACCAATTTTAGTCATTTAGAATCTAGTTTCAATAGGAGGAATAATGAATAGGGCAATGACTTATGACTTAATTCCATGACTAATACAACTTGGCCTAAGGCCCATGACATAAAACCCTAACCCTAATTTCAGCATTTATGGCCGGCCACACCTAGGTATTTCCTCCCTATAAAATCTTTTCCACTTGTTCTTGTCTCTTTTGTGTTGAACCAACTTTTAGAAAGGAAAGGTAATTCCCATCTTTCCTAATTCATATCAAATCCATTTCTATTCCTTTTTAATCCAAATCTTTTGCAATAGATTCTAATCATCCTCAATTTTTGTTCATAGAGAGTGATTTCAGTTTTGTGAGCAATTTAGAGGATTTGGCTAGCAACAGGAATCAATCGATTTAGGGCTTTTCTTGGTCATTTGCATCGTATAGGTAAAACCCTTCAAATTGTAATTAATTCTATTTTCTTTGCATGGTAGCCTAGATCTAGGTGTCCCCTAGCTGTAGTGAAGGTTTGGTGTCAATTGCATTTGATTTCGTGTCCGTATCTTACACGTATCCTAACCTAGAACTAGGTGTTCGATGAAATGCCACACTCAGTATTTTGTGCTTATTGAAATATTTTTGAATGGATTTATAGATCTAGGGTTCATCCTTGATTTCGTGTCCTTGGTCTGTGATTTTTGTGTCGTTCGTGTCAGTATGTGGATACGAACACGCTGTTGCAGCTGTGAACGCACTGTCCTGCTACACGGGTTGGATTTCTGAGTGGACACGACGATTCGACACGCGCCACTTGGCGAGGACTGAGGGGCAGTGACTGACATGAGTCCCCTCGAGTCTCGGGTCGTGTCATGTCGAGTCGGACACTCTAGGGACCGTACTGAATTTTGCCTGCACTGTGTACGTGACACAAGCGGCTCTGACACGGACTTCATGTCGCGTCCTGGAGTCACGTGGACACGTTGCAGTGTGTCTGTATTGTAGCCCTAGAGGTGGCAAACCTAGGTGCACACCCACGCCATGTCTCGTGTCGTGTGTCATGTCCTAGACACGAGTGCATGCGTGCACGAGATTGTGTATTCGTGTGTGCACGTGTAGTGTTCGTGTGATGTGGACACACCGTATCCGGCACTGGGTGACACGAGATGACTTTATGGGCACGTGCACATGTGTGTCTTCCATTACCAACCATTAGTTTTGAATTGTTGTTTGAATTTGGACTTCGAATTAGGTTTCCCCAATTTTACTGAAGCCAGTTCACTGTGTTGAGTTTTCTGAGATTTAATTATTTTTAACTGATTTGTTGATGATTAATGATCAGGAATGATTCACCTATTTATGTACGAGCTTAATGATCATATTAAGGTTCATGGTTGGGGTTGATTCTTGAGTTTTCGATTTACATTGGACTGATATTACACACTGAAATTTCCTGAGTTTGGATACACTGTACACACACTGAAATCTGAGAATTATTACACACACATTACATTACTAATTTCCTAATTTTCCTAAACTAAACTGTTAACTGAACTATCATGTTTAAGCTAATTTCAAACCTGAGAACAGTTTGTACTGTTTCACCCTTGACACTCACACATTACTCTACACATACATTGAACTGCTACCTATACACACTACACCCTTTCCTGTTAGCTCACACTTACACACATTTGAAACATTGACACACATATGAATAAACTGCATTTGACACTGTTTTCACGTACACACACACTAGCACACTAAAACCTGAGACACTGTTGTACACTGTTTTCCCTTTCTCTACACACACAATAAGATACACCCTAGCCTAATATCCCCACACACATGGACTGAACTGAGCACTGTTTTCATATTACACACACACACACACACAATATTGATATGTACACTCCATATTGACACAACACTCTAGCCTATGCATGTACACACACATGTCACTCTCTCTCTATTTTGTATACATATGTAATATCTGTTATCTATGTGATAATAATAATGAGATAGATATATGTAGCTTATATTAATTTAGATATATAATGTGTGAAATGTGTGTGACTCCAATATAGACTGTGGCATATAGCCTATGAGATGTAGCCCTATATGATAGCCTATGTGTATGACATGTATACATGTGAATTGTGTGTTAATAGACTGGTATGGCCTCGTGATGATGTGTGCATGCTAGAATAGACTGGTTAGGCTTAGTGAGACTTGTTTGGGTTAGGCTTGACCTTGTTTGACTGGTGTAGTTGACTAGAGTTGACCAAAGGTTGACTTTAGCCTAGATTGACCCAAACATCATGTAGAATACATTGTAGCAGTCTATTTTACTATTTTGGACATGTTGTGACTTGTACTGTTCTATAGGAGCCAGACATCACTCCTCAGACAGTATATTCTCTTCAGATATTCAAGATACCAGGCGAGTACATTCTTGATCATTTATATCTTGTTTAGGATTATATTCGTGCTTTAGATCATTTTACTTGATGCTGACACGTTGGTAATACGGATTGGTAATATATGGATCCCTTCATGAGATGTTATCCCTCTCGGGAGCATCAGATACTCATGTCTCGTGTGTTTCACTTACATCATGTATCTCATACTTCTATTATCATGAATATATCATGAATCTGCTTGTGATTACTGTACTCTCATGAATCACAGAGCCTTCACGAATCTATCCATGAATCACTCTTTATGAGCCAGTAGCGTAGTAATGAATCTTAACGTAACTTGACTGGATCCTTGTGTATTGATTGGGGATGGGGGAGTAGAACTAAACATATGAATAATTCCAAAGTAGTATAGTCATGAATCACCTCTTTAGTATAGCCTGAATCACATCCAGCAGTTCACATGTTTATCTTGTACTCTGAATCACTAGTCACTCATAGTTCTCTATATATATTGTAGCTATTTACTTACAGTTCTCTCTTTTATATCATGTTGTTCTTTCAGTTTCATGTATCTTACTCTCTAGCATGTTATATTTCCTAACATGTTATGATTTGCATGAGATGTATTATACTCGCTCCTGTCCTGACTAGACCTATTGAAAATATTACAGAGGATGAGGACGAGACGCTCTGTACCACGTACTATGGGACCACCCTAGAGGATTGCTGTGATTTGGATCTCCAGCAGGATCCATTAGCAGTAGATGACACACCCTTAGTCTAGTTTAGAGATTTTCAGTTGTATTTATTCTATGGATTACTGTATTGAGTTTGGATGTTCTGGATTTATTGTGATATCTTAGACACTTAGACTCTCTATCTATCTGTATTTTATGGATTCGTTTCATATCTATCTATCTTATCGTATTCTACCTTAGATGTGATTGAGACTGTATTCTGTTATGTCACCTCTATTCGGAGTGTATATACTATACATGTACCTTATATTGTTAGATGTTGTGACCTAGGACAATGTTCTACCGTCGACACTGCGGCGTAGGCTGGACGTAACCACTTCTCGTGTCCTTAATCTAGGGTACGGGTCGTGACAACCGTTGTCACGCTCCAGTACCGGAATACTAAGACGGACTAGGCCAGCTATACCGTATGAGGTATATAAACGTCATACGGTGATCGTGGCTGTCAAGAGACTAGGGGGTGCATGCTACAATCAGGTCTCCTATGGTCCCACGGAGCATCTATCTCTCAATCAATCAAAACAAGAAGCAGTAAATAATAATCATACAAGACAAAGCAGTAAGGCGTCCCCGACGCTTCATCAAAATGATTCATGAGTCTAGCTATACAAAATGATGAGCTAGTTCCGAGAGTCAATAGTACATAACTATAGTCAGCTGCAGTCTGATTTAATTACAATTATGCAAAAGGAAACTGGTGTCCAGAACTGCCAGCTAAACATGTGCCGGTGGCTAAACGCCAAGTACAAAATAGAAGATATCAAAACAGTGGAGAAGAAACCACTCATGGTCCTTGGCGCCCATCCTCCTGGTGTGCACCATTGTTCGGGTAGAAAGCTGGATCCTCTGGAGCTGCTACGAGATCTGGCCAAACAAAACCAGCGGGGTCAGGCCCCGAATAGCAAGTACCACAAGGGAGCACAAAAGAGTGAGATAAACCCAATGAGTAAAATAAGGCCTGATTCATGAGTTATAGGCTTATACCATATCATCGAGACAATACGACACCCTTACAACCAAACAAGGACAAACGGTGCCAATATCCTGCCGAGATAAGATATGTCCTATAACCATGGGCAGATAAAAGGGCTTCTGATCGCGACTTTGGTCCATAGCCTATCGCAGCGCAATAGTCCAAGCCAACAACCAAACAAGGACATGGGTTGGACCACGCACCACGATAGTCCATGTTCCTCATTTGCTAACAAAAGACAACATATCACAACAAGTCGTCTTAAGCGGCCAATCAATCCTACGGCTTTCTATGATTTGCCTGGATTATCCCAGTAATGCAATAAATAGGAATCCTCAGATCGTGTCAACCCAGCAGGGCTAGCCAAACCATTATATACACGTAAGCACGAAATGCACCGGTCCGTCGAAAGGCCACCGCACTAGAACAAGCAGCAACGGTTCCAGCTCTCCTATAGGAAGAGCTGGCTCGGCATTCATAAATCAGATACTGCACTCCACTAATGCGGATGACTATACAGTATCCGAGGCCAACCTGACACGTCAGGACGGGACCCAGGGCGGCTAGTATGGCACGATCTCGAGATTTCGTTCCTTTCCAATGCTTCTACTGATTTAAGTTGCTTAGCTTAACCCTATCTTGATATTGGAATTACATGTCGTAGTCACATGGTCATCCCCTTATATGTCGTACCATAGTACGTATACCCCAAGTACGAATCCACATCGGCTCAAGGAGTCCCAAATCTAGATCCATGCTTAGTGTAATGCTTCAAACAACAATTATTATACCACGACACTATTGCTGACCAATTACCATGACTGTGCTGGAAGGTACACATGTATTGACATATAACACGAATGATCACTTAGCACGTAGAGTCACACCTCAGTGCACTCATTAAATAGCACCGCAGTGCATACTAATATTGTATCTCAATACACACTTAGAAAAGGTACCAACACATATAAAGGTAATCAGGTCAGGAATATGGTCAAGTCAGGAAGTCACACGGACCTCTCGTGACATAAAAGTCACATATGAAATCCGGTTAAAGTGAAACATGAAGATCCTTAGAGCCAACACAAGGATCTACCACTTTCATGTTGGAAGTTGGAGAAATTCTAGCCATAATGCAATCAATAGGACACAAAATATACAGAAAAGAACAGCCAAAGTAGTCCCTATGCGACCAAGGGTGGATGGGCTCATGCGGCTCAGAAAAGTTAGGCCATGCGGCTCAGGACGAACGGGGCATGCGACTCAGGAATGCGGGGCACATGCGGCTGAAGGGGTGCGCGCTCATGCGGCTGGGAGTGAGTAAGCTCATGCGGCTGAAAAAGTAAAGCCTCAAGCGGCTGAGAAATAAAATCTCATGCGGCTGGGAAATAAAATCTCATACGGCTGGAAAGTAAAATCTCATGCGTTGAAAAGTAAAATCTCATGCGGCTGGAAAATAAAATCTCATACGGCTGGAAAGTAAAATCTCATGCGGCTGGAAATAAAATCTCATGCGGCTGGAAAGTAAAATCTCATGCGACTGGGAAATAAAATCTCATGCGGCTAGAAATGCTTTATGCATATGCGGCTGAAAACTGCCAAGCGCCATGCGGCTGGAACTGCTTATGCGGCCAGACTGCTTATGCGGCTGGAACTGCTTATGTGGCCAGACTGCTTATGCGGTTGGAA
The DNA here is from genome assembly GCA_029216955.1 of Iris pallida. Taxonomy (NCBI): domain Eukaryota; kingdom Viridiplantae; phylum Streptophyta; class Magnoliopsida; order Asparagales; family Iridaceae; genus Iris; species Iris pallida. Next base: position 88,393 of record JANAVB010030186.1, on the reverse strand, counting down.
CTGCATATGCGGCCAGACTGCTATGCGGCCAGACTGCGACAAGCCATGCGGCTGGGGAAAACTTGCCGCATGAAAGTTCATGCGGTCAAGCACTGTTCTTCTTCTCCACTTTCCGAGAAGAAAAACTATGGAAAGCCATGGCTTCAAAGTTTCATAACTTCTTCATCCAAGGTCAGAATCCAGACTTCCATAGGTCAAAATGGGGCAGAAAGAAATTCTCTACAACATGGAACCATCAAAACTTGAAAATAACAAGGTTTACTAGATCAAACCCAAGAAATCCGAAAATGACATAAACTTAGATCTATAAGAATTTATCCATGGAGATAAAAAATGCTAAGTACTAAACTTATAGAGGATGATGAGAAGAACAATATAGACAAATCATATCAAAGAAAAATCAAAAAATAAAAAATGTAAGAATCTCTCCATTTGGTGCAAGATGTACTTGCCTAAACGTTGGGAGGAAAGAAATGAAAAGAGATGAATGAGGAGAGAGAGTGAGGAAGAGAATTATATAGGGGTTGGGTTGACTCAAAGAAAACCCTAATCTCAAGCATGCTCCTAACCATGTGACTGATGACATGTTAAATGCTACATGCAATAATTAATTAAATTAAATACATAAAATCTAACCACAACACGGTTCAGAAATCCTATCATCGAAATAGTGAACCACACCTACAACCAAACAAGGACAAGGGGTGGCACACTAATCCGCGACGAGATACTGTCCCATGCCATGACCAGTTACAAATACATGATACATACATTCAAGATACAGGTGCCAGATACCATATACAGGAAAAATAAAAAAATTACGTATTTCGGGAATGGGGAGTCACAACCGTCCTGCTCTTCAAAGCGTTCAGTAGGCGCAGGGCCCCCATGTGAGCCCCCTTCTTAGGCTCCTCATCTCGGCCCCTTCGCCTTGGACTGCGTTTGTCACGACCCGTTACCCAAATTGTTGGGCCGGGCTGAGCCATGTCCAGCCTACGCTTGATTAAAGCGTAGTAAGCTGTTCTAATAATAGACAATAAATGATCTAAGTAGCTAACAGTTCTAAAATCATATTTAAATGTTCATCACAACACAGCATCTATAAGCGAAGGTAAACATGCACAGACTTAATAATACATAACCAAAGTATCTAACTGGAGACAAAGTCCAGTATCCAAATATAAGAACATACCAAAGTCTAAGTCTCAAAACACATGAAAATATCTAAAAGGTTCCCCGCTGGGGCCTCTTCTGGAGCTAAGGCTAGGTCCTCAAAATCAGTGCCATAACATGTAACACATAGCATTTCTTTCTCGAAAAGTGAACCTACAACGTTATCCTGTCAGGACGGGAGCAAGTACAACCTCTACAACTAAAGTACTAAACATATAATGAAAGAGATGTACAATAAGAAACATGGTGTGATAAGTCTATAAAACAGGAAATACTAGAAACATGGCCTCATGGTACAACTGGGATCACAATCATAGTAACACAGGGAACATGGCATATCTGGAATCATGGTATATCTCATAATCTATCATGGCAATGATACATATGTCATAGAGATAGATGTATATGTAATATTTAAAACTGTAGCAGGTACGTGATCGGTCAATAGATGTACAATGTACTGTGGTACATGTAAATAAAATGTACATACGTACAAGTCAACAGGCATAGGTGTACATCCGTACAGAAATACGGGATAATGGCCTACGGCAAGGTATACATAAAATGCGACCTCGCTCGCTACTATAGGGGGGTCATGATCACGTACTCAACTGTCAGTTTCCCCATAACCCATATATAACATGTGAGAGATACGAGAACAGTAAAAACATAAGAGATACGAGAACGATATAGAACATGTGAGAGATACTGGGATCGATATAAAGCACGGTAGGTACTAATAGCAGTAAAACAGGTGAAAGTACTGAGAGCAGTAAAACACGTGAATACTCGGGCAGATATAAGCATAGTGAAGCATGTACGGGGAACCAATAAGAAGCATGTGAAGATATGATAACTGTCCTAAGCATGATAGGGACTAAATTAATGTAACATGTGAAGATTTAACTTGCTACCTCAAGGATCAGTATTTTAACAGGGTTAATACATGTTCTAGCATTAAAAGACAGTAAATGAGTTTGTAGATGTACTTGCCTTGAGCAAAGCAAGAATACTAGTACGAAGATATAGATGCCTGGTGTCCTGTCAATAATGATATACAAACTCAGTTCTAAGCTATGTTCAATATTACACTAGTGGTGAGACACGACTCCTAACTGGATACTAGCCAAGTGGGAACCTAGCATAAAAGTCTATTGTAGAGTGCCACTATACAAACTAACTTCCTAGGGTCTTTATACTAGTGTAGGGTGAGGTCCAATACGACTAAAAACACAAAACAATACAAAAAGTAGCAAGTCGTAATTATTCAATAATTAAATCTACTGTATACTATGTTCCAACAATTTTTGAGATAGACAAAAAGCTCAAATATACATAAAATAAAGTACCAAAATGATCCTTGTTAATTATAAAAATTTATACTAATTTTTCTGGGATTTATAAACCTTCATAAATATTTATTAAAAATCAACAACACATGTATCCTGAAAATGAGTTCTGTTTCCCTATTTTTTATAAAATACAAAAGTACTTATTAAATACTGGAAAAATTATAATAAAATATCTAAATTAATATAGTATTTAAATACAATTTTTCCAAGATTTTTATAGCAATTAAAATATATATATAAATTCAAAACCAGAAAGTAACAATATCTAGAAAAATAATTAATTATAAATTAAGGATGATACATAATCAAAATCTACAAATTGTCGGATGATAAAATAAATATCACCAACGTGTCCAAAACGGTCAAATTAGCTAGGATAGCCTACCATAAGTCCAATTTAGACAGGGGAAAAACGGTAATTTCGGATCAAAATGATGTCCGCCGTTGGACACACTTTGCACCGAAAAATGTCGGGATAGAAGTCTGCAAAACCTAGCAAATTATATGTCTACGAATCCAGAATGATGATACGAACCCAACGGTATATCCGAATAGGATTCCGATGTGCCGATCTCAAAATAATACGTTGACGCGACACTTGGTATCCGGTTTGCACGGAAATACGTGCCGGAGCAAATGTCTTTCAAACTCAGCAAATTATATGTCAACGAGTCCAGAATGACGATACGAACTCAACGGTATATCCAAAATTGTATTCCGATGAGCTGATCTCAAAGTGACCCGTTGACTTGAAAAGTGGGACCCGCTTTGCACCGAAATGCGTGCCAGGGCCACGTTCTCCAAATCAAGCAAATTTATATGAAAATATGCCAGAACGATGCCACGAGTCTACTGGTGGTGTCAGAAATTGAATCCGGAGTCCCGGGTTCAAAAATGGAATTTAACAAGTACAATTAAATAATTCGGACGGCCAACTTTGGCGTCGAATTCGACCAACCAAACGTGCTTATAATGAAACAAAACCTAAAGGAGACAGGAAGAGGGTTATACCAGCTGTGCACCGGAACTGACGGTGCGCAAAACGGAGCTACGACGACGAAGATACGAACCCACGAAGTTGGTGTCACGAAACTGTCCAAAAATAGTTCAATTTAAAACGTCAACTTGGTGGCCAGTTTTGATGTATCAAACGACGAAATTAACGGACGAAAATTGACAGGAGTGAAGATGGATATACCGATATTGAGACGGAGCGAAGAAATCGCCGATCCAACGTCGGATTGACCAAAAAATCTGTACGAAGTCGCTGCGACGAGGCGCCATTTTCGAGTTTAAAACTCGCGCGCGCCGACGGGATTCCGTTCAAAACGCACGAATAGCCTATTCGGCGCGTCGGGGAAGCGGGCATTGGCCACGGGGTGGCTCGCCGGATGTTCGCGCGCATCAAGGGGTGGCCACGGCGGCGTACGGTGGCGCGGCAGCGCACGATGGCGGCCGGGCGCGCGCGCACGTGTGCGCCACCGCTGCATGCCGCTGCTGTAGCACGCCTGAGCGGGGGAGGGGCCGCGCTGGCCTGGCGCACGTGCTACGCCGGCGGTCGCCGGTGGTGGCGGAGGCCCGGCGGCCGTCGTGCGGGGGTGGAGGAAGGTGTTGATGTTAATGGTGATGGTGTTTATGATGGTGGTGGTGATGGTGTTTATGAGGAGGGTGATGAAGTAGAAGAAGGAGGAGAATGGAGGAGGAAGGAGGAAGTGGTGGCTGAGGGTGGTCGGCGGCCATGGGTGGGGGTTCGGCCGAGTGTGTAGGGAGTGGGGTGGGGTGCTCTGTGTGTGTGTTGTTTATATAAAGAGAGGGTGAGAGAGAGTGATATATGGGTGTACATATATATTATTGTATAGAAAGAGTGAGAGAGAGATATTTGAGTGAGGGAGAGAGAGAAGAAAGTAGGTCGGTCCACAGGGGGGAGGGGTGCTGTGTGCTGGATGAGAGAGAGGAGAGGGGGTGAGGTATTGTTTGTTTGGAGAGAGAGTAGTATTATATATATATATAAATATTATAATATATATTATATAGATTATATATATATATATATATATATATATAGATATTTGTAAAGTGGAGAGAAGAAAAATAGATTTTTAAAATAGGAAAAATAGGGAAATTATGCAGGATATTTGGACAGTCATGAAAGAACAATATGGAGCTTGGGTTCGGGTTTGGTCGAGCCGGGTCGGGTCAAAATCGAACCGGGGGCAATATTCGAATTAAAAATAGGGATTTATAATCATGGGTAAATAGATAATATACGGGGACTCCAATAAATGGGACACAAGTTTATGGGTAGTAGGCTTCATGTGGGCCACGTCCATACTTCGGGTCGAGTAGGTTGGGTCGATGTCGGGTCCCGAAATTAAATTGGAAAATAAATCAGGTTTCACGGTAGAAAATAAATTGGCCTAAATTGACCCAAAAGTTGTGCGAAGAAAATAGAGCACAAAATGGAGTGTCTGAGTGGGACACGAAGGTCATGGGTGGAGAGCGTCTTGAGTAGATCATTCATGAGAAGTTAGTTCTGAGAAAACGACTGGTCTGGTGCTCCTAAATTAAAAGTCACGGTAACGTGCAAACGAAGATCAAAAATAAAAGTGGGAATAATTATTCAATGATTAATTGGTCTAAGTTGACCCAAAGTTGCGCGATACAAAAAGAGCACAAGGGAACGAGTGCAAGTGGGACACGATATATCAAAACGAAGATAATCTTGTCTACTTCAAAACTCGTGAAGAGAGTTTACAGAGATTAGTATCCCTGACGCTCCAGAAGTCAAAGTCATGGAAAGGTACATTAATGATCTAAACAATTAAATAAATAAAATATTTATCGATAATAATTCATTAAGAAAAAAAAAATAAATCCTGAAATTCAGGGGGCTTACAGCGTTCACCCTTTTGCCTTTGTTCGGGCAGTCACGTGCAAAGTGATTCCCTCCGCACAGGAAGCACTCAATCTTCCGCTCCGTCGAAGACTTTGCGTGCTGCTTGTCTTTCGACGGGCCTCCCTTTCTATTGTTCTTCTTTGCTCCCCCACCATTGAACTTGGTGGTGGTCTTTTCCTTGGGCTTTGGGGCATCACTCCGTCGATACTCCATCAGCTTCTCGGATGTCGCGACGGCCGTGTTCAGATCTGACATATGTTGCCTCTGCAACTCTTGTGCCGTCCATGGTTGTAGACCCTCCAAGAAGTAGAACAGGCGATCTTCTTCGCCCATAGTGGAAATGGTAAGCATCAGGCGGGTGAACTCCGCCACATACTCCTTGACGGACCCGGTGTGTTTGAGTTGTCGCAAACTCCGTCTCGCGACATACTACGTTCTCCGGATAGAATTAAGACTTGATCTCCTTCTTGAGATCCTCCCAAGTCTCGATCGAGTAGAGCCCCTTTTCTATCTCGATGCACCTGCATCGCCACCACAGCATAGCATCATCAAAAATACAAGGACGTTGTGTTTACCATGTCGATCTCATCCTCGATGTGAATCACCTTCAGGTATCGTTCGATATTCTAGAGAAGTTATCCACCTTCTTCGCGTATCGTACGCTAGTGAAAGATTTTGGTTCAGGATACTTTACCCTCTGTGTCGACTCCCTCCTCGGAGTCGGACCACCAGTAGTAGCCCTCTCGAGGACCTCCGCCTTGGTTTGTAGCTCTTTACATAGTTCAACAATCTCCGTCTTAGTGGCCTTTCGTTCCTCCTCGAACTCGGCCTGCATCTCGTAGAGATGCTCTCGGAACTCTGGCATAGCCATGGCGACGTCCGCCTCCAAACCCTGGGCTAATTCATCGTGAGTCGTCTGGTTTTGCTCCACTTAAAATTCGACGCCCGTCACGCCTTTCTCCAGCATCTCTATCCATTCAGCCAACTCGCCAAGAGCCCGTTCCATCGACGGTTCTTGCTCTTGTCCTTCCTCGAGGTCTTCGCCTTCTCCTTAGGCGATGCGGGTTGCTCGTTGATGATTGCTTCGGTCGAAGACGTAGGGCGATCGAACCTTTGCTCTGATAGTCATGGACTTAGTATTTTTGCTAGTACGTCATCCCGTGCGGCGTACTATCTTCCTCCTCGAAGACTCGTGCAAGCCTTTCCAACACGACTTAGCTAAATCGCTAAGGAAAATAAGAAGAGTGGAGCAAAATGGGACTCGTATGATTTCTTTATTGACTTGGAGAATGCTTACAAGTTTTAGGTGGTGAGGAACAAATGAGGCCTCCCCCTTATTGATAATGGCTCATAGAGCTTTACATGGAAAGTCCTGGAAGGAATATTCCAAGGATTATTCTTCTACCATAACTGGAACGGCATATTCCAGGTTTATTCCCTAAGAACATAAAAGAAAACTTTACGGGCCATCCAGAAGGTTCTTGGGCCTCCTAGAAGGATCTTGGGCCTTCCAGAAAAATCTACCGTCTTTCAGAGAGTTCTGCCATCTTCTGGAATGTTCTAGAAGCTTCCTGCATAACCTTGGTCCGTGGAAAGGTTATACAACTTGGCCTCGGATGGGACGCAACATTTGGGACGTTACATTATGCTCAGTTACTTTACCAACAAAATTATTTGAGTGATTACTCCTAATGGTCCAGAGTGGATTTACGAATTCAACAACGACCATTCATATGAAGTGGAATAATATAATTGGATTAATTTCATTAGAAAGGAAATATATATATTTAGAGTAGGCAAAAAATTTAAGTGGGCCGGGCCACTCGGATCCAGAAACTGTAGCAGGTCGGGCCTCTCGGTCCATGAACTTGAGCGGGCCAGGTCGGGCTAAAGATGAAAATTTTCAGTCCTGTCCAACACATGACCTACGACACGGTAGACTTCAGATCAGACCGAACCGTGCCGGACCGTCCTGACTTTCCAAGGATTTGTATCCAAGTTTGATATTTGAAAACTATTAATGATAGTATATTAGTATCAGTTAACAAAGCCCCACATTAATTTGCAGTTAGTGTTATACTAGTACGTAAGAGTGTTAATTTGCAGTCAGTGTTACACTAGTATTCAATGAGCCTCATTTTAGAAGTCTTCTTTACAAAATAGTTGTCCGAAGTTTAATTCAAAATAGGAAAATTAAGTCTATGTTTAGAAGTCTTTTTTACTTTATGTAATCTGTCTTTATCTAATGGAGTTTGGATTCTTTGAAGGAAGGATGGTGGTAGTAAAAATACATTTCTATGGATTGGATCGGATCTGAGCTTCGGGCCAGGCTGGGTCGGACCTGGTTTGGGCCGGGCATATCTTATGGGATATCGTGGTCCAGCACAACCCAATATAATAGGTCGAACCGGGCCCACGATTATTGGGTCGGGCCAGCATATGGGCCAATTTTTTGGGCCGGATTGGATCAGTCCGGTCCTATTGATGTTGGAAATGCGGTGTTACCCGAACCAGAGATGGTCCATAAGGTACGATATTGAATTGGGCCCATATGTCTTAAAAGAGAATTCTCATGTATGGCCTAAACCAATACCAATTATCTATACCACATGATCCTACCTCCTAACCATGTGGTACTAAATTACCAACTCCATTGTCACCGCACTTGAGCGCTCAACCGAAAACGAGATACAACCCAACAATCTCCACCTTAGCTCGTTTCCGCTAGCCGAATAACCTTAGCACATTGCTACATTTGTCCGTTCTTAATAGCCGAACGACCTTAGCACTGCTACCTTTTGTTCGTTTTTGCCAGCCAAACAACCCTATCACTCATTGCTACCTTTTTATTCGTTCCCGCCAGCTGAGCACCCAGGAGATAACATTTATCATCGATCTGATCGATCACAGAACCAAATAACATGTTCATCCACACCACCATTGTGTGCCAACCACAACGTCTTGCTCCAACTTGGGCTCGTCAAGCCCACCTTTTGTAGCTAATTCGTGTTTTTTATATGCTCCTAACTCCACATTGAGAAAAGAGACCGTATATCCGTGTATACGCATGAACGTTCAGCACCATCTCTCTCGAACCAATTAAAGTCGCTCAAATCAGCCCGTAACCATGGGCTCTGATACCACTTGTTGGGAACGCGGTGTGACCCGAACCAGAGTTGGCCCATGAGGTGCGATATTGAATTAGGCCCATATGCCTTAAACGAGAATTCATATAAGGCCTGAACCAATCCCAATTATCTATACCACATGATCTCACCTCCTAACCGATGTGGGACTAAATTACCAACTCCATTGTCATCTCTCATTTGAGCGCTCAATCGAAAATGAGATACAACCCAACAATTGACAGGTCTACTAGCCTCTCATTAGTCTCTATCCAACGTAAGAATAAACTCCAATGACTAATATAAGTAATACTTAACACCCTCCCTCATGCCCAGCTTGTTACACAGATAACTCACATGAGGGCCTATGAGTGACTTTGTAAAGATATTATCTATCCGATATCCAGTTCTCACATGATGAAATTTTACCATTACCTTTTCGTATTATGACTATACAAGTAGTACACTAAATTATTGTTTTGCTAAAAAAATTAAATCTACTATCATAGCAGAATATCACACACAAAGTTTGTGCCCCACCGAGACGGACTTGCATAACTCTCCACAGACCGGGGTTATGCGAAAAGCTTCCAGAGTATTCCAAAAGATGGTGGAATGTTCCAGAAGATGGTGGAATCTTTCAGAAGACCCGATGTAGTGCCCCGACCCGCAAGATGCCTTATGATGGATGGTTGAGTCGATGAAGCCTTGTTGGAATTGGGAATATACGAAGGATCGCTTGGAAGGCTATACGATCGTGGCAGGAATCGTCCTATAAATGTGAGTAGTGTTGAACCCTTCGAAGATCCTTTAGCTTTACGCTTAAAATAAAGGATAGTATACTATGTTTCCTACTGAGTTGCTTTATAACACCTTGCATGGAATTGGAAAAGATAAAGAAAGATAATAATCACCTGAACATAAACTGTTATTGCTAGATGAATTGTATGCTTGTACGATGTTGCGATGAAATACATGACAGGTGAAGCAAAGTCCCAAATACTTGGGCGGTAAGTATATCGAGCCTTAGCTTGATGAATAGATGGTAACACAGATGTTAAGACCCAAGAATTGGGTAGTGAGTATGCTTGAATTACCTCCGAATGAACGTATGCTAAACAGATGCTAAGTCCAGGAATTGGGCGGTGAGTACATCGAGTTTGGTTGGAAAGATGTATGGTATCAAAGATGTGAGAAAGGGCTTAGGTAATCACATTTATTATCCTATGCCGATGTAGAATATAGATTTTCCTAAGACCCTGGATTGGGCAGATAACAATGTGAGGATTGGCAAGGCAAGATGGCAAGATGATAATACGAATGAGAATGATGGGTTATTACTTAGTTTTTCTCATCATGCATTATATGTTCTTCTTAGATAAGTTGCATATAAATGCATGGTCATGGACAACTTGTATACAAGGTAGTTCCCAGAACGAAAATCCGCGGCCACGGACCCGGTTCATCCTAGGGGGAACAAGGTTTGATGCCGACGTACTGGCGTCGGTATACGGGACTTGCAGTGGGGCTAGCTACCTGCACTGCAAGGGCGCCGTTATACCTGTAAGATGGTCCAAGATGGCGTGTCGCCAGTGACCTTCATATAGATAGGTCTAGTACTAATGATGTCTTATGCAGGCAGAGTAAGTTATTACTCAAATATAGGGAAGGATGTCGGTTGTTGATATTTATATTGAATCTTGATATTGTTTCTAACAATATCTTGTACAGGCTGAGTAAGTATTATAAATTTAAGGATGGCTACACGACCATGGGTAAGAATTACCAAAGGGTGATAACTGTATGCTTTAGATTATGTTGGCTATGAGATTTGTATGCTTTACTTCTTGTCGGTTATAATATAAAATCGACCCTAAGGCAACGAGAAAGACCACTGTTATAATGTTCTGTAACATGATTACTTAGTATTGTCTTCTTAGGTGAGTTGGACCAGCACCGCTCGCCAGTACATTGATGAGTACTGACCCACATTGGGCAATATTACAGGTGTTTTGCTGGGAAATCATTTGATCAGTGCTTGGCATCGATGATTCGGATGGGTGTGCAGAAGCTCTTCTTTCAAGATGATGTCTTCTGCTATATGGGACATAATATTAGAACAATGTAACTCAGTTGTACCAGGGAGATTATAGCCAAATTGGTAAGTTCATTGTAAAGAATCGGTATATTCAGTTGTAGCCTAAAGGGTAAGTGATACAATCAGTTGGCTATTCAAGAGTCTTGTAATCTTTGTAAACTTTGTGTTCCGCTGCAAGTCTTGTAATCCATGCAATTATCGATAAAGAGATACGTTTCTTCAATATCTTATGTGACTTCAATATCTGCTTGGTTTTGCTGCGTTGTCGTTATTCTTCTGAGAAATACCAAGAATTGTAATAGTTTTGCCTTGTACAAGTGCAATCTAGATTTGTACGGCATCACGCCCAGTAGTTAGTTTCGATCCTCTGGGATTGAGCGTAACAAAATGGTATCAGAGCACGACTTTACGTTCTTAGATTCTTATTCGATTTGTTTTCAATCAATGTTGCTACTAAGATGATTCAAAGCTGCTTTTGCGATGATTCAAAGACTGCTTCCGTGATTATTCAAAGTTGCTTCCGCGGTGAATCAAAGTTGCTTCTGCTGAATACTCAAAGTTGCTTCCGCGATAAAATCAAAGTTGCCTCTATGATGACTCATAGTGCTTCTCTGCTTATTCCGTGTTGCTTCTAAATTATTCTAAGTTGTTCCCTTGACTGAAAGTCCGTTGATCCTTCTAGCTGCTCACTGGGTGTTCCATACATAAGTCTAAATATTTGGGCTGTGATATATGTGCTTTGTTGAATCTCTAAAAGATAATAAAATGAATAACAATGATACGATACGATAATAAGTTTGTGATGTATGTTGGATGTCTTATGTGGAATTTTTTGAAGTCAATTGTTATGCAGCAATCGACCGTGGATGACGGCATGATATGTTGGAATAGAATGTGCATGGATTTCAGTGAATGGGAATCGACAGAATCTTGAGTCGATATTTGTGGTTAGCATAACCACTACAGGATGGATAGTCCATTGCGTTAGTTTGGTACGAAGGGAATATTATGTCGAGTATGGCTTAGCTCTGAGTGGTATATGGCTTTATCCTCTTAGAGATAAGATGACCCTTGACGTGTTCATAATTTAGTGATTACTTTACCTAAGGTATTAGGTTGTATCGAATCGTAGCTGAGATTACGATTGATCATGACGGCTAGGTGTGTCCCTTGATGATTAATTCGGATGAATCGTTGCGAGATTTTGATGTGTTCGGATGAACCATCGCTATACTTTGATGGTTAGCATTATGTGGGGTAAAAGTGTCACGTCCCGATCCCGCAGAGTCCTTTCGTCCTCGCTTTGGACTCTTTGGGACCGATCGTCCTCACTAAGGCATGATGCGTGCAAGCCTAAGTTGCACTTGCACAAGGCCAAGACCTGAAGCAAGATAAGATAGACAAGGTTGACAATACGCATCGGAACATATTGCAGATATTGAAGCAGCAGCGGACATATATCAGAATACATGCACTGAACACAATGGTAACAAGAAATAATTCTCTTTATTGATTTCAATTGAACAGATTACAAGCTCTCGATTCTCTCTGATATAATGTTACATTCTCTCAGAACTATACAGATTACAATGATCCCGTTCCCATACATATATCCCTTTATACAAAACCAAACTCTTGCAACAGATGTCATCTCTAGGCATCTCTTCTGATTTCTGGCTCCTGAGGATGAGGCTCGGGCTATCGCTTCGAACTATCCTTCTCGATGCATATTTCACTTGCATGCAGACTGATGGTGGGTCAGTATATCAGCATACTGGTGATTGTGAACAAAGAGCTATATTTGTCTGAAACGATTACTGTTCATTTAGCAAAAAAATATTTTTTGTGATGTGTTCTTGCTACTTTTACCTATATTCATTTCTTGCATACAGTCAGTTTACATTCTTTTTTGAAAACATCTTTGAAAAGCCACAGTTCATTTAGAGCATGCAAGGGACTAATCATTTTAAGCACGATGACTATTCATTTCTGTGGAGTGCACAACGTATTTCATGGGCATATTCATTTCTCTTATTCAAGCAACTCTTAGGGACAATTGTAAGCACGATATCAATATTTCTTTAGTGGAACATAACATTTCATTGCAACGGATTAATCTCTGCAAGCAATTCATGTAGAAAAGTCAGCAATACAAATGTATCATTTTTTCCAGTGATTCTTACCATAGCCGATCATCCATCCCTCATGACAAATATTAGCATAAACATGATAAACCAACATTTTTCCTGTTCATCTCTGCATCGTTAGCTTTTAGCAAACATATGATAGACACATGCAGACCGATTGGCAGCTGTGACTCTCCGGTTCAGCTCTGCACCAATCCACACTTATCTATATGACGGTCCATGGGAAACCCATGATTAGCCGCTGTGACTCTTGGGTTCAGCTCGTCGCTAAGGACATTGATGCACATCCGAGGTCTCCTGTACCTGGGTGTCTAGACAATCTCTCCTAGGCCGATCGGCTCCCAGTGCCCTGGAAACCGTCGAGAGATCTAGTAACCTTGTATACAAGTTGTCCGAGACCAATGCATGAATACAACATCTAGCAGATAAACTCTTTGAGGGGCAACGATTCATCTTTCTCTATATCAATCTTTGTAACAACAAAGCTATGACTCTGCCTTCTCTCTTTGTTAAAACAGAGCTATGACTCTGCCTTCTTTCTTTTCTGTGATCTCAGAGCCGAAGCTCCTATATAATTCTTTTCCTTTGCAACATATACAAGTCCGTCTGTACATGTCTAGCATTCAGAGCATATTTGAAGGACACGCAATTATTCATTTCTTTGAAATATGATAGCAGTTCTGTTCAGATTAGGCATAAACATTCTTTCTTTGTAAGCATACGAATTCAGGACATGTGAGCAATCTCTTTTCTTTTCTTATTAAACATGGCAATAGTTCTCTCTTTTGAGAATATCTTAACTTGTTTAACATAGTAGGCATCTCGTTGATTTAACAAGCAAACATTTATTTCTTTTTATCAGGCAACAAGCTTTTCTTTAGCATACAGGCATCAGTTCGTTTCTTATTAGCAGGCAACAATTCTTCTTAGCATACATGTTATCTCTTTTCTGTTCTTAGCATGGCAACATGTGGATTCTCTTATAAGCATACTCAATGATTTACTGTCTTATTATTAACAATCGTTCATCGAAAACTCAGATTCTTATTAGACATAAGCGAATCAGCAAATGAGACTTCGTCCACTCACCCAGATTAATCGTCTTCTGTTGCAGAGCCAGCAATCCAATCTCTCTATTTATATAGTGCCTTCGTGGAGTGGGGCATACATGGAGGACCGCTGACACAGGCTATAGTGAAGATTGTCAGGAGGGCAAAACGAGAAGGTTCTGGTTGAAAGACGGACTTTCTCTACACTAAGGGCGATAGGGTAGTCGTGTCTAAGTGAAGTGGCTTGCGGATAGCTGCTCAAGGAGTGCCATGATACGAAGTAGACTGGACATCTGGGCAGAAGCGGACCTTGGTGCTGGTGGAGGCCGCATACTACTGCCTCGCATGCGTGAGGATGTGGAGGACTTGTGCGCACCTGTCTTGTGTGCCAACAAGACAAGGTGGACCATCAGAAGCCCGGGGGACTAGTGGAGCCTCTTACGGTGTCGAGCAGACCGTGGAAGAGAATATCGATGACTTCATCTCCGCATTGCCGAAAGTGGGGGCGCTTGGTCCATTCTTGTGGTGGTGGACCGATTTCAGTACGCACCTTCATTGTTGTTTCAACGGACGCATAGCAGAGAGGCCGCCGACTGTTCATCAGCCAGTGAAGTTTTGGGGCATCCCGGTGAACATAGTCAGCGATCGGATCCCTGCTTCACGGAAAAGTTCTGGACGGAAGTGTTCAAAATCCTCGGGACGGACTTACACTTCTCGACCAGCTTCCACCCGCAGATGGACGGACAACCGAGCGGGTCAATTTGCTACTAGAGGAGTACTTGCGGCACTTTGTGAGTGCCACCAGAGGGATTGGGTGGATCACCTCGACGCCGCTCAGTTCTGCTACATCTTCAACGGAGCGAGTCGTTGCACAACAGCTCATTCGAGTTGGTGATGGGTCGACAGCCATCGTCCCGCACACGCTAAGTGCGGGGTCCACGAGTAGAAGCCCCACGGCCAACTTGTTTACTTCAGATTTTAAGGCAAAGGCGTACATTGCAAAGCATTTCTGGAGAAGGCCGCGAGGAAGATGAAGAAGTGGACCGACGCAAGGCGAAGGCCGATTGAGTACAAGGAGGGGGACATGGTGCTAGTGAAGCTACAACCACAATAGTTTAAGGTGTTCTGAAAAGTGCACAAAGGTGTGATTCGGAAGTACGAATGCCCCTTTCCCGTGCTCAAGTAGGCAAGGTGGCCTACAAGCACGAACTCCCCGCCAAGCTGAAGATTCATCCAGTCTTCCATGCCAATTTCCTGAAGCCGTACCATGAAGACTTGAAGATCCCCATCTAGGAGTTTTGAAGCGACCCATGACGACCATGACGACATCCTTCGACAAGGAGGTGGAAGCCGTGCTGGACAAGAGGACCATTCATCGACGAGGCGTGTCCCCATATGTGGAGTACCTCATCCAATGGAAGGGCATGCCTTATGGTGAGTCTAGCTGGAAACGTGCTGATACGCTGCATCAGTTCGAAGTCGAGATCTAGGCATTTCTCAGCAAGCATGGTTGACGAGGGCGTCAACGCCTTAGGTGGGGGAGAATGTAACGTTCCAAATGTTGCGTTCCACCCGAGGCCAAGTTGCATAACCTTTCCACAAACCAAGGTTATACGGAAGCTTCTAAAACATTCCAGAAGATGACGGAACTCTCTGGAAGACGGTGGATTTCTCTGGAAGGCCCAAGATCCTTCTAGGAGGCCCAGAAACCTTCTGGATGGCCCGTAAGTTTTCTTTGATGTTCTTAGGGAATAAACCTGGATATGCCGTTCCAGTTATGGTAGAAAGAATAATCCTTGGAATATTCCTTCTAAGACTTTTCATGTAAAGCTCTATGAGCGATTATAAATAAGGGGGATGCCTCATTTGTTCCTCACCACCTAAACTTGTAACCATTCTTCATGTCAATAAAGAAATCTTACGAGTCCCACTTTGCTCTACTCTTCTTATTTTCCTTAGCGATTTAGCTAAGTCGTGTTGGGAAGGCTTGCACGAGTCTTCGAGAAGGAAGATAGTGTGCCGCACGGGACGATGTGCTAGCAAAAAACTAAATCTGTGACAATAAGCTTTAGCTACTATTTCTTCCCAATGTTATATTAAGCATTGGGTTCATTCTGCAACCTTCCTCGCCTGATTACCAATTAATCAGATTATGTGACCAGTTAATGGCAATTATGACCACTTTGAATTTCTACATGATTTGGCCAGTTGGTTAGTTGGATTAAGTGGCTGATCGCTTCGCTGTTTAATCACCATCATCAGATCTTTCGAACATCTTCGTCATTTATGCGGGTGAAGTGTGCCTCATACACCATGTTTCAATCATAGTTCAGCCAATACCAATCTGATACGGCCGATAGCAATATGATTTGTCAGTCCCGATTCGATGACCGACATCATATAACCACATGCCGACATTGAAGTTCTCTTTTTTCGATCAATTCGGCAAAAGAAATTGAATAAAAAACCAATCAAAAAGTATGTAAAAAAATAGTGAAATTGTAAAAGCATGTAAAAGAAGAAAAAAATTATCTATCGCATGTAAACCACTCGGCAAGGTAATTACTATTCCATTCAATTTCAAAGCTACTAAGAAACAAAATAATAAGTACTTAAAATTATGCATGTATAAAACATTTCTTCTAAAATGTTATTAGTTACAATATTTCATTCATTTACCTTTACGACACAATTTGCTTTGCCTGTCCATTTTAATGTTTCACCTCTCATGTATTTAGTTTTAGATTAATTTGCTTCTTGCCTTAAAATTGTTATATCGTATCTGAAGTGAAAATTGAACAGACATTTACAAGATTCCAGTCTTTAATAATCTAATAAAGATACTTTCATCATTTATGCGGGTGGTGTGCCTCATACACACCATGTTTGAATCATAGTTTGCAGTATCAGTATAGTATCGGTCGATACTGATCCGATACAACCGATACTGATACAATTTGGCATCTTCCGATCTGATATCCGATACTAACCAATGCCAACATTGTGAGGTCTCTTTTCTGATCAATTCGGCAAAAAAATAAAATAAAAATAAATAAATGAAAAGTACCGATCAACAAGTATGTAAAAAAATAGTAAGATTGTAAAAGAAGAAAAAATTATCTATCGCATGTAAACCAATCGGCAATGGTGACTACTATTCCATTCAATTTCAAAACTACTAAGAAACAACATAATAAGTACTTAAAATTATGACTAAATGTATAAAATATTTCTTCTAAAATGTTAATAGTTTATTAATTTATTTGTTTTCCGATACAAAAAAAAATCGATACTCCAATCCTGTTAAATTTTTTCGTGTTTTCTGATTGGATTAGTCTTTGAATGTGTAAGAATAAATTCCCAACTCTGTATTTTAGAGACTGAAATTAAAATATAAAATAAAGATCTAACCGAGACCGAGACTTGAACTTGGTTCAATGTCCTTAAGACAATATTCGTCCCGCACTAGTGTTTACGGTTTAATGACGATTAGTCTCCAAGGATACAACGGTTCTTCTCCTTCGGTAGCAACACTTTACACTGCAGAAACTGGATGAAGCAATGTTGATAGTCGCTCTCTCTCTTAGACTTAATGTTTGATGGATGAATGGGTTATTGAATTATTCAAACGCTTATGCTTTTATAGATGATAAAGAGACACAATAAGAATGACAAACCTTTCCAATAGATTCGTTGAATATGTGCGTTTAAGCAAGGACACACCTTTCCAATAGATTCATTAAGTAGAGTCATTGCCATAGATTCGTTGTATGAAAACAATTATTACTAATAATTAATATTTCAAATATACATTTACTTTTCCAACAGAATGAACTATATATAACTTGTACACAGAGAATTGTCCCGCTTCATAGCTGCGGGTTCCTTTTAAAGCTTACCACACTTCTCACAATTGTACTAACTGTGTGTTACTGTGTAATTGGATTGGAACACAGATCCTTTCGAAACTATTTCTACCGACAGTTTTTGCAATGCTTTGACAAAGCGGCCTTTCATTCACTCAATCATTGCTATGCTTAGACTAAAATCAAGGTGATTATTGTGAGAAATATGAATTTTCTGCTCTTGCAATGACTGCTTAATATCTCAATATTTCCACAATGATTAACAGGGCGGCTCAACGTGTGAGTAAGTAATATACCAATCGAGAAAAAAAAAACAAAAGGAATAATGTAATTTGTAGTCCGGGCTTGAATTTTGGATTTTTTATTTTATTACAATACCGTTAGATAATGTCCGGGACCAGTCTCTCTCTCTCTGGATCCATAGATCTACCTCTATTGTATGCATCCATCCGTGATCCTCAGCATCACGATCCTTTCTGTCTGTCCAATTAAGTCCTCCAGTTTTGGCTCTCTCACCATGTCCTTCCAGATCTGGCTACATAACCACAACAACCCCTATCTTATTCCCTCTATATATGTTATCAACGAGAAAAGTTACACACAGATTCTGGCTACCAATTTTCCTCTTTTTTCTTATTTTCACAACACATTATCAACATGACCGCTCGAGGAGTTTCAGGCCACCACCGAGAAAGATCAAAATCGAAAAATTAGATTGAACAATCCAACCAGTTCATATATTATTATTTATTTAATTTTCTCTTTTAATAAGAAATTTGTACTCTGAGTTAAACCCCAAAAATATTTTCTTGATACATGAATTAGATTTTAGAATTGATTGATTTTTGGAATAGATTCATTTCTTTTTCCAACTTTCTACAGAATTTTTCTATCAAAATCATGTAGTAATGGGGTGTCGAGAATTGCAGTGTCTAGTCCTTATTTATCATGGTATTGCCATAACAATATTTTGTTAGTCCACGGGTAGTCAACGTAGAAGCATAAACAAACCAATTATACGTTCAATATATGAATATTGAACAAATAATGCTAATCTGTAAGTATAAATCCCAATATTGTACGTTATATACATTACAAAGTGCAACACTGTGAACCTATGAAGTCTTCTTAATTTTAGTCTTCTAGAAAATTACGTATGAAGATTGAGTTACAATATAAAGCGAGATGTTTGAGACTGAATTCTTGACCCTTTAATTTTCTGGAAAATTATGTGTAAATTCTGAGGAAGTAAATACTATTTCTACTAAGTAATAAGCGCTTTTAAGAAAGCAGTCATGATATTATTGGCAGTTTTTCTCCATGTGCATAAATTCTTTTTTCTTTTCTTTGGGAATGCACCAATATGTATAGTGCTTGTATTTGGGTATTGTGAATACATGCTTTCCTAATGTGTATGCAGCATTGACTAATCATGTCTAAATTTCTTTTGATAGCTTCAAAAAAAGGAGAAAGTTTTGAATTTTATTAGTTGAGCCAGTAAATTACAAATACCATATTTTGAGATGATAAAAGAAAATTTGTTTTAATGTGTCAGTAAACTAATCCTCCATCGATCTCAAAAGTTGTCCACTCATGCTTGACATTGGAAGTATTGTATACTCTTTACAGTCGAGCATCATTTATTGGAACCAATTATGTTTGGGATAAAATCTTTATATGGATAATTGAAATTATGTGTATTGGAACAATGCATCTGTTCCACAAATCATCAAGTTGGTGTTAAAAATGCTATTGACTAATCTATTAACTTCACCGTTTGACTAATCATCAAGTTGGTGTTTAAAAGTTGTCCACTAATATAAATGAGTTCAGGTCATCTTTTTGTGTTTATATTTGTAAAGAGATACAAATTGCATGTTCATATATGATTAAACATGATTGCTTGCTTGAGTTTTGTACCACTCCAAATGAGTGCATGTATGCCAGGTGTTGCGTTGTATGCTTGAAGTGCGAATTAAAATTTTTGCAGGTCGCAGCGGATCGCTGGCCTCCGAAAGGCTAAAAATGAAAATACCAATCTGAATGTTGGTATTTCAATAATATAGTTGTATATATTCTAAACTATAAAGTTTCAAAGTTGGTGCCATAAGGTTGTTATATCTGTAGGGATACTATGAATGCATTATTCTCCTACCAACTATCGTATACCTGAAGTTCTATGTTTAGAAGAATTATTATTGATTAATAATATATTTATTTTCAACTTTTGACATAACATTGTCATATCTAGAAACTAGAATCCGTGGAAAAATGTCACGACCCGCATGATATAGGGGCACGAGGCCATGAGTACGTCCAGCCTATGCCACAGTATCGACGGTAGAACGCTGTCTAGATCACTATCTATCTCACACAATAATATAATGTACCTGTCATAGATCTCAACTCCAAATGGAGGACAAAGTACAATGATATAGTGAATACTCAATCACAATCAAAAGCACGATAAGATATCAAAGAAGTCTAATAACTATAAAGTCTAAAACATCAACAACATCCAAATACAATATCAAAATCCAAGTCTCAAATAAAATAACAAAATCTCCATTATATTTACATGCCAAGAGTTCTAATAGTGAATCTAACAGAAGCTAAAACTAGTAACTAAGTCTCTCGGTAATCACTCCTGAGAATCAGGACCCATTGTCGCTATCCCTTCCTCAGATCTGTAAAATATGGGGCACAGGTCTCCTGAGATCATCTGATAAATATATCCTGTTAGGATGGAACGAGCACATCTCCTCTAACAATTCCAATTAAATGACGAAGACTATAAAACAGTTATAGCAAGTAATACTTGATGAACATAATAGAATGAGTAAGAAATGAAATAGAAAACAACTAACTAAAGTATAAGGAGATTAAACATAGTAAATCAGAAGAACATGCAATAAAGACTGTAAATAGAGATAACTGAACTAGAACAGATGTGATGCGAGTCTAGACAGTATAATGTGAGTCCAATGTGAATCCAGTAGAAAGCAGTAAACCAGTGTGTTTTGAAATACCGTTTTGATATATAAACGGTTAGAGGGTAAATACGGCACATCGTATGCTTGGCAAGCGTGCGACGACTATCTTTAGATTATACCGGTCGGGGTGGTTCCAGCATGATTGAGAATGTTTACATATCTTCGAGTATTTTTCTGCCTGACAAGTACCAGTGAATCCATATCCCGACACGTAAATCAGGTACAAGTCTAGCCATGATGTAAGTGATGCCAATAGGTGTTTTCAGTAGGTGGTTCCAGTGGGTGATTCCAGAAATAGAGGCCAAACAAGGATAATATGTGTGTCACATGTAATGAATCCAAATACCAATCCGTGTCGTGTCAGAGAATCAGGTAATATATTAGAAGTTGAATCATAATAATCATCAGATAAATAAAAACTACCAGAGAATGTACTCACCTGCGGTCATGAACAGTAAATATGAATTGTTGCCCAAAGTGAGTCACAAAAACCTATATATGAGATGTACAGAGTTATTTGATGTTCTAGAGTAAACAATATATTTAAATGTATTAATTACATGCTTCTAGGTCTTTTCTAGGTCATGCTAGTCAAACTAGGTTAAAGCTAGTCAAATCTAGTCAAACTAGGTCAATGTTAGGTTTTGGGGCCTTATCTTGCCTTAACAAGGTGCACTAGTCTATTTTAGGTCATAACCCTAGGTATTTACCTAGTTAGGATACCCATTGGTATCATGTAATATTCTACTTTATTACCCAATACCCTCTTCATATTACCTAACTATAACCCATAAGTGAAACCCATATCTAGGACTTACCCTTTCTGCCTATCTTTGTATATACCATACACCCTTATATATAATATATGCTAATGTCCTTATTTATGTATACCAATACATATATAACTATACCCTATGAACCATAACTCATATAATCTAAATACCCATGATATATCATTTGCCTATGTATATAACTATTATCCATATCTCATTTATATACTAGGTATTACCTACATGCCATATATCCATAACTATATCCTTTCACCAATTGAACATAGGTAAAAATATAACTGATACTTACATATATGCCTTCCCCTTATATACTAACTCTCACAACTCACATAATAACCTGCCCTCTCTAAGTGGCATTGCGGCCAAGCCAAAACATAGGCAAGCCAAGGCTTAGCTTTGGCCTAAGCAAGGCCAAGCTGCCTTAGAGTAGCCAAAGGGCCAAGACCATGTCTCCAGTGCAGAGCACACAAGTAGGACTGGTACTAAAGTTTTCCCCAATCTTCATCAGTTAAATGCTATAGGCATCTACTGTAGATAATGATACCACTTGACATCTGACATGTATATTTATCTAAACCACTCTTATGCATTCAATCATCCTTTTTACTCAATGCACTAACTTACCTCACTTAACTCACACAACACACAAGAAATCTCTAACCCACACCCTAGCATGTATACTCTAAATCTCACACTTGACACACACACTTGCACTAGTGCACAGGCCAACATGGCCTGTGCTGCTGCCAAAAGAGGGGCAGCCTACTGCCACTGCAATACAGGGCAAATTCCTGCCTGCAGGGATCAAGGCCAAGTGTATGGCCCAAGCAACAATGCACTACAGTGCAGTACACACTGCCTGCACAAGTGCCTGCTCATCAGCGCAGGCCTTCCCTGCACCTCAAATGCCTGCCTACAGGGAGTAACTCCCCTCCTTACTTCCTAATCCTGGCACCCTCTCACCTGACTGATAGAAGATAACATATAGATCATGACTGATACTAAGTTACCCATCTGACTGATATCAGTCATAGCCCCCTGATACCAACTGATACCTCATTAGTGCCAACTGATGGCCACATTTCCCCCTCACTCTCTTCACTGTAACATAGGTCACTTCCTAATTCACTCACCTCTTACTCTCTCAAGTGACACTCTCACTTCACTGACACTCTAACACACCTAGATAGGGGCACAAGCTCACTCATCACACACACAGTCCATTGCTTCGACCCAGGTATCAAGCCAACTGATACTAAGGAAGTAAATGACTGAACAACAAGGGACTAAAATTAAGAAAACTGGAGACTGAAATGTAAGGAGATGTGGACTAAACATTAATAACTGATACAAATGAAATGGAAAGACTGGACAAATGATAAACTCAGGTGGACTGACATCTTGAATATAAATGAAGGATAGAACATATAATGTAAATGACTGATACACATAAATGGAAAGACTGATACACAAAATGAGGGACTGGACAGTCATTGTGGACTGATACAAGACTGGTGACTGAACATAATGTATTGGGACTGAACAATTTGTTCAAAGGGACTGCTATTAAAATGGGATCCTCTACAGTGCATATATATATATAATTGTATCAAGAAGTAAAGACTGGACAATAGGGACTGAACCTATAGGCTAGACTGGTCCCTATAGAGATTAAAGCATGTCAGTAATGTTTTATCCAAACAGGGGACTGTACAGTGAAGGGGACTGAACATAGGTGAGGACTGAACAAATATGTATACAGGGACTGAAACTTAATAAAATATGGACTGAACATACTCTCTTAATCTCAAGCCATCACCCCCCTTTTTATCTCGTTAACTGATACTAAATTGTATGGCTGATACAAATTAAATAGGTGAATGAATATGTGGGACAAATTCTTTATAACAAGGGGCTGAACAAAATAACAGTTTACTCGAGCCCCTATATCATAGTTGATATAATGGCATCCAAGACTAAACAAGAATCACATCAAGGACTGAAATATACAACTAAATCCCACCCCTCATCCTCTTCATGACTGATACAATATGAGAAGGCATGAATGATATATGGTATCAAGCAGGACTGATACAGAGATATGCCCCAACTGATACATTGGTATCAATGCAACATGGCCTGACCTCCCTTCCTATTCTATTTACTGTCATAGGATCAAACAAGCCTATAACTGATACAATTTGATACCAACCCCTCTCTATTGCCCTGCTACATGGTACTGTAAGGAAGTGCAAAGTAGCTACTGCTACATGCCACTCCTGCTATGCTTGCTCGAGCCCATGAACTGTTGCCCTTGTACTACATTCCCTTTCCTCTAATACCCTTTCATGACTTCCCCCCTCTCTAGTTATTAGTTAACAATTTGCAAGCCTCTCACTACACCCATAAATAAATATAGTATCAATCTACATTACTTATCAAAACAGTCCATTAATAACATGACAGTCCACTCTATACAACAGTCCATATGCCTCCACATCTACATAACACATCAAACTCATTCCCATTTACTAGATAATCTTACAAATGTTTAATCTATTGTATTGCACTCCTAATACAATGGTTAAAACTGAAATTAGAGTATTGAGTGCTCTTTTGGCCATTTTGTCAAACACTAGACGTACGGATTAGATACGTCCATAATACGCACTCCAAATGGATTCAAACTTGATCGAAAGCTCACCCACATGTTCTAAATCACAATCAGGGACTAACAAACCTATTCACAACCCTAGAAATTTCATTCTCGGATTTCTCCCAAAATGGGTCAAAATATAAAGAGAAGAGTCTCCAAATGAGAGAAGGAAGAGTCAAATCTCCTCTCTATGACAACCCTAATGCATGGGGTCCCTAATTAATGCATCTACACTATTTACTACGAATTAAAAGGTTTGGAATGCATTTTACCTATTGGGAGATGGATTCCCAATAAAAAGTTGCAAGATCCAAAAGCCCTCAAACTCCAAGTGTTCCAATCCCTCCAAGCTAGCTTCTAGAGTCTTCTCCTCTCCTAAGGGAAGAGAATGAGACCAATTTAGGCCGACTTGAAGAGAATTTGAGTGTAGGAACAATTTGAGGAAGAACCTTCCAAATTAGGGTTAGAGTTTTAAAGGAAAAAGGAAGAAGAAGAAGTTATTCTTCTTATAGGCTAGGAGAAATGTGTTGGCTGCGCAAAATAGGTAGTTTTAGGTTTTGGGCTAGTATAAAATGTCTATAAAGTCCCTCTCTGTGTCATGACAAGTTTAGGGATTAAACTTTTCTTCCTAATTAGGTGTTTGGTCAAACTTCCTATTTAATATTGCTAGTCTAGCTAGAGGCTAACCAAAGTTCAATTAGACTAGTCCTAATCATTTAGTTGGATGGTCATGTCAAGTCGGTTTAGGTCCTCTAGGGTCACTAACAACTATTTTAACTAATGGCTGACCACTATCCATATTCAATAATATAACCTATGCACTATATTAATATTATAGCTAATTAACCAAAAATATTGATTCTAGTTTTGTAAAATAATTTATCATCCAAAATATAATTTGAATTCACCATAATAACAAGAAATAGAAAAAGTCAAAAATACCCCTTATCTGAAAAAGTGGTGGTTACAAAAAACTAGATAGAGACATCGTATGCATGACTGATAGTGCTACTACCAACACCATCCTTATGAAAATGATATTTTTCTTCAATAAATACTAGTACGAAAGTAGTATCCATGATAGCTGGTCATGCTCATATATTGAAAGCTCCGGGGGAGCATACTGAAATTTACCCAATGCAACTCACCTACTTATACAAAATGTCTTATACACTCATAATTTAAGAAGAAAAGTATTGAGTTTTAAGGACATAAGGACAAACACGAGTATTAAAACTATGAGTGAGAGAAATAAATAATGCAACAGAGAGAACCAGAAGTTCGTTCGTCCTAGAGAACCAGAAGTTCGTTCGTCCTAGAGAACCAAAAGTTTGTGCTAGATAGATTATCCAGCCATTCACTAGGGATACGCATTACTCACATTAGGGATGTCAAGCCACATACTACGTTGAGCCAGAAGCTGAAACATACGGGTCCAATATATGGTAGAAGCCGAACGATCATATAACTTTTAAATTGTGACATGATCGACAAGACACCCAAAGCAGTGATTATGAGAATTATGAAAACTAATTTGTGTGATTATCTCTTACCAAATTGAAGCATACATTATTGATGTCACGACCCGCACCCGCTTATCGGATACAAGTTTGTGTCCAAGTCCAGCCTACACCGCAGTGTCGACGGTAGAACGCTGTCTAGTATTCACAAGTCACATAATCTATAGAACTAACATGGCAGTCTAGATCTCTTCCACAGAAAATAAGATACAATTAACTCTAATAAGAACACATGAATAGTAAAGAACTGAATACTGGATAATAATATAAAATAAAGTTTCCAAGTTATCAAGAATCTAAGTCACGTCCGTTGGATACAAATTCACTACCAATAGACAGAAATAAAATAAAGACATGAAGTAAAATAACTGTGTCCAGACTGCTAATCATCAATGGCATCATCACTGCATATATCGTAGTTTGATGCTGGCTAAACCGGCTTATCTGTACGTGGCTCAAACTCGGTTAAACCTGAAGAGATCATCAGGTCCTCAGAGGACTAGCAAGATACATAAAAACATGCCTATCTAACAGTTTATCATGCATAAAAAGAATACGGAATACAAACAGGAAAAGACTAAGCACAATCGATACACGAATATGAGAATAACTACGTATAAATAAACTGCTGGAATAAACAAGAGAACAACGGATACCAAATCCTCGCCCCGAGTGTGGACTCGTAGGTTTGAATAAATCACTAACCCTTGCCCCGAATGTGGACTCGCAGGTCAGTTTAAGACAAATCACCCTCGTCCCGAATGTGGACTCGCAGGTGCAAATGGTCAACCCTCGTCCCGTGTGTGGACTCGCAGGTTGCAAGAAATAGATACTGTTTCACTTAATAAAATGCCCTTAAAAGGCTTTTGAAAGAAAACGAGAAAAAGTATAAAAGTACAACTAGATTCTGGAAAGTATTGCTATGGAAGTCTGATCTGAGAGCGATCACTTTGTTCCTTGGACCACACGATGATGATGAAGAGAACTGCTTGAAGAAGAACAACTGAAAGAACTAAGTCACCAGAAAGGTATCGACACAATTGACACTGATGGCACAGTCGAATGCTTTCCTGCTTTGCTTCACTCTGTTGTTGAGAAAAAGTTGAAGAGAAACACTCTGGAAAATCACTTTGCTCTGAAAGTCTCTGGACTCCAAAATCTTGTACCTCTTTCTTAAAAAGAAGTCTTTATATAGGCTTGTCTTCTGTGCGTAAAAAACATCAATATTGAATCTCTACGCAAGCTATTAGGATAACTGTCACCCACGTACAGAAATTAGCCTCTACGCATGTTGACACGTGTCCCATTACTTCAACAAAACAAGGAAAACACGTTCCCACATCCTCGAAAAATGTGGCATGAAAGCCACGTATACAAGCCACGTTCACACATAATCAGGAAAAGCCGAGCGTAAAATAGCTCAAAGTAAACTTCCTGCGTAAAGTGGCTAAGAAATAGCCTTGAGCGTATAGTTAGCTCAAATAAACTCTACGCACACAAAAAAAGTAGCTAAGATAGCCTTGAGCATAAAAAGCTCAAATAACTTTCATGCGTAAAGGAAGTTGTTTCTCGAGCGTAAAGTAGCCCGTTTACACAAATAATCCTAGGTTAGTGTGAAACAGTCTTCTTGGCTTCTGTGCAAATCTTTGTCAGAAAATTAATCTGTCAGAGCATTTAATACGATGTAGACAGCCTGTCTTATGCGTAAAGTCTGAGGATGACTCTTGCGTAGAGCAACTTGCGTAGAGTCTGAGGATGGCTCTTGCGTAGAATTTGAATTAGATTCTATTTGACCTCTGCATAGAGCTTGAGTTTGACTCTTGGGTAGAATTTGAACTTCTTTGATTTGGTCTTTTTGTAAAATATGATAAAAATATATCATAATTTATTTTTGCTTCTACAAGATCCCCTTCAAAGTTTCCAAATTTTTTCTAAGATTTGAAATACTTTGAACATAAGCGTAAAATTCGGGATATCCAACAGTCATCCGCGTAGACTTGGGGATACCTAACAGAAACTTTTGAGAATTCAAAACGATTTCAAGTTTTCTATAAATAGAATCCCGATGGTAGAGGGAGAACTTTACTCATCTCTTTCATTCTCAATCCTTTCTACTCTCATCTTCAAAATCTCAGTTCAAGTAAATGGCCCCCAAGAGCAAGACCACCATCGGTGCGAAGGGCAAGAAGCCCGCTGTTGCTTCGTCGACGGCTGAACGTGCGGAGACCACCGTTCCATCATCGGAGGCGACCCCGAAGACTAATCCCGCTGTGGCTCCGGCCATGATAGGTAGAGACCCTATCTCTTTTGGATGTGGGTTCGTCGGAGAAGAAGAAGATAAACCGAACAAAAAACCCCAAATCTTACGCCCGCGTTATACGTGTCAGCGTAGAGAAGGGTCATCAAAATATGCCCACGTTTATACATGCCAGCGTAGAAAAGAAACAGCAAAATACGCCCACGTCTATACGTGTCAGCGTAGAATATTAATCATTAAATACGCCCATGTCTATACGTGCGAGCGTAAAAACTCAAAATATGCCCACGTTGTACGTACGAGCGTAAAATTTGAAAATACGTCCACGTTATACGTGCGAGCGTAAAATACACAAGTCAAAAGACTATATATTTTTTACATATAAAATTTTACACTTTTGAACAGAAGCGTAAAAATACGCAAGACTATATCTTTCACATGTAAAACTTTATTCTTTTGAACAGAAAAAGTACGCATAAAAAATTTCATATTTTAGACTGCGTAAAACCCTTGCATAAAACAAATTCTCTAAAAACAGAGAACTATTTACGCGTAAAACTTATGTATAGTCGTTGGCGTAGAATTTTGAATTTGCATAGAGTTCATATTTCAATTTTTTTACTAACTTAATTTTCCTTTATTGAACTTCTTTTGCAGTGAACTTAGGGGCCCATCCTCTCTCTGAGGTGTTTGGCTCACCAGCTGGCATTCTGGGATCAAATTATCTGGAGAATTTATCCCATGTCGAATTTCCACAAACTGACAAGCAGTATCCCCATGAAAGACAACAACTGATAGCTGCTCAAGGAGATAGATTGTTGTTGTCTCTGATGAACGACGAACTGTTGACATCATTGGATGGTCAGCATTATCTGAAGCCCGTATTTATGTTCGGGGATGCGATCAACTTCAAATCTCAGAAGAACCCCAAGAAGAAATCTTGGGTATTCAAATTTGGAGAAAGGGCGATGTATCTCCCAGAAATGCCAAGAGATTATCCCCTTTCTGATGGAACTGGGGATTCCCAGGACCCTTCCTTTGGTGTGCGTATTGATCGATAGAAAGTTAAACAGATCTAATACGTGTTCTAACCCTTCATAGGCGGAAACTAGGGTTCACAAATTATACCTGTGGCAGAAAGGAGACAAGTAATTCCTGGTTATCTCGAGCGGACGACCCCAAGATCTTCTGTACGTATTCCTTCCTCGAGTTGGACGTCGTGTGGGCGACGATCTCCCAACCTTTTCTTCTCTTTGGCAGCCCTCTCTTTCTCTCCTTACGTGAATAAAGAATTTAGAGAAAATTTTAGATTTCTGATCAGTAATCTGGCAGCCAGAGAATAGAGGATATATATAGGCTACGGCAGGGACCATGAGGAGAAATTAGGGTTAGGCCTCCTAACGGATCTGGATATTCCGTGTTCAGCCCGAACACACAATCCACGCCCATTAACAATAGCTCGGTCTACTAATGAGCTATTGTTGTACTACCTCCCTAATCCCAAATTATGTGTGTGGGCTCCTTTTATTATATGCTCGTTTGGCTTCCCATGTTAAGATATCGTATGTCCGTCGATCAAATTAAGTTACTGACAACTATATTGATTCGACATCTTTTATCCTTAAATAGTACCGCTCAACTTTATTTGTCATGTCGGATATAATCCACCTGCAGGGTTTACATGACAATCCTTATGAGCTCCCTAAGAGGACATCATCAACCCGATGTATCGGGACATGGATTCTATTTATAATCAACAGCCCATAATACATACAATATTATTATCCAATTCATAGAGGTTGTTGATCCATAATGAATCTCACTCTTTTATGAGTCAAAGTAATGCACACTGTATATACATGTCCGTTATTATATCCGGATTAAGAGCACAAGCATCCATAATAACAGAGGTGTTTGTTCTCTTATGTAGTCAGTACAAAGAGAACAACCTCAAGTGGTCCTGTTCAATACACACAAAGTGTACTAGTGTAAACCTATAGTCAAGATAGACTAATACTAGTTTACACTACAACCTTTCCAATAGATTGTCCAAGTCCATCTAGGTTGTGAACTATTTATATACTCCATAGGAAACTGATAATATGATCTTCTGTGTGACACCACACACCATATTATCTACAATATAGAATATCAGACATTTGCATTAACACTTGTAACAAATACAATATACAAACATTTGCCCATATGATTTTCATTCAAAATTTAAGGAAATAAGGTTACTACAAAAGTGATGCTTTTAGTATATAACTCTAACAATCTCCCACTTATACTCAAAGTATTGCTTTTCAGTATACTGTTACAAATCTCCCACTTATACTTAAAGCCATGCTGCTACACATCTGACTCCTATTCCCTCAACATGACTGTCAAAAGCCTTAGCTGGTAAGCTCTTTGTAAAGGGATCAGCTAGGTTGTCGGCTGATGCTATCTTGATCACAGCAACTTTTCATTTCTTTACGAAATCTCGTATCAGGTGGTACTTGCGCTCAATGTGTTTGCCTGTCTTATGGGCTCGTGGTTCCTTCGAGTTTGCAACTGCACCACTATTATCACAATAAAGTGTAATAGACTTAGGCAAACTAGGTACCACATCCAAGTCCAACAAAAAGTTTCTGAGCCAAACCATTTCTTTGGCTGCCTCAGAGGCTGCCACATACTCAGCTTCCATAGTGGAATCAACAATACATTTTTGCTTGATACTCCTCCACACAATGGCTCCACCTCCTAAAGTAAACACATAACCTGAGGTAGATTTTCTGGAATCCCTATCTGGCTGAAAATCTGAGTCTGTATACCCCAAGGGAACTAAACTATCTGCCTGGTAAACTAGCATATACTCTTTAGTCCTTTTCAGGTACTTCAAAATATGCTTTACGGCAGTCCATTGCTTTTGTCCTGGGTTTGACTGATATCTGCTGACCATGCCTACGGCAAAGCAGATGTCTGGTCTCGTACATAGCATTACATACATTAAGCTTCCTACTGCTGAAGCATAAGTAACTGCCTTCATGTTCTCTATCTCTCTAGGTGTCCTCGGACACTGCTCCTTTGATAGAGCAATTCCATGTCTAAAAGGTAAGAAACCTTTCTTAGAATTTTGCATACTAAAACGAGTTAGTACAGTATCGATATAGGAAGCTTGGGATAAGCCCAACATCCTTTTCTTGCGATCTCGTAGAACTTTAATCCCAAGGATGTGACCTACTTCTCCCAAGTCCTTCATATCAAACTGTTTGGATAACCATACCCTTACATCAGATAATACCTTCACATTGTTTCCAATGAGCAAGATGTCATCCACATAAAGTACTAGAAACACCACCACATTTCTGTCATACTTTCTGTATACACATGATTTATCCTGACATTGATCAAATCCATATGATTTTATCACCTGATCAAAACATATGTTCCAAGATCTGGAAGCTTGCTTAAGTCCATAAATGGACTTCTTGAGCTTACAAACAAGATGCTCCTGGCCCTTTTCAATAAACCCGTCTGGTTGCTTCATATAGATGTCTTCCTCAAGACTTCCATTAAGGAAAGCTGTTTTGACATCCATTTGCCAAATCTCATAATCGAGATGAGCTGCAATAGATAAAAGAATTCGAATAGACTTAAGCATGGCTACAGGAGAAAAGGTTTCCTCATAATCGATACCCTCTCTTGAGTAAAACCTTTTACTACAAGCCGAGCTTTAAAGGTTTCAACCTTACCGTCTGATCCTCTTTTTCTCTTATAGACCCACTTGCATCCAATGGCTTTTACACCAACGGGTGGTTCTACAAGCTCCCAGACCTGATTAGAATCCATAGATTCTATTTCAGATATCATTGCTTTTTGCCAAAACTCTGCATCTTTATCTTGGAGTGCTTCATTGTAGGTACATGGATCATAATCTTGTTCCTCAGGGACGAAGTCTGACGACTCTCCCAAGAACATATATCTATCAGGTTGTATCACAACCCTCCCACTACGACGAGGTACTATCGGTTGTGGTGCAACATTTGTGACACGTTGTGTAGTTGTTTGTGGTTCATCCTCTTTTACTGTTGGTACTGAAGTACTTGGTGTCTCACGTCTCAGTTCTTCTAGAACAACTCTACTTATGGGTTTATGGTTCATCACATAGTCTTCCTCTAAGAATCGGACATTGGTGCTAACAATGACCTTCTGATCCTTAGGACTATAAAATAAACCTCCTTTCGTTCCTCTTGGATAGCCTACAAACAAGCGTACTTCTGTACGAGATTCCAACTTATCTGCTTTCCCATTCAGCACATGTGCTGGACTACCCCAAATGCGAACATGTTTCAGACTAGGCTTACGCCCAATCCACAACTCTGTGGGAGTAAGAGGTACTGACTTAGAAGGAACCAAGTTCAAAATATAAGCTGCAGTCTCTAAGGCATATCCCCAAAACGAATCTGGCAAATCCGAATAACTCATCATTGATCTAACCATCTCCATAAGAGTTATATTCCTTCTTTCGGCTACACCATTCTATTGGGGCGTTTCAGGTGCAGTCAATTGGGATACAATCCCAGCCTCTGATAAATAATCCCTAAACTCTTCAAAGAGGTACTCGCCACCACGATCTGATCGTAATGACTTGATACATTTTCCATGACATTTCTCCGTTTCAGCCTTGTACTCTTTGAATTTCTCAAAGCACTCAGACTTACGGCGCATCAAATAAATGTATCCATACCTTGAATAATCGTCAATAAATGTGACAAAATATTTAAAGCCACCTCTAGCTTAGATAGTCATGGGTCCACACAAATCAGAATGAACCAATTCCAACACATCTTTGGCCCTATATCCCTTTGCCGTAAAAGGCCTTTTGGTCATTTTACCTTCCAAGCAGGATTTACAGACTGGTAGTGCCTCTACTTCCAATGAACTTAAAGGTCCATCTTCAACCAGTCTTTGAATCCTTCTTAGGTTAATATGCCCCAATCGCAAGTGCTAAAGATATGTTTGGTTCATACAAGAAGGTTCTTTTCTCTTATTTAAGTTAGATGATATATTATTTATTTCCATAAGTTGTATTGTGGGCGAAATAGGATTAATGACATACAAATTATCAACCAATGCACCAGAACAGATAAAATGTTTATTCTTTCTAATAACAATATTGTCATTAAAATAAACTGAATATCCATCCTTAACTAACATAGAAACAGAAACTAAATTCCTTCTAATTGAAGGTGCATAAAGACAATCTCTCAATGTCAAAGACTTATTTCTACCAAAAGATAAAGTAATATCTCCTAATGCAACGACCGATACTTTTGTAGCATTACCCATGAACAAGCATATCTCTCCATCACTGAGCCGTCTGGTTTTCTGGAACCCCTACAATGTA
This sequence comes from Iris pallida, assembly GCA_029216955.1. Taxonomy (NCBI): domain Eukaryota; kingdom Viridiplantae; phylum Streptophyta; class Magnoliopsida; order Asparagales; family Iridaceae; genus Iris; species Iris pallida. Next base: position 55,078 of record JANAVB010030186.1, on the reverse strand, counting down.
TTGCAGACATGATTAGTGGCTCATGTATCTACACACTAGGTGCCAGTAGATAACACCGCTAAACATGTTTCAACTACTAGTAAATGAGATATACCTTCTTTGTTCCCTTGTTTGAGAAGTGGACAATCAGTCTTCCAATGTCCTGACCCTTTGCACTTGAAACATTTGCCTTTCGGCTTTTTTATCGTACCTTGAGGTCCCATGCCCTTCTTTGCTGAGTTTGCTTGTTTCTGAATATTATTCATCTTTTTACCGCCTTTTGGCTTAGAAGTAGAAGCCTTTTCAGAAACAAAAACATGACCACTCTGCCTAAAAAGAGATTCAGCATCCTGTAGCTCTTTTGCAAGTTCTGCCAAACTATACAACCTTTTGTTCAAGTTGTAATTAAGGCAGAAATTGTCAAAACTTTTAGGCAGAGTCCCAAGAATGATATCGACCTAGAATTCCCCATCAATTTTAGCTCCAAGGATCTCCATCTCATTCAGATGACCCATCATCTTGAGAACATGATCCCTTACTGGTGTACCCTCAGCCATTTTTGTATTCATCAAACATTTCATAGCAAACTGCCTAGCTGCTCTATTCTGATGTTCGAAGAGTTTCTTGAGGTTATACATCATGTCATAAGCTGTGGCCATGGCCTGATGCTGATGTTGCAGTACATTTGACATAGATGCCAGAATGTAACACCACGCCATCTCATCTGCCTTTTTCCACTTCTTATAAGCCTCTTTGACCTCTTCATCAGAGTTAGCATCAGGCTTAGGTGGGCATTCCTCAACAAGTACATATTTGTACTCCTCAGCAGTCAGAACAATGTCCAAATTACGTTTCCAGTCAATATAATTAGGTCCAGTAAGTTTGTTTTCTTTAAGAATCACCATAAGTGGACTGAAAGAACCCATTTTTGAAATCGTGAGAATCACATAAATAAAATTATGTAGGGCAAAAAAAAACTTTTGAATTAACTAAATATTGATTTCCTCAAAACAATAATAAGAAATTCACCAACACCTTGAACACCATAAATTTAGCATGCCACGATAGTGTGGACGTATACAAATTCAACTTTGTTCAAGTAGATTTTTCTTATTAATTTTACTATCATGTCAATATAACTTTATGACAAATAAAATTAATATGCTGGTCTTGCTCTGGTCATACAAATAATAGCAGTGACTCCGATGGGGAGGATACCATTATTTGTATCTAAGTGTATACCATTACTTAATACTAAGTCCATTACCTTGTAATGAGTTCCTTCAGATGGAGAAGTGAACACATACTAGGTAACTTTCTATAATTATCCCTAAGAAAGTTTGTACTAGTGATCCATAATTATACTCATCCGATATGGAGGAAAGCACTAAAGCCAACACGCAAGTATAATTACATCACCTACAAACCAGTAATGGAGACCATAGGATTTATACTAAATAAAAATCCTCTCCTACTTAGTTATTTAACAATGAGGGTTTTTCTACTAGTTGATATTATGTCCATGTTGTCCATTATTAATGTGGGCTTGGTTTTTCAAAAAAAAAACAACCACACAATAATAAACATGCATAATCAGAAAAAGCAAAATGACAAAAATAAGAGAAAATATCCAACTATTATGGTCATCTTTGCTGCTTCGTCCTCAACTCTCCCACTTAGTTATTTAACAATGAGGGTTTTTTTAGGTTTTGGCTGTCGATTTCTTCATCGAAAATCATCTGTCTGCCTCTAGACTGCTTAAAACCACCATCTCATCCGGCGTCAGAAACAGCCACCACTGCCATCACGATTGATCAAAAATAATTAAAATTACATCAATCCTATGCCTCCCGAAGGAGTTCACACATAATCTAGATTGCAAAATTAAAATAATAAGCACGATCAACCCTCGTGATTTTAATTACATCCACAGCAACAACAGCATCCACGACATATCCGTAGTTTAAACAACACAATCAAAAAATATGCATTGGACCATAATAGTTGGATCTAAGATGCCTGCAAAACCGAGTTAGAACAGATCTACATCTACCGACTATTACACAGCGCAGGTTTTATTGGATAACATGGACGTATCAATCAATACGTAGATCCAAAGTGGCTCTGATACCAATTGATGGAACTGGGGATTCCTAGGACCCTTCCTTTGGTGTGCGTATTGATCGATAGAAAGTTAAACAGATCTAATAAGTGTTCTAACCCTTCATAGGCGGAAACTAGGGTTCACGAATTATACCTGTGGCAGAAAGAAGACAAGTAATTCCTGGCAATCTCGAGCGAACGACCCCAAGATCTTCTGCACGTATTCCTTCCTCGAGTTGGACGTCGTGTGGGCGACGATCTCCCAACCTTTTCTTCTCCTTGGCAGCCCTCTCTTTCTCTCCTTACGTGAATAACGAATTTAGAGAAAATTTTAGATTTCTGATCAGTAATCTCGCGGCCAGAGAATAGAGGATATATATAGGCTACGACAGGGACCATGGGGAGAAATTAGGGTTAGGCCTCCTAACGGATCTGGATATCCCGTGTTCAGCCAGAACACACAATCCAGGCCCATTAACAATAGCTCGGTCCACTAATGTGCTATTGTTGCACTACCTCCCTAATCCCAAATTATGTGTGTGGGCTCCTTTTATTATATGCTCGTTTGGCTCCCCATGTTAAGATATCGTATATCCGTCGATCAAATTAAGTTACTGACAACTATATTGATTCGACATCTTTTATCCTTAAGTAGTACCGCTCAACTTTATTTGTCATGTCGGATATAATCTACCTGCAGGGTTTATATGACAATCCTTATGAGCTTCTTAAGAGGACATCATCAACCCGATGTATCGGGACATAGATTTTATTTATAATCAACAGCCCATCATACATACAATGTTATTACCCAATTCATAAAGGTTGTTGATCCATAATGAATCTCACTCTTTTATGAGTCAAAGTAATGTACACTGTATATACATGTCCGTTATTATATCCGGATTAAGAGCACAAGCATCCATAATAATAGAGGTGTTTGTTCTCTTATGTAGTCAGTACAAAGAGAACAACCTCAAGTGGTCCTGTTCAATACACACAAAGTGTACTAGTATAAACCTATAGTCAAGATAGACTAATAACAGTTTACACTACAACCTTTCCAATAGATTGTCCAAGTCCATCTAGGTTGTGAACTATTTATATACTCCATAGGAAACTAATAATATGATCTTCTGTGTGACACCACACACCATATTATCTACAATATAGAATATCAGACATTTGCATTAACACTTGCAACAAATACAATATGCAAACATTTGCCCATATGATTCTCATTCAAAATTTAAGGAAATAAGGTTACTACAAAAGTGATGCTTTTAGTATATAACCCTAACACTTTCCTCTTTTGTTCATGCTACTCATCCGAGACGGATGATTTGGAATCTGACTTCCAACAGTTATGGAAGACCGGAGAGAATCATATTCAAGAGGGATGAGAACCAGATGGGCTACCACTCAAGTACTCCTAGTGGTGGTGTCGTTCCTTTCTCCGGCTTATTGCCTGGATTTACACCGAGCGAGGGCTCAGCTCTTATCCAACCGGTGCAGATACCGATGTTCGTAAACAAGTTTATGAAAGTCTCAGTATTATATCCCCAGGTCAACCCTAGGTTGTCAGGGTGGATGACCCCTCATAATAAGAACTGGATTCAACTTAGTGCTTAGATCATGAAGAACTTCGAAACGGAACTGCGAGCCATTGGGCTGTTTGAAGCAGTAGCCTCCACAAGTCAGGGAATACCAATGAACAATAACTTGTTCTTAGCTTTGATGGAGTTATATATTAGTTCAACAGGGACTTTTACAACCCCGATAGGTGAAATGGGTTTTGCACTGCATGAGATGCAATTCATCTCCAAGCTGCCAATGGGGGAAGCTCCATATGAAGAGTACGTTCCCTCCAACCGGGAACTAGCAAAAATTAGGAAGAAAATTCCTCAGTTAGTTGAGGTATACTAAGAGTTGATGTGCCATTATCTGATTTGTACCACTATATATGAAAGTGGATCACATTTGGCATACATCAATAAATGTACAACATATGTATTCTACCATAAGAATATGATATCCAAGGATAACAAGGAGAGATTTCAAGATAACAAGGCTCAACCCATCAACCCTTATTCAATAATTTTTGCTGATTCGATAACCACTTGGATGATCACATATAAGTCTCCGGACAAATATTTGACCACCAAGACTGGAGAATTCCCTGCAGAAACTGAAGCATTAAGCTTTCTGAGATATGACAGTCGAAAGCTCTCAAAGGAAGCCTTGCTGGCGGGCTTTCTTTCCCTGTGGCTGCGAAGATGGGTCGTACCAGGGACTGGTACAGTCGACAGGATTCACCGAAATGTACTATGGCCAGCAGTACGTTTGGTATTCAAGGCCAGACTCAACCTGTTATTGACAATGGTATGTCGGATAAATGCAGGTTTGCGAGCATTTGGTGATGAACTGATCAATAATGCTCCTTACCGAAAAGATTTCCCTAGGGTGGAGATGCCCTACACTTATTTAATGGGCTGGTTATTGCATCACAACTGCAACCTATTGCCGCCAAGCCCTGAAAATGATGCAGAGGTATTTCTCCAAAAGTTTAGTAAAGTCACGTGGACTGCGACTTCAGTGGCGGATACCCGGGCAACACTAAACTTCTCCTATGGGTGGAACTTTTTCTGCACAAGACCACCAGTCCCAGCTGACTGTTTCGATGTACAATTTGAAGATGTAGGTCAAGAGAGCATTGGGATACCTGTACCAGTATTTAAATGGCTAATATGCATCAGACCCTCGCATCTGATGTATAGAACTGAAGACAACTGTATGTTCGAACCGTATCTACCCAGTCGGTTCGCTCGTCAGTTCAGGTATGACCAACTTCACGTTGGTAATCCCTCCACTAGCTTCAATTATTATAGAAAATTAGTTGATGGTGCAAGGGCATGGAGGTATTTCAGTGCTGGATGTACCGGTGCTAGATTCCGTGTGTCAACTGCTACAAGTACAACTGAGCTACGAAGGCTTCATTCGTATGCTCATTTTTATGCCTCTATTCGTTCCTTCACAAATGACTACAACATGAAGGGGAGTCTTCGATGGGACAAGGAAGGAAATGTCAAAGAACCAGTTATGGTACCTTCGGACATACCTGATGATGCTGCTGTTCTGTATGAATATCTAGAAGCACTCCCTATGGGAATGGGGGAAACAGCTGCAGGACCCATTACCATCACTACAACCCGGAAGCGAAAAACAGATATAACTGTTATTCTTCGAAAAAAGAAGAAGAAGACTTAAAGGGCCTTCCAGGCAGAGAGCCGCTACTCCAGAAAGCGAAACTCCTGTTGAAGAGCTTCAAAATATTATATCTTCTTCAGCTCATCCTGGAGAAGGATCTTTAGCATCCCATCCAGTAGCAACAACAGAAGTTATAGGAGTCCTATCTCCTGGATGCCTCAGCACTTCACTACATCTAACTTCGCCACAAAAGGTGAAAGCTGTTGAAGACACCGCCACCACTCATACTGTTGATCCGGAACCTATCCCCTCGGATGAACCGGCTCTTGAATTAGAAGATGATGACTGGGATATGGATTATGACGCACTCTTGTCGCGTCCTGCACCCGCTCCAGGTAAAGATAAATTACACAAAATTTATACAAAAATATGTATTATGATTTTTTATATTAACTATTTTGCTTAATCTTTGTAGGTATCATCAATGTAGCAAAATCCGTTGCTCCTCCTCCTTCTCAAGAGCCTATCCATGAAGAGGAAATTGAGTCTGAAGAAGAGAGTCCTTCTTCAAAAGATGATTCCGCTTCTAAAGAATGTTCTCCATCTATGGAGATACAACCAGAGCCTGAAGTAGAGGCACACCAGGAATTGCCTTCTCTTGCCGAAGGAATAGAAGAAGAACCAGCAGCAGAAGAAGAACCATTTGCAGCCGAAGAACCAGCTGCTAATGAATCAATTGCTGCTCAAGAATAAATTGCTGAGGCAACATCAATTGCTGCTACCAGTGCAGATCAAGTTCCTGAGACAGCTGTGTTCGAGTCTGAATCGAACATAGGAAGCAGCACATCTATGATACCATCTTCTACCACCGGAGCTCATCCTCCCTAGGTAGCAGAAAAAGTTGCTAAAGATACAGCCCCAAAACTCCCTGAAAATTAATTGGCTATGGTAACGATAACAGATAGATCGTTGACTCAGCTTGCTACTTCAGCAACGACAGCATCTGTCTCCAGCTTTCAAGAAAAGAGATTAATAGATATCGCTGATACACCAAGCTCCAATGCTGATATAAATCTGTTAGTGGAGATTCATACTGAAACTTTTTATAAAACTTTAGCAGCATTGATCAAGATGGTTTTGAAGAAGGGCCTCAATTATGAGAGCTTGAAAAGTGCTGTTTCTACTACCATAGGCAACATAGTGATGTTCAATGATACTGAAAGGGCAGACGCTTTGCAGAAAATAGTCCAGGGACTTGAACAACCCATCAAAAATTATCTGAGGTTATCAAGTGGGACTATAGAAGACCTCGTCCAATCCGAGTATGATGCTCTCATCAATGAGTACACAACTCGAGAAACCATCTTCAAGGAATCTCTTCAAGATTACAGCAATAAGGTTGCCGTGGAGAGGACTTTCTTGAAAGAAAATAAATCCTTATTGGAGCAGCATCGACAAGCTTATGACTCCATGAATATCAAAATTTATGAGCAAAATGGTAAAATTTGTGAAGTCGAGGCTGAGCTGGCTCGTTTAAAGGAGGAGCAAAACCGGATGACGGCAGATAGAGATAAATTCTTAAGGCAAAGTTCTATTTTGGAGGAACAGATCTTTGGTTCTAAAGCAAAAATAAAAATCCTTGAAGATGCCAAAAAAAATGATATCTGCCTTTGCCGAACTCTCTCACCTCTGCACTACGGAAGCCCGAAGATCTATAGCATACACAACTGTAGTGGGCTCTCGTAAAAAACATCTGGCATAGTTGCAGAAGATGATTGAAGATCTGTCTGCTCCACCTTAGGAATTTTTTGTAATCAATAAAGAAATTTTTTATCTTCTGTCATTTCTTTCATTTTACTGATGTACTATTTCCAATCATGAAATAAATGAAATATATTTTAAAATATGTGTGAGATAGAGAACAATTATCAGAGGTAATATGGACATGATAAGTCTTCCAAACTCAACGAAGTAGATTATATCTATCCAGAGGTAATGTGGACATGATAGATAATAAATTTTGTTTTCTTTTTAGAGTATACAATACTATTAGAGGTAATATGAACATAATAGATCCTAATGACTCAAAGAAAATAGATTAATATCTATTCAGAGGTAATATGGATATGATAGAAAATAATGAAAAGAAATAGATTTAATATTTATTCATAGGTAATGAGAACATGATAAATAAAAAATCTTTTTCTTTCTGAAATCAGCTGGTAAGACAGAAAATCAAAAATTCTCTTTTAGGAGAATAAATAATCAGCTTAACCATACCTTGGTATCTGGAGAATAAAGAAGAAATTTAAATGTAGTATTTTTTCAAGAATTTATCGTTAATTGGCATCATGAGCAAATCTCCATTAGGTTTAGATAACCTATAAGCACTATTGGAGAATACGGTTTCGACTACATAAGGACCCTCCCATTTAGCTTGGAACTTGTCTTTACTCTTATGAGTCATAACCACAGGTCTTCGGACAGCTAGAAATAGCTCTCCTACTTTAAACACCCATTCTTTATCTTTGCGATTGAAAGCTCGAGATATGCGGGCTTGATACAGCTCAATGTGCTGTTGTGCTTGAAGACGCTTCTCATCCGAACCTTCAAGTTCTTAGAGTCTTAAGCGGTCATTATTCTCTGTAGTTAGCTCATTAGCAATGGCTATTCTAAGAGATGGTATCTGGATCTCCAGTGGAAGAATAGCTTCACATCCATAAACCAATAAAAATGGTGTAAAACCAGTTGGAGTTCGGATTGTTGTTCGATAAGCCCATAAACATTCTCCAAGTTTCTCGTTCCAATCACGTTTATTAGAGGAGACAAACTTTTTGAGAAGTTTAATAGTTGTTTTGTTGAAAGCTTCTATTAGCAGCTGGATTGTAAGCTGTAGAAGCTAAGTTTTGGATTCGATTCTTGTCACAAAATCGATAAAACGTCTGACTGGCAAATTGAGGCCCGTTATCATGGATTATCCTTCGGGGAATCCCAAAACGATAAATGATATGATGTTTGATGAAGTTAATCACATTAGACGTTTTTACTTCAACAAGAGGAATTGATTCTGTCCATTTAGAAAAATAATCGATTATAGCCAGGATAAATTGATGTCCTTTGACAGAAGGGGGATTAATCGGACCAATAATATCCATACTCCAAGCTTCGAAAGGCCAAGAAGCTGCTGTAGGATGTAAAAATTCATAAGGTTGGTGAATAAAATCAGCATAAATCTGGCATGCTTTACACCGTCTGGCATAATCTATAGCGTCTGCTATCATAGAAGGCCAATAATAACCCATTCTTCGAATACGATCTTGTAATTTCGGACCTGGTTGATGCGCACCACAAACTCCATCATTAGCTTCATGAAGTGTTTGCTTGGCTTCACTTTCTGAAAGACAACGCAATAAAAGTCCGTCATAAGAACGATGATGCAACATATACATTGACGAATGATAATAGAATCGAAATGATCATCTTTTGATTGATGTAGCTTCTTTTGGATCTTCAGGTAAAATCCCATAAACCGCATAATCAATAAATAGACTTCTCCAATCCCTTTACTGAGAATTTGATTCGGTAGCATAACTTTGTTCAATATGCAAATTATTCTTGACACAGAATAGATCTCTATCCAATAAAGTGATGGTATTTTGTCTTCTGATGGGGACTGCTAAGTCTGCAGCTAGACTAGCGAGAGCGTCGGCTTTCAAATTTTGAGAACGTGGTACGAATTCAATGAAGAACCCTTTGAATGAAAGAGCCAATTTGATTACCACTTGATGATAGGGAATGAGGTCAGAATTTCTGACTTCATATGTCCCTCTGACCTGATTGACAATCAATTGAGAGTCTCCATAAGCTTCCAATAACTTAATGTCCAATTGTTTTGCTACTTGAAGACCAATTAGCAGAGCATTATATTCTGCCACATTATTGGAACATGGTTCATTGAGAGAATAAGCACGATATATGACCATTTTATCAGGAGAAACCAAGACAATACCTACTCCAGAGACAATATTGCCTTTAGGCCCAACTCGTGATGCTCCATCAAAGTATAATTGCCAAATGTCATCCTTCAAAGTCATGTTGCAATCTATGACTTCATCTGGAATGTCATCATATAGCTCGGAACTTTCAGGTATAGGGTGAGCTGCTAAGAAGTCATCTAATGCTTGACCCTTTACTGATTTTTGAGGTATGTAGACCATATCATAAGGGGTAAGTAACATTGCCCAGGTAGCTAACCGGGAGTTAAGAATACTCGACTTTTTCATCAATATCTGAATAGGATTTATTCTGGATATGACATGAATAGTATGTCCCGATACATAATGTCGCGTCTTTTGAATGGCAAAAACCAAGGCTAAACATTCTTTTTCCACAGGAGTATACATGTGTTCAGCCCCAACCATCATTCGGCTAAGATAATAAATTGCCTGTTCATGACCCTTATCACTTTTCTATACAAGAAGAGCACCAAGAGAATGATCTAATGCTCGAACATACAGCAAAAATGGTCTTTCCATCACTGGAGGTATTAAAACAGGTAGATTTGTAAGGTATTGCTTAATGTCATTGAATGCTTTTTGACATGTTTCATCCCAAACAAATGACACAACCTTCTTCAATAAATGAGAGAAAGATTGACATCTTCCAGAAAGATTGGATATAAATCTCCTGATATAGGCAATGCGACCTTGAAAGCCATGAAGTTCTTTCAGATTACGGGAAGGACGCATTTCAAGAATTGCTTTGACCTTATCAGGATCAACATGAATACCTTGAGAAGTAATGACAAATCCCAAAAACTTGCTACTGAAAACCCCTAAGAAAGACTTAGTGGGATTCATATTTAATTGATGTCGATGCATCAACTCAAACACTGTCTTTAAATCTTGAATGTGATCATCCTTTAATCGACTTTTGATAGCGATATCATCCACATAACATTCAACTATTTTTCGTAGATGTTCTTGAAAGATATTGCTCATGGCCCTTTGATATGTAGCACCGGCATTTTTCAAACCAAAAGGCATAACTGTGTAACAATAAACTCCAAGAGGTGTACGAAAAGCAATATGCTTTTTTTCTCCTGGATGCATCTTAATTTGGTTATATCTTGAAAATCTGTCCATGAAAGACATGCGTTCAAAACTATATGTATTGTCTATCATGACATTAGTGATCGAAAGTAGAAATTTATCTTTTGGACAAGCTGCATTGAGATCTCAAAAATCTATGCAAACTCGAACTTTTCCATTCTTCTTCATGAAAGGAACAATATTGGCAACCCAATCTGGGTGTTGTTCTTCACATACAAAACCACATGTGATCAGCTTTTTAACTTCTGCTTCAATTGCATCCATTATATCTGGTCGAAAACATCGTTGCTGCTGTTTTACAGGTTTAGCATTAGGAAGGATATTGAGCTTATGGGTAGCTATTTTAGGATCCAAACCTGGCATATCCTCATAGCTCCATGCAAAGATATCGATATATTCTTTTATCAGCTTTATTAACTCTTCTTTTTCATCTTCGGAGAGATTTTTGCTGATAAATATGGGTTTTGATGTGGTTTCATCTCCAACATCAATCTGGACGATTTCATCTTCTGTGGTTGGCTGTCGCTGTTCAAACCGAAGCTCCCACTGAGTGTCCATTTGTTGTGCCCATGAGTCATTTTCAAATAGTTCAGACTCATTATCGGTTTAAACCATATTAACTGAAAAGACGTGCTCAGATTCAACATACTGGACTCCTTCAAAATCTGAGGATTGTAAAGAACTGGAAGAAAATTCTTCTTCTATATCTTCATTAAATATGTGGGATGGATCGTATCCCAAACCATGACGAGTTCGTTGATAAAACGGATCACCACATAACAGTAATCGTCTATCTTTGCCTTGATTAAGACCTAGCATGGTTTTCAAATCGTATCCCATTCTTTGGATAATCTTATGAGATTGTTGACTATATTTGTCAATTCTGATTTTTTCTTTATCTTTCTCTTCGAGATTATCTGTCTGAATAGTAGGGATATTTCTAGCCAAGCCAAACACAATTTGACGCTTGTTTTTCTTATTAGACGGGATCACAAAATAAGATTCTTCATGACGTCTATAAGTTACACAAGCTTGTGATGATGAGGTTACAGGTAAAAAATAAGGAGAAGATATTAGGAACCTCTGAGCATAGGGTCCAACATCGACATGAGGAGGAAAAGAATTCTCTTTATGATTAATATATAAGGTTTTCTCTGTATTTATGTCAGTTTTATGTTGATGACTTTGATTATCAGCAGATAAAGTCATTCTTTCAATAAATTTGACAGCCATATACTCCAAAAGGAAATCTTCATTAAAATGAGAGAATACAGAGTGATCAATATTTACATCATTAACAGACTGACTACTACGCTTTAGATTAATCACTAATGGACCATCATCTGTCTTCAGCGTAGACTTGCCAAGGTTGATAACCAGTGGTTCTGGATCAGTTGCACGAGAAGTACGTCCTTTGACCTTGATCATGAGAGGCTGATCATTAGTGTTGGCTTGAACTCGACTTCTGACTGGAACCCTCATAGCTTCATCAGACATAACTTGAGTTTTTTCTTTGACTTTAATCATCAAAGGTTCATCATTGACAGGTTGGGGTTGAATTTGACCTTTAACCTTAATCATCAAAGGTTGATCTTCTGAAGGTGATTGATCTTCTGAAATCGATTGATCTTCTGTCGGCGATCGATCTTCAGCCATATCAGATATTTCCTTCACATGCTCCTGTGTATAAAGTATTGAATCCGAGAAATAAGCTTCAACACCTTTAAAAGGATTGAGATCTGCAAATTCAGTCTTTAGTCTTTACAGTCCCCTAATAATCCACATACTTGAAGCTTTGATGGAGAGTTGAAGGTACGATGTTATGCTCATGTATCCATGGTCTTCCGAGGAGGATATTATAAGATACATCTGAGTTGATAACATAAAAGGTCGCCATAGTTCGTAGATCACCTATTTGAATTTTCAGACGAATTTTCCCCAATAGTTTACTTCTTCCAGAATTGAAACCAACAATTGTCGTACTAGTATAAGTCAACTCACTAGTAGGAATCCTCAAGGGTCTTAGCATACTCTGAAGAATAATGCTAATAGAAGACCTAGGATCAATATAAATCCTGTCAATTTCAGTAGAGTCAATATACCCTGTATAACACAAATGCCTGTCATGTCGATTATGCTTCAACAGCATATCTTCCTGTGTGAAAGTAATGTTAGGAATTGATTCCATCACACTGTGGCATTGGGGACATGACACCGGTGTATTGTCGGGACTTTTGAGCTGAGCTAAGCATGAATCTGCCTGTAGTAATGCTTCACTCAAAGTTTTTCGACTTTCTTTAGAAAGACAGAGCAGCTCAAAGATAGAAAGCCTAGCCAGAGTATTGGCTAATTGGGCTAGAATGTCAAACTTATAGGGTTTCATCAACCCTTGATTTGAACTAGACTTCAGCGGAATGTCAAAACGTACTGCCTTCTGTTTCCCTTTTTTAACCACTGGTGGTTTAGAAAGTTTTACTTCGGCAGGAATAGAAGATGATTGAGTCGGCAGTGTTTCAACGACATCATCTGTTTCTTTGGAAGTTCCCTTATAATCTTTGTGATAGTCTTTTCCAGATCTTGTACCAGCAAAAGGCTCGGGAGAATGAAGTACCATATTACAGGATTTAATCTTCTTTCCCTTAGTCTTCTTCTTATGGGGATTTTTATGAGGAACCTCAAATCCCAATCTAACGGAGGATTTTTGACCTTGAATTTGTAAAGGACTTCGCATACCTTTACCATTGTTCAAGCCTTCTGCTTTTTGAAAGTCATAGCCCATCTTTTTCATGAGATAGACTGATTGTTGACTGTACATGTGAGTAGGTAGCGGACTTTTAATACTCGATTTAACAGATAAGGAAGGAATAGAGACCTCTGTATTAATAAGGGTGGAAACTTTCGGTGCAGGAGATAAAATCCCAACCGGAGCTTTCTCGTTGGCAGCAAAAACTTGTTGTATCCTGTACAAAGGGACACTATTCATTGCTAATCACTGCTGATGAGTGAGCTTTAGTTTGGTAGGAGGAGCAAAATTCGGAGGGCATATGTTCAGACCTCTTAGCCTATCTTCCAAAGGGATGTTACCCCACAAATTATCAGAATCATCATAATTTGGAGTAACAACATGAGAAATCGTATTGCAGGTTCTGACTTTTTGACCTTTCTTGGATTTTAAAATTTTACTTCCATGTTACATTTCAGGTACTAAATCAGGGTGTACCCACACGATTTCACCATTTTTCAAGGTGAGAGGCACTAATTCTTCACTTTAATCTCTGGCTGGTGGAAGATTCACAATCTTTATTATCGTCTTTGGAATTGGGACAATCCCATCAGGAACTTGATGTGGTGGAAAAGCTCCAAATTGAAGAGAAATCATATTAGTTGTAACTGTATGCTCATCATTAGTTCAAGCGATGGCTTTAGCATTTATCAACTCTTGAATTTTCTTCTTCAAGACATAGCAAGCTTTCGTGGGATGCTTTATGTATCTATGATAGATACAATACTTGGGATTATCAACCAAATCCACTTCATTAGGTCATTTTGGCTCGGGAATATGGAGTTTACCACTCTTTACGAGACATTAAAATATCTCAGGAATATCACTGTCGTCAAAAGAGCATTCTTCTTTCGGCTTAGAAGATTCCGGATTACTTGGGTTAGTTTTGGATTTCGAAAGGTTCACCACTAGGGTTTCCTTTCCTTTCCCATTGCGATTACCAGAGTTGTTACCTGAAGAGGCTTTCTTTCCTTTATCTTCTGAGGCGAAGATCATTCCATGTTCACGAACCAATCTTCCATTGGTCTCAGCTGAAATTGCTGCTATAATAAACGAGGCCTAATATGTGAATTGAGAGCCTGTAAAAATAATGATGGTTGGTCATAGATTCATTTTGCATGTATCAATTAATGCTGAATCTGGCATACCAGGAGACATTTTCAAAGTAGCCTGTCGAAAACGCTCTATAAACGTCCGAGTATCCTCTTTCTCTTTTTGTTAATTTCTATTAAGGAAGACATTTTCATGTCCATCCCTCCTTCATAGAAACGAGAGAGAAAAATTGCTTTGAATTCGTCAAAAGATGATATACAATTATCGGGTAGACTATGATACCAATCGTATGCTGTACCCGTCAAACACCCAATAAAGACTCGGATGAGAAGAGCATCATTCTTCTGTAGATGCACAGTCATAATATCAAAATAATTAATATATTGACTTGGAGAAGCCTTTCCATCAAATAATACCATAGATTGTGGCTTAAATTTGGAAGGAAAGGGTACATCATTCCAGTGGGGAGGATAAGGTTGCTTAATCCCCAACTTCTGAAGCTGATCTTTGTGCTTGAGGACTTCAAATTGTGCTCTTAACTCCCGAACTGCTTGAATAGCTTCATTATTTTGCGGGAGTATGTTTGATTTAATAGTGGTTGGATGTACCGTAACTCCCACCGGAGGTGATACATCTTCTGGAATGAGAGGATCAGGAGACACGGAGTTTTGATTGATAATAGGCTCTTGAATCAGATTATTCAAAGTTATATCAACCCCTTGACTATCTTGAGTTTTTGCAGCTTCCTGTATTGGTGTTATCACTGCAGGTTGGACTATTTGCTGAGTCGTTATTATCTGATGCATATTTTGCATCATTGCAAGCATATCCTTTATTGATTGTTCTACCGCAGAAAGACGATGTTATGTATGAAAAGTAGACGTCGCTTGTTCTTCTCCGATAACATAAGATTCAACTTCTCTTGAACACAGAGGGATCGGTGTAGAGATAAGAATCAATGCTATCAGTTTCTGACTCCAAGTACTGGGTACCCCCAGTCTCTGAATCTGAAGAATGCATATTTAAAGGTCGTTGACTTCTTGACCGAGTATGTTGATATACTCATTCAAAAGAGTCAAGGATTCGGTTGAACCGTTGTTGACCTGGAGTCTGGGACGAATTGCGTCTTGAACGTTGTCCTCTATTGATATGAGATGCCATATTGACTGATGCATAGGACAACTCATGTTCTTGGTCAACAATTTGTTGCTGAGGTATGTTGTAGCTTAATCGATCGAAAACTGACCGTTTAGTAGCAGAACAGCAACATTTGATCACAATTTGGTGACACTCACAATGATGGTTTTCTTGGAGGAGTGTTACATGAGATTTTTTGTTTTTACGCTTTTGTACAAGTAATTCGCATAAATCAGAAGAATTGGAAGGTAGTATTTTCTTTTTTATATTTGGGACAGAGAAATATCCAGTCCCTTGTGTAAAAAAAAGATTACTAGCTTCATTGGCAGAAGAAAGGTGTGCATTTTTACGCGCTTGGAGTTGTGTGCGTAAATCCTGCATTGATTTTTGTGCACTACGAACGCTATCAGCATTACGTGTAATCCTGAGATTAGGCATTTTGCGTAAAGCAGCACTAGAAGATTGTTGGCGTAAAATAGAAGTTTTGCCAAAAATTTTATTCTCCTTGGATAAACCAAAGGAAATGTCTATCATAGTAACAGAAGACTTGTTTTTACGCTGCACGCGTGTAGGCAAGTTCACTTTAGGTACAAAAGTACCATTGTGAACTTTATCTACCATGTCACCGACATGAGATTTGCCTTTATGCGTATAGCACAAAACAGAAGTATCTGCTACGTCACAGACGGGAGATTTGCCTTTACGCGTAGAGCACAAGACTTGAGCATCTACCACGTCACAGACGAGAGATTGAATTTTATGCACAGGGCGTAATACTGAAGTAGGAACTGCCTCGTCACAGACGGGAGCCCCAACAACAGGAGTGGGAAGAATTCCCTTGCCTTCAGAGATAGCTGAGAGATCAGAGGGTGCTTTGGACTTAGAAATCCAAACTTTTTGCACCTTTCGTAATTTTTGCACATTGGAGCAGCGAGCACTACCCCCCAGTTCGGAGCATTTCTTCATAAACAGTCTGGTCGAATTGAACGACCAGAGTCTTCTTCGTCGATCCAATCGACACATCATCATATTGAGCAATTACTTTCTCGTCAGAGGAAAAAGTCGTCCCCAGCAGAGTCGCCATTTTGTTTCACTTAACAAAATGCCCTTAAAAGTCTTTTAAAAGAAAACGAGAAAAAGTACAAAAGTACAAGTAGATTCTGGGATGTATTGCTATGGAAGTCTGATCTGAGAGCGATCACTTTGTTCCTTGGACCACACGATGATGATGAAGAGAACTGCTTGAAGAAGAACAACTGGAAGAACTAAGTCACCAGAAAGGTATCGACACAATTGGCATTGATGGCACAGTCGAATGCTTTCCTGCTTTGCTTCACTCTGTTCTTGAGAAAAAGTTGAAAAGAAATACTCTAGAAAATCACTTTGCTCTGAAAGTCTCTGGACTCGAAAATCTTGTACCTCTTTCTTAAAAAGAAGTCTTTATATAGGCTTGTCTTCTGTGCGTAAAAAACATCAATATTGAATATCTACGCAAGCTATTAGGATAACTGTCACCCACGTATAGAAATTAGCCTCTACGCATGTTGACACGTGTCCCATTACTTCAACAAAACAAGGAAAACACGTTCCCACATCCTCGAAAAATGTGGCATGAAAGCCACGTATACAAGCCACGTTCACACATAACCAGGAAAAGCCGAGCGTAAAATAGCTCAAAGTAAGCTTCCTGCGTAAAGTTGCTAAGAAATAACCTTGAGCGTATAGTTAGCTCAAATAAACTCTACGCACACAAAAAAAGTAGCTAAGATAGCCTTGAGCGTAAAAAGCTCAAATAACTTTCATGCGTAAAGGAAGTTGTTTCTCGAGCGTAAAGGAAGTTGTTTCTCGATCGTAAAGTAGCCAGTTTACACAAATAATCCTGGGTTAGTGTGAAACAGTCTTCTTGGCTTCTGTGCAAATCTTTGTCAAAAAATCAATCTGTCAGAGCATTTAATGCGATGTAGACAGCCTGTCTTCTGCGTAAAGTCTAAGGATGACTCTTGCGTAGAGCAACTTGCGTAGAGTCTGAGGATGGCTCTTGCGTAGAATTTGAATTAGATTCTATTTGACCTCTGCGTAGAGCTTGAGTTCGAATCTTGTGTAGAATTTGAACTTCTTTGATTTGGTCTTTTTATAAAATATGATAAAAATATATTATAATTTATTTTTGCTTCTACAGATACCAGGAAATAGCAGTTTAGTTTATAGCGCACTCATTATATGACAC
The DNA here is from genome assembly GCA_029216955.1 of Iris pallida. Taxonomy (NCBI): domain Eukaryota; kingdom Viridiplantae; phylum Streptophyta; class Magnoliopsida; order Asparagales; family Iridaceae; genus Iris; species Iris pallida. The sequence goes on along the minus strand of JANAVB010030186.1, from coordinate 37,479 downwards.
GACTCAATCAAGTACGGGTGAAAACAAATCCAAGTGTGAACTACAAGGCTAGCTATGAGCAAGGACTGTATATATATCAACTAGTATGCATGATATGAGCAAGGACTGTATATATATCAACTAGTATGCATGATATGAGCAAGCAAATGTCAATAATCAACTAGTAAAACTAGATAATGAGAAGAAAATAATATGTAAATAAAGCTGTAGAGGAAGGCAAGGTATACTTGCCTGTGGTCCTAAGCTGCTGACACGGATATGGTGCCCAACTCGAATCCAAATAACATATTTGAAACATATATAATGGGTCAATAAGGTGTGTTTGAGAGGAATTACAATTTATCTTTGTGTTATTAACCTCTAGGTTACTACCTTTGCATCTATATCCCCCTTTTAGCCTACTAGTAAGGTACCTGTCTATTTATCTTGTCCTTTGCTTACTGGTTGATCTTTGTGGCCAGTTTAAACCCAAGCTTTACTGCCTATGCACAACCACCCATGTACACTCCATGTGTGAACCTGGTCTTATCCTTGTATTTCCTCTTATACAGCCTACTAAGTACCTATTAGGTAATGCCATAAAGGCAGGTGCTATGGTGCCTACCTTGTATATTCACTGCTACTTGCTACTTAACCACTATATAGGTATGTGGATAGCATGTCAAATCAAGTTCATGTATTAACTGGACTTATAGCAGTCCCTTGCCTGTAGCCTTGCTAATTACATGGGGAAACTGTTATACTACTACCTGTCCCTGTCTTCTTTTGTTTAGTAAGTACTCAAATCCTTACTGGTAAATTCATGCACTCCACATGGCTGTAGGAGATTTATATTAACACATCACATTTCCCTGTGGATATTCGAATACAGAAAATGCAAAGGAAAGTGCCATCTGTTTATATCTAATGGGTAGAAAGGGAAAGTTCATAGGTCAATTTCCATGGATACAAGAAAGGGGTATATGTCAGTATCAAGTTGGTTTATATAAGGAAGGTTCACAGGTTATCTATTGGATACAAATGAAGGGTTCTCATGTTCTCTATTTGGTAAGATAAACCTAGCATAACAGTTGGGGTTTGCCACCAGTAATCTAATATAGCACGATGGACTGTTCCTTAAATTCATGTATCTATACTTGAACCCAGCTGCCCCTAGCCTGTAGCCATCAAGAAATAGAGGCCCAGACCTAGCTCTGATACTACCTGCACTTGACCCCTTATATCCTAGGGTCCCTGTTTATTCAGAAAAGGTTTGCAACAAGTACATCTATTGCTAGATTATACTAGGATACTCCTCTGTGTCACTGACACATCATAAAGTTTCTGCAGTAGTTTCTAGGGGATACAAAGGAAAGTATACATATCACAATCTACTGTCTGTCAGTATCAATTTGAAAGTTCTTCGAAACATGAACTCTCTTTTGGTTACTCGTACTTGCTACAGTGATGTGTAAGGGAAATCTATTGTCTTCTCTACATAATCTTACACCTACTCTCCTCTTACTGTTAAGGTAATACTAGATAACAACTTCCTAAGACCCCAGTCAAATGACCCTCCAGAATTACCTATTCCCTAGCTTGCTGCACACTGCCCGTATGGTTAAAAACATTAGGGTATAACCTATTAACTAGTCTAGAACTCTGTTAGTGTTTCTCTATCTATAGCAATTCACCATGGCCAATAAGTCTTGATGGTACCATCTCCTTTCTATTTGACCTCCATAGGGACCATTCCCTATCATTCTGGGATACTAGTCGGGGCAAGCTCTGTTATTCACAAGTACTAGAGTGTATCCAGAAATACCTACTGGGTCCCCATCCTATGGTAATGTACTAATGCAGGTGTTGACCCCATATCAATTCACAGATGGGAAAAGACCTGACATGGTGTCTATATGCAGAAGGAACTCTGATACAGGGGTGGTCGAGTCCCCTGCATACCATGTTCTCGATGGAAACCCCACCTCATAGTGGTATGATAGTTTATCTGATCTAGCACCCTTAGGGTACATGGAAACTCATATGGTGGTATCTAATGGTTAATAGGGAGGAACTCCATACGTCAGTATCAATTGAGTACAAGGAATACCCATAGTATAGTATCTAAAGGGTCACAAAGGATATTCACATATCGAAATCTACTGATACAAAGAAATTTCACAAATCCAAATCTAATGGACACAAGAAAGGTTCACATATCGAATTCTACTGGATACCAGGAGGGCCTACATGGCAGTATCCTAACTTCAGAATATAGTTAATGCTAGGGTGTGGCACCTGATACATTAATGACAGGGTATCTGCTACTGTGCAGCCCCTTTCCTAGTCCCATCTATTCCTTACAGGTCTGACCATGGGTGTATTGTAGACACCAATGCCTAGTACAATGATACTGCCTCCTTACCTACAAGTTACCTATTGGCTTGAGGTCTGATGCATGCTTTTGTAACTAGTGCCTCTGCTAGTGTTTGACACATACTCTGCACCGACACCTAAATCCCTCTAACCTAGGTAGCCATCATGTGTTTGTCTAGTACTGCTGCTTTCTACCCCTTGACACTTCTCATGATACATAAACTCAAACACTTACAAGTCATCATCTCTGTTTGGTGGAAGACAGTAATCTACAAATATAAGAGTAGATGTGCTTACCTTTTGGATTTGAAACAGAACTTAGACTGCTCCTTCTCCTTCCTTATTGTTCTTGCGACAGGGAGAATGATTGGTTTCTAGGGTTTTTAGAGGGTTTGGGGTCGGCTGCTTGTCCATCCCTATATACTAGGGTTCTAGATTTGATCAAAGGAGAGATTTGATAGAGGGGACTGGAGTTAAATCGAATTTGGGATGATCTCGATCAAATAGGATTTTGGAGGGAAATCTCTTATACAGTTTTTTTTGGTTGAAATCTAACAGAGCTATCCCCGAAGAGTCGGCCAATTTGAAATGGGGTTTTGAACATTTGTGTTGAGGCCCCTCATGAAGTTTTACTTTGCAAACTTACTATATTCTCTATATCTCTCCTATCTAGGGCTATATTTGAGGGATTAAAAATGTGCCCACAATAAGATAAAACATTAATAAAAATTTTGGGGTCACGGACTTACAGTTGATCTTAAGGATAAGTTTGTTTATAAACCATCAATCCTGAAGATTGTATCCGAAAAACTAATAACATATGTAGGATCGATGACACCTCTAGAGGGGGGTGAATAGAGTGCAGCAAAAAATATGACCTAATTAAAAACTAAGTAGGTGAAGCCAATATATAAAATAAATATATAGTGTAATGAAGTAAAGCAATAAGTAAGTGGAGGCAAGAAAGCAATACGTAGATACCAAGGTTTATACTGGTTTTCCTCTGAGAGGACTAGTCCAGTTCGGAGAACTCTTGCTCGCTATAATCCACTATTTTGAATAGAGATTACATCGTGTACTTTGCTCCGAAGAACACGCCAACTTCAACACCGTCGTATTTTTATTCGAAGCCCACGAACAAACTTCAAATACCTTTTCGTAGAAAGCTTTTATAAGCCAAGCTTGTACAACTCGAATACTCCTAATCGGAAACCACTGACACTTAGAAGGATAGGAGTTGTCTTGGAGATTTGAAGATTGAAGCTTTTTTAAGTAGATAGAAAGCTTGGGATATATAGAGAAGATGAAGAATGAATGAGTGAATAGAAATGGAGAATTCTTCTCTTTTTATAGGATTTTCTTGGACAAAGTTCGGGTAGAACTCGGTAGGTCTAACGTTCATAATTTTGAACGTTGTAGATCCAAAGGAGTAGGAAGATTCAGCTGACCAGGAGTGATCATAGGGGACCGAGTTCGGGCAGAGCTCGGCCCGAGTTCGGCTACTAGGTTTTCAGGATATTTTTGGTTCAGGAATGCTTTTGGATTTTGGTTTGGTTTGGGATCAACGATAGGTTTGTTTTGGTTCAGGATAAACTTCTAAATGCCAGTGACCCCGACGCATAATTTTCTGGACTCAATAAATAGAAAAATACAGAATAAAGTATAAAAAATCATTTGAGATAAAATCTGCGATCTTTTGTTTTTTATATCGAGCTCGGAGTTGTAAGTCAATTATCGAAATCGGTTCGACCATGGCTGTATGGGCCAATAATCTCTCCCATTTTGATAATTTGATAAAATTACGATTGATACTTAAGAAATTGTTCAGCTTAGTTCGGAAGTAGACTTGATAATGTACGGAAGGTATAGAAGTAGCTTTGGCTTTGAACATTAGTATAATATATTTTCTCTCCCGTAATGTACGATCAAGTCTTGTTACTATCCCGTAACAAAACATATAGGCTGAACATCTGAAAAGTCTAGAAAACAGGAACTCCAAAAAAATATTTAGAGCTTAACTTCAAACTTGTTAGTTGTAACGCCCCAGTCCCAAAATACGTAGGACTAGGAACGTAGACATGCCAGCTGTATTCATACGAAGTACACTCCAATATGGAATCCTCGTATGAGTACATAAGCTATAAAAATGCAGTAGAACCATAACTAATCTCATCCACACAAAATAAATGAATAGAAGATCTCATATAATCAATTATGAAATTGTCATTTGGTACATGTAGTTGGGCGGAGACAAATCCACTACCAACTATGAAAAGAAATACATAACAAAAGAAAGATTTTTGGCGAGCGAAGCGAAGACGATCCAAATGCAATCATCCTCAAAGAAATAACGATGATAACGGCTAGAGCTAGAACACCCGCGAAAGATAATAGCACACACCTGGAGAGATAACTAGGTCCTCAGAGGGACGTATATCATGCCATATAAACTGAATAAATATTGCTCAAATAAATAAGTCAATCGAATTATAACATGGTCCAATACGTACCTACTGAACGAGCATACCATCCCCCCAACCAAACAAGGACAGGAGATGGTAAACTAATTCACGGTGACGTATCTTTCCATACTATGAATCCAATATGGTATCCGGACCCCAACAAGGTTCAATACCTTCTCATTGAAGTAGTAAGTCACACCTACAACCAAACAAGGACAAGATGTGACAAATTAATCCGCGACAAGCTACTGTTCCAAGCCATGGTCAGATACAAGTACCGAAACCAAAGGTACTCGTACCTAACGGATAAGGGCGCCTAACCAAATCTAGGTGAATACAGTTTTAAGAAAAGTTCATGGTCGCATGACTACCCGGTCAAGTCAAGAAAATTCCGATACAGTACCTCAGTAGCGAGTCATAACACCATATACTATTCCTCAGTATCGAGCGAGTCTATAGCATATAGTCTACCTATCGTTCCTCAGTAGCGAGCGAGTCTACGATAGATAGGGTGGTAGTCAACTTCCAATCATGTTCTTTCCGTCCAATGCCAACTCATAACTGCTAAGTCTTCTAGCATGCAATTCTATTAGCAGTTATTTCCTAACACACGGCTTATACGTACTGGTGGCCAGCCAATCACGCATGTCCGAGTCCTATATGTGACACACAACAACGTGGTATAAACGTGTCAGGGCCTATGAATGCAACACACAAAGGGTGGTCCCTTAACTCTAAGTTTAATGTGTAAGAAAATAATACATAGCAAGAAACTGAACAGTAAATTCTAATAGGTTATGCCATGTATCACAATTTATTTGCATAAAAAAATAATAAATATGCATGAAATATGAGCTAAAATAATTAAACAACAAATAACAAGGTGTCTTGCCTAGTAGGACGCCTAGTGTGCTGCAATGATCAAGTTAGCATGAACTGCGACTTCGGTGCAACAACTTATGCAAGGTGACCTCGGATAGTGGCACGGACAGTTCCATTGGGTCTAGAAGGGTCAAATTGGCTAGGGTTGACATATGGTAGTACGGATTTGGTGACAGGATAGGAATAAGAGAATTGGTTACGGACAGGAGAAATATCAAAGAATAATGAATAAATATAATATATACGAATTTTAGAGAATATTCCTAAAACTAGTTTTCATGAGTCAAAATATTTATAAGGAAAATACAAAAAAAACTAAAGTCAACAAAAATCGTTTTCGGCAAAAAAAACTCTAAGTTCGTCAAAATGGAATTGGTAGAAACTATATTTTATAATTCAAAATTATCTAAAAATTTGTTTAAGGCTAACATGCATATTTGTAAAAAATAAAATTTCTGATAAAAAGCTATACTATTCGAAAATCGAGAATAATTTATTTTTTATATTTTTACTAATCAATATACTTTTATAAATAAAATAAGGATTTAGTTTGAAAACTCATTCCTGATATCTAGGAATAGGTAAGTATATAATTTTAAGTTAAAACTAAAATAGATTTGCAAATCTTAAATATTGGTAGTGGTAATATGAAAACAGTATTAGACTAAATATTACAGTAGTAATACAAATTAATTATAAAGGATAATAATAATAATAATAATGAAATATTACCAATGATAAACTGTTAAAAGACTATAGATACATAACAAGAGTATAATAATAATAATAATAATAATAATGATGATAATAATAATAATAATAATAGTAATAATAATAATAATAATAATAATAATAATAATAATAATAATAATAATAATACATTGACAACCTAAATACTAATATTACAAACAATTTATATAAACTTATTTACTAATAATAACAGTAACCGCAGTAGTATTAAAATAATAATAATAATCTTAATACAGCCTAGCTGGCTCTCTTTTCCATTTAGAGAGAGCTGTCTCTCTCTGTTCGAGAAAGAGACTATCAGCTATTATGGAAGAGAGAGGAAGGAGAGGGAATGACAGAGAGAGAGAGAGGGAGCGGGAAGAGAGAGAGAGGGCAGAGTCATCGGCGTCAGGTGGTTGATGGTGGCGGACGGCGACCGGAGAACCGGGTACGGCAGGCGGAGGAAGGAGGAAGGAAGTAGAGGCGGCGACCGGGCGGCGCTTGCTCGCGCGGAGTCGAGCGCGGTGGCAGGCGAGGGTTTCCGGTCAGCGGCGCGCGCTCTGCGTTGGCGCGGCGGCGTTCGGCGGAGGGAAGTGAGGAGCGGGGGATAGGCGGCTGGACTCGGCTACTCCGGCGCTGTGGGGCCGAATGCGGCGGGGTTTCGTGGAGTTCGAGGTTCGCTGGTAGAGAGAGCGACGAGGATAGACGGAGAAAGGGGAGCTGCGATCGGCGGCTGCGTGTGGCGGCGCAGCGCCGGAAGTCGGGGGCTCTCGCGCGCTGGCGGAAGAGGAAGGCGCGACGAGAAGAGGGTTTTTCGGCGAGGGTTGGGGAGTCGGCGATCGGTGGATGCTGAGGTCCCGGCGGCTCCGGCGAGGATGAGCGACGGCGCGTCGGGCGCGTGAACTCGTTGAGGGGGTACGGAGGCTGACGGAGATGGAGGTGAGACTGGTTGCGGCGGCCAGGAGCGGCGATCGCCGGGTCTGGGCGGACGCCGGTGACTAGAGGATGGCTAAGGCGGAGGAACGGGATCGGAGGGTTTCGGCGTTCGCCGGCGCTGGGCCAGCTCGACGTACGACAAGTACGGTTTTTAGGGTTTCTCTTTTGTTTTGTCGATGGTTTTTGGGAGTTTTGGGCTGCGGTGGCAGTGGTTGTGATGATAGTGGTGGTGATGTTGTGGGCGATGGTGGTGGTGTCGCTTGATGGTGGTCGGGGTCTGGTATATCGAGGAGGCGGTCGGTGTGATGATACTGATGATGGTGTGGGTGGTGACGCTGCTATCTTGGCCTGGCCGGGGGTGTGGTCAAGGCAAGGTGGTCAGGAGGAGTAGGTGGTAGCTGTCTATGGTGGTGGCAATGGTGGTGGGTCGAAGATAGGATCGGGTGATGGTAACGATGAGAATTTCGGCTGTGGTTAGGTTAGGATTTAGGATAGCTGTAATTTGTGTCGGGGTTTGTCCGACACGGAGAAAATTGTATGTGTAAAAAGTGGAATAAGACTTTGGATGGACACAGACACGATGCACGCACTATTATGGGTGGTGGAGAATTTGTGGGGAAAAATTTGGCTTGTGGAATTATGGAGGAGTACCTGCCTATTTATAGGATGTGGGAATTCCCATTTGGATAGGATTTAGGAATATTTAAAACCCAAAGTAGATAATTCTCTACTTAATTTAAAACAATGAAATCAAATCCAAATCCAATACAAATCCAATTTAAATCTAATTAAATTCTTTTGGTTTAAAATCAAATCAATTTCAAATATAGATATTAGTTTACTATTTAAATGTATCCATGGAATCAAATCAAAATTTAAATCTTCACAATAATTTCGAAATATATTTTCCAAAATTATTAATAATAATAATTTCAAAAATTACATTAATATTTTTAAATATCTTTGAATAATAAAATATTAATATTTACAAATCTCAAAAATTACATTTTTATTTAAAATAAACTAGCAAAATATTTATGAAATATGTGCATGCACTAAGAATATTATTTATTCTAAATAAAAGGCTTTACATAAATAAAATCATAAATTTAGGAAATTTGATAGCTAAATTAATACACATATTATTTTGAAACTATAAGAAAATATTTTTTTCTAAAATATGTAAGCTCGCACATATTCGCACTCGTCGAGCAATTACGAAAAAATAAAATTTCGTGCACGACGTACAATACAACTACGCGACGTACAATACAAAATTTTAAATCGGTACCAAATTTAATAATAAAAAAATAGTAGAAATTTAGGGGTTTTACATTAGTCAGATAACATAATAGCATAATTAGCAACAATTTGATGATAAAGTAAGTATCACATTCATAAAGTATTATATTACTCCCCGTTTTGTCACATAAGCAAAATGACATAACGATTCAATAACATTACTCAGCACAATAGAGATAGTTATATTAACTGAACAAGAAACATTTAATAATGCAAAGTGCCGAAATAGAAAATAGTGATATAAACTGAAATAGTAGAAGTGCATACAAGTCTAGCCAAATAAACTGAAACTGATAATGCTTGAAAGAATCATTTATCACTAATACATAGAAGAAAAAAAAACTAAAACATAACTAGTGATGCTCTATCACGAGGAAACATATCCTCAATCGTCATCCTCCTCCTCATCATCATCAGCACCTGCCGTGCTAGAAGGATCGATCTCAGCAGAACGGTGGGGATCATAACGAGCAGCAGCAGGGTTAAAGTATCGTTGAGCCTCTGGATCATCAAAACGATATCCAATCACTATGGGATCACGAACCATGGGAATATGACCACTAAGGTTGTGAGCAAAGCTGTAGGAAACATCCTGCACAGTATTGGATATGGCCTGAAGCTGAAAAGTGGTACGAAAGTCCATGGACCAAAACTGATCTATCATGAGAGCCTGAAGTGACTCAAGAGTAACACCACCAGGAGGATGAGTAGGATGGCAGTCAGCAGCTGATGGTTCAATTGGAGTAATAGGAGCCTGAACGGGAGTAGTACGACGATGCTCATGAAGATAAGCAGGAGCAACATCCTTAGCACAGTCATCCAAAGTGACCTCAAAGTGCTGAAAAATGATAGAAAGATATATCGTATAGAGAAGACATCGCGATTTCTTGTGACACTTTTTCATAGTGGCGATGATAGTCTTAGGCAGACTGATGGGGACATGGAAGTGAATATGATAGATAGCAGAGAGTTCTAGGTATAAAATCTCATCAGTGGCGGTATTCTTTAAAATAATAGTAGAAAATACCATTCTATGGAGGTCATAGAAGTCGTTGTTCAAGTGTTTAGGGCAAAGAGTGTCCTGGAGACGAGAGTTAGGTGCACATAAGAAATCACGAAAAGAGTCAAAAGTTGTCCCAACATGAAATTGTACCAAGGTAATATCAACTAATGCTTCCCCATTATTGGGAATATGAAGCATGATTGCCAAATCATCAACATCAAACTCGATGTCAATTCTGCCAACTTTTAATTTAATTGTGTCCTTTGTGACAGAAAGATTGCAATAAAATATGCGAATAACATTAGCATAAATTGGATAACTAGATTGAACTAAATCTAGTAACTCGAAGTGTTAAAAAATGTTGATGTGATCGGAAAGCAATGCAAAGTTGATAGGAATTCTCGCATAATTTTTTTGATGCAAGTCACTAAATCATTCATTGGATGTAGCTTGTGACACAAAAATAAAATCATCAAAGAAGTCACCATCCGGTTTGGAGGGACTGAATAATGAGAAAGAGGCCATCTCGTGAGCAGTAGAGGACGAACCTTCATCAACTCTCCTCTTCTTTTTGGAAGAATGATGAGTTTTGGGAGCCATGGAAATTGAAATAGATGGGGGGAGTTAAAATTTACCGAAATTGATGGTAGACAGTAGAAGAGAACCTCGAGAAAGCTTTGAATCCTAGATTTGAGAGCTTGAGAAGCTTGGAGGAAGGGGAACTTAAAGGTTAGGGTTAGGGTTTTCGGTAGATTTTCGGGTGGATTGGTGAGGAAGATGATGATCTTGAGGGTTTAAATAGAGGGGAACCCAAATATCCAGCTTCTGTTCTGATTCATCCAGATCGAGTTCCGTTTGCGTTCGGCCATAACTCTGACCGAGTTCGATCCATGGGTAGTCAGGACAGACTTGAAAAGTTTGTGGTATGAGGTTTAACATAAATATAAAGATGACTTAGAAATATTTATGTCGAAGAAGTATAATTTATATTAATGAACCAAAAGACACAAACTGTATAGAATATTTTGGGTTAGCTGTAGGGGCCAGATCCTAGCTAGCGATAGTCCGAAGACAATTGGCTCCGTGTCGCTTAGACTTCTACATCTTTTTGTCAGAAGGGCCCTTTCGGCTTATAACCAAAATAGTTTCTACGAATTTATGAATTTTAATTAATTAACACTTAATTATATGACTTCAACATCCAAAATTCCTAATTTTCTTCGTATGAAGTTGAAAAAATCTTCAACCAAGGGCTTAGTGAAGATGTCAGCTAGTTGTTGTTCAGTGTCAACAAATTCTAAACTTATATCTTCCTAGAATATATGGTCTCTAAGGAAGTGATGTCTAATTTCTATGTATTTAGTGCAAGAATGACATACATGATTCTTCGTAAGATTAATAGACCTAGTGTTATCGTAGTAAATAGGGATGTGGGTAAACGATAACTGATAGTCTTTCAAAGTTTGTTTCATCCACAAAATTTGAGCACAACAATGTCCTGCGACTATATATTCAGTCTCGATTGTTGATAATGTAACCGAATTTTATTTCTTAAAAAACCAGAAGACTAATAACTTTTCTAGAAAATGACATGTACCACTGGTACTTTTACGATCGACTTTGCAACCGACAAAATCTGCGTCCTAGTAACCTATCAGGTTAAACAAATTGGTTTTGGGATACCAAAGACCATTCGTCAAAGTTCCTTTAAGGTACGCAGGATACGATTAACGACACTCATATGTGATTCTTTAGGACAAGTCTGATATCTAGCACATAAGCATACAGAAAATATAATGTCAGGTCGACTAGTAGTTAAGTATAGTAGACTACCAATCATACCTCTATACTTACGTACGTCAGTTTGTGTACCACTTTCATCTATATCAAGCTTTATATACGTTGCCATAGGTGTGCCAATAGGTTTAACATTATCTATGTCAAATTTCTTTAGCAAGTCTTTCATATGCTTTGATTGATTGATGAATATCCCTTGTAAACTTTGCTTGATTTGTAGCCCAATGAAGAATGTTACTTCTCCCATCATGCTCATTTTAAATTCACTCTGCATATACTTAGCAAACTCATTAGTTGATCCAAAAATTATGTCATCTACATATATCTACACTAATAAAATATTTTTATCTAAAGATTTTATAAAAAGAGTAGAATCAACCTTCCCTTTTAAAAAATCGTGTTCAAGCAAGAAAGAACTAAGAGCTCATACCATGCACGAAGTGCTTGTTTGAGACCGTAAAGAGCCTTGCGAAGCTTGAATACGTGATCATGATTTTTAAAATTTTTAAAGCCAGGAGGTTGTTTTAGAAAAAACTTCTTCTTTTATAAAACCATTTAGAAAAGCACTTTTGTCATCCATTTGGAAAAGTTTAAAACCATAAAAACTTGTAAAAGTACAAAACATACGAATGGACTCTAGTCTAACAACTGGAGAATACGTCTCATCATAGTCAATGCCTTCTTCTTGATTATAGGCTTGAGCTACTAGACGTGCTTTTTTGCGTGTGACTGAACCATTCTCATCTAACTTATTTTGGAACACCCACTTGGTACCAATGATGCTCATACCATGCACGAGGTGCTTGTTTGAGACCATAGACATAGTCAATACCTTCTTCTTGATTATAGCCTTGAGCTGCTAGATGTTCTTCGTTGCGTGTGACTGAAACATTCTCATCCCACTTATTTCGAAACACCTACTTGGTACCAATGATGCTCATACCATGAATTAGGTACTTTTGAAAAATTGTGTTCAAGCAAGAAAGAACTAAGGCGCTCATACCATGCACAAGGTGCTTGTTTGAGACTATAGAGAGCCTTGCAAAGCTTGATACGTGATCATAATTTTTGAAATCTTCAAAGCCAGGTGGTTGTTTTACAAAAAATTCTACATTTATAAAACCGTTTAGAAAAGCACTTTTGACATCCATTTGGAAAAGTTTTAAACCATGAAAACTTGTAAAAGCACAAAGCAAATGAATGGCTATAGTCTAACAACTGGAGCATACGTCTCATCACAGTCAATACCTTCTTCTTGATTATAGCCTTGAGCTACTAGACGTGTTTTGTTGCGTGTGATTGAACCATTCTCATTTAACTTATTTCAGAACACCCACTTGGTACCAATGGTCGGATGATCAATAGGTCTGAGAACAAGTTCCCAAACTTGTTGTCATTCAAATTAGTTTAGTTCCTCTTGCATTGCAGAAATCCAAAATTTATTGTTAAAAGCTTCTAAAACATTTTTATATTCTATTTTGGAAATAAATGCAACATTAGTAACTATATCTCTTGTACTTGAGCGAGTACTTACAACTCTTGATACATCACCTATTATCAGTTCTTTCGGATGATCTGGCGTGAACCGTAATCGTTTTAGCACTCTCCAGATAGGACGAGGATGGTGTATCTTCTAATGTTCTGTTGGAGAGAGTTTTCTCTTCTTCATTGTTACTATCATCGTTGCGTTGAATGTTCAGCTTATCAAATGTGACATTTATTGACTCATTAAGAACAAGTGATCTTTTGTTGAATACCCTATCCCCTTTGCTCTTTGCAGCATACCCCAAGAATATGCCCTCATTAGTTTTTTTTATCAAAATTTTCCAAGTTGTCTTTTGTGTTCAAGATGAATCATCAACAACAAAGACCTAGAAATAGATGATGTTAGGAGTTCTATTAAACCATAATTCATACGAAATCTTCTTAGAGATTGCTCTAATAAGAACTCTGTTCAAAATATGGCAAGTTGTATAAACAACTTATGTCCAAAAGTATTTGGAAGATTATGCTGGTTTAGCATAACTCTGGCCATATTGCCAAGAGTTCTATTCCTCCTCTCCACAACGCCATTCTGTTGAGGAGTTTTGTGGCAAGAGAGTTCATATGATAACCTACTTAAATCACAGAAGGATTTAAATTCATTGTTATCAAATTCTCCTCCATGATCACTTCGTATGCGAGTAATCATGAATCCTTTCTCATTTTGTACCTTTTTATAAAAAGATACAAATTCAGAAAGGCCTAATTTTTATTTACAAGAATATAAACCCAAGTATACCGTGAATAGTCATCAACTATCACGTAAGCATATAGCTTACCGCCAAGACTGACAACTCTACTTGGTCCAAACAAGTCCATATGTAATAATTGCAGTGTTCTAGAGGTACTTACAGCGTTTATTGATTTGAAAGATGATCTAGATGCCTTGTTCTTTTCACAATCAGCACAAACAATATCTTTCTTGAAAGTGATATCAGGTAAGCCTCTTACCAGTTTCTTGGTGGACAATCTTGCAATAGTATCCATGTTCGCATGTCCAAGACTGTCACGACCCGGTCCCAAATTGTTGGGTCGAATCGGATCATGCCCAGCCTGTACCGTTGTTGAGACGGCGGCAGTAAGCTGTATTCAGTAGAGAAACACATGCAGATAAAAATTCTAACGAATATAAAATCTTTTATTCAATTTAAAATTTCTGAAATACAACAACTATTAATTACAACAACTACACTTGATACATTGGTTAATAAATTACTATCCAGCTCTACTGTTCTTGGGTTCCAGGTTCTGCGAGAATATGCATCAGATCTTCGACGACGCAATCACCTAAAAATGTTGGTCTCCAGTCAGGAGGGAGCAAGAACGAAATATGCATCTCATATCTTTAAATAGTAATTGGAAAGTGCAGGATAAACAGTTGAAATAATATTTTCATCAGTTAAAAACAGTTCAGTGTGTTTTGAATATGCAAATATCTATGACCGGCTTGGGTTGATCAGTAGTATCCTAGCGATACGATATGGCTTATCCCCGTGTGTGTGAGGGGTAAGCTAACACAGTCAGTTCAGTAGGGGCTTTGGTCATAAACATTTACACTATTCCCCCAGTCCCAGATTCAGTAACAATAACAGTCGGTAGAGTTCCGTGCCAGCAGTGTGGTTTAACATGCATCTTAACTTTACTAAATAAAATACAGGAATACACAAATCGTAACTTGCCTCAATTTGTTTGACTGGAAAAAAAAATCGGTACTTCGGGATTGACGGTCAGGAACTTCCTCGAAATCCTACATCCGGGAAACTTGTCTCAGAAACCAGAGTTAACCATACTAGTTGTAATCCCTATTTGATCCCTAGTCAATTTTAGTCTTGTTTTAGCTAACAAAAACGCGTTTACTAATGAGTTGCAATTAAGAAATTTCAATTTATATTTTATTTCGAAAAAACTTGTATTTATCAATTTATTTGGAAAATTTGGTATTTTTATTATTATATATAAAATATATTTTCCTTTTAAATGAGAAATATTGTGGATTTCTTAATTATAATCAATATTAATATTGATTATTCCTAACTTTACGCGCTTGTACAATCCAGAAAATCTCAAAGCTAACATCCTACTTATTACAAATTTTACAGAAAGATAAACTAATGGGCTTATGCCCTTACATTTCCCAAGAATTAAAATAAGAGAAAATTCATTAGTCCTGTAAATTGCCAACAAAATTAAATAATACTAATTAATAATTCTAATTTAAATTGTAGAAAATATATGAGTCTCAGAACTGGTCCAATCATCACTTTACAGTTACTCTGCCTCAACGTCCGGACAAACCGGTCCGTTTGCATTTCACTGGGGCCCATTGACCAATAAGGTCGTCGCCCAAAAAAATAAAATAATATTATCCGAAAATCATTTGAAAATCATTTTTGTAATTTTCTAAAAATTTCGGCAGCACTCCCTCTGTTTTTGGTCAACCCAAGAACTGGGAATTGCTCCGTAAACCTGCAAAATAAATCCCAAACCAGGGATACCCCAATATAACCACAAAACTATTTTTCCGAAATAAATTCGAAGTCCTGAAATGATATCGGAATTCCCGAAGTAATATCGGAACTACAGAATCCCTTCCGAAATAATTCTCGGAATTTTCGAGAAAATCACAGAACTAAGTTTTAACTAAAACCCAAAATAATTTATATAGAAAACTATAATCACAGAAATGTTTCCAATGGTTTTGGAAAATTCCGAAATCAAAAGATCATCGAAGCAAACCAACAGCACACAAATTTCGAAGAAACTTCGGAAAAATCAAAATGGTAACGTAATTGAAACGTAACCAAAAACTCCGAATTCCCGAAGGAATCGGTGGACCAATTTCATCACAGACTAAAAGAACTATGGGACTATCCAGAAGTTACAGAAATCGACGGAATCCGAAGTGATGCCTCGGACTCGAAACGTGTCCAGCACTCGCGGACAGCGCAATCGGGACAGCAATCGGCTGCGGAAACTTCGAATCTGGACTTGCGAGGTGCTGTGAACAGCAAGTCAGAGAGCCGACGGACCGCGGGAAGCGGGGGCAGCGGATCTATGACCAGGAACGGCCCGGACAACGGGACATCAGGTCAGAAGGGTCCGCGAGGAGGTGGGACGGCTAGGACACAGCCGGTGGCTGCGGGTCCGGCCGTTCGCGAAGGGGCCGGAGGGCGAGTCAGAGGGATCTGACCTCGGGGAGGCCACGTCGGTCGAGGGCTCCGACGGTTGGCTGGCCACGGAGGCGGGCGGAGGCCGCTGGAGATTACGCACGGCGGTGCTCCCTCAGGGAAAGGTGCGCGGAACGGACGTGGGCGTGGGGTCCAGCGCACGGGAGCATGCACGGCGCCTAGGCTCGGACGGAGCCGACGGGAGAATAGTCGGCGAAGAGGGTTGGCCTGGAGGGCGGCGCTCGAACCCGCGGGGACCGACGGCGAGGGGGTCGCCGGACATGGGCGGCGCCAGGGCGATCGGCCTGGGTCGGGCTGAACCGCGTCGGGTCGGGGCGCTGGCTCGCGGGGAGGCCGGCGGTCGGCTCGACGGAAGCTCGGGTTCGCCGGAAATGGAAAACTAGGGCACAGATTGGGGAAAGATTTTTGGAAAAGATGAAGTGAATGATGGAGATGGTGAGGGAGGGGGATTTATATAGAAGAGGAAGTGGGGGTTACTGGAAGAGGAAGAGGAGGGGGTTTTCAACGGTTTCACACGGGGAGGAGTCGGCCGATCGGCCTGCTCAGGGAGGCTCTGCCAGAAAACCGATGGAAATAAAAGCTTGGTATAATGGATATGAGGTGAGAGAGAGAGAGAGTTAAAGGAATAAAAATTTTCATTGGTTTTGTTAAAAGGAAATGATATATATAATTATAATATACTAAGGGACTTCTGAATAAATTTCAGAAAATTGAACTTGGGTTCGGGAACAGGTCCGGGACAGGTCTGGACCAGCATTCAAAATTTCAGGTTTTAAAATAATTTTTCTAAAATATAATTTTTCATAAAAATGATAATAATTAATTTAGCAACTAATTATACAATTAAATAAAATAAAAATTTTAGAGGATTGACCAATACTAAAATTCCAGAAATAATAATTTTCTAAAAATACAATTTCCTAAATAAATGATTTATAATAATAATAAGCACTAAAAATAATTAATTAAAATTACGGGTTTCACAACCTTCCCTCCTTAGAAAATTTCGTCCTCGAAATTTAAGCTTTTAACCTCTGCTAGTAAATTCTAAAAAATTAATAAGTCACGTCACTAAAATTTTAGTTCAATCACATATCGTATCAAACCCAACAAATTTTTATATTTCTTGATTTAACATTTCAAAACTCATCCTCGAACTTCGAATTTGAACAATAATCCACAGATCCTATTCTCCATTTTTTTTTTCTTCAATTCAAATAATAAATAATAACTATTTATGCCAAATCTCGAAATCACCAATATCCTCAACTCCTCAAAATTTGGTTTTCCGCAAAATTTCAAATTTTTGAATCAAATCCAATCCTTTAACGTTAAATTTAAATTCAATGCTCCAAACAAACTTTAATTTTTAATCTTCAAATACAACCTTAAATTTATATCTTGTAATATAATGATAATCTTCTTAAAATCAAATTCAATCATACTACATCCCTCAAAACTTGTGATTTTACAAAATCGTCAATGTGCCATATTAATTCTTCAACTCTTTTATTTAAGTAAATTTTATCCTTAAACTTTAATCCTACAAAGCTTCCACTTTCCACCTTAGAAAATATCAAATTTAAAATTTTACCCATAAATTCCAATTCTAGTAAGAAATCAAATCATAAGATCAAAATCTTTATTGCTAATCCAATTTTTTTTTTTTTTTTTTCCTTCACATTCAAGTTTTTTTTTTTTTTTCTCCTCATTCAAATAATTTCCTCAAAAGTCAAAATTCAATCTTGGTCACGTAATGCTCGTCTCCAAGAATTTATAGAACTTCCACAGATTTGATTTCCTTTTTAACCTAAGTTCATCCATCTCTATTTCAAAATCCAAATTCAAACATCAAAAGATTCAACACCAACTTCTCAAAGATTTGAATTTAATCATGGCTACTCTTCTTTAATAAAGCGCAAGATGATCATCTCAATATAATTATCCTGCCGCGAGGATCTATAAAATAGTTTTTTTTTTTTTAAATAACATACTATAAGTTTTTAAATAATTTGACAAACGAAAATATCACAAAAACTAACTGTCATTTCACAAATCAAATTCCTACATAAAAATAAATGAGGAAAATTTATAAAATCAAAAAATCATACTTCAAAAACTTTGATAACTTTTAAATGGAATCCTTAAATCAAAAATTTACCTTCAAAATTGAAATCATAACGTTTCATATATATCTCATATCTAGAGACAACTAAACTCAAAACCACATCACCAAAAATTTATTTGTGTTATTCTACCAAATTTAAATCCTCTAATTTTTTTCAATTTCTACTCAACATGATATTCTTCCCTCAACTGGTAGATTTTATATTCAATCAATTTCATCTTCGAAAATATTTAATCAAACTTCTTGTGGCTTATCATTACAAAAATTGTTCTTAAAAATCAAAAGTGTCAACTCTTCAAAGTCAATATAAAATTTAATTCTAAGATGCATATGATATCATTACTCAAATAAGATCTTTTCCTTTATTAATTTTCACTAAACTCAAGTTCATATTATCGGGTGCAATCTTCTCAAAATATTTATTATTATTATTATTATTATTATTATTGGCACTCTTCTATTCATACAATTCGTCATCCTCAATTATTTATATTTTAAATCCAATATTTCTTGTTTCGATTATCCTTTATAGTTAATTCACCATGCATCTTCCTAGAGTGCATTCTCTATGCCTAGCATTGACAACCTTTAATTTTTCAATGTCAAACTATTCACAAACTTTCCTCGATACTAATCACCATTGTATATTTTAACTCATATATATCCTATATATCATGCACTCTAAGAATCCAAGCTATAAAATGTTCTAGGTTTACTTCATAAGACAAAATCAGATTCGAGGCATGATTGCTAAATATTAAGATAAAATGTAAACATGTTTAGAATCTTTTAGATAGAGTTTAAAATATTTTGTTGTGATCATGAATAAACTTCGAGGTATAATTTAAATAATCATAATGAGTTTAAAGTTCTAAACAGGATAAAAAATGTAGATGATTGAGATCAGGAGATTTATCAAAATATGTGTTTGAGATTCAAGAGACTGGGGCTGAAAATCAATAGGAGTATCTATTCTCCGATTTCAAAGATGAAACGATCAACCTTGATTTGAATAATTGAGTCAAGCACTAGATAAGATAGAAGCATCACCGCTTCAAATTAAGTAAGAAAAACCAATGATAATATTCCCGACAAATCACTCAGGGAATACAAAATTTTATTTTGAGAAGAAAAATTTCATAACTAAGGAAAGTTGAAAATTTGAGAGAAGGTAAGTCTCATTGATTCAAGGAAATTGAAATTGTCTAGTAACGCCAAGAAATTAAATAGCTTTGGGACAGCTAAAAATCTCATTGACTTAAGGAAATTTAACAATAGAATGGATTTCAAAAATGTGATCAATTTTCTGACCGTTCCTGCTTCATGATCATAGAAGCTTTCTAGGCCTTGATTTGATAAAGAAATTTCATAGAGAGAATAGGGTTTTAAGATGAGTGGAGGAAGTCAACATATGAAAATATTCTCGGTTTTTGGAAAAACATAGGAGATAACAATATTGAAATTGAAAATAACTCCTTTAGGAGAATCATGAACTAAACAAATTCTTCTGGTAATAATTGACCTTGAGGTTTAAATGATCCCAGAAGAATTTTGATTCAGTATTGATTCCGAGAAAGTTAGTCAATTGGAAAGAAGATCAAGGTAAAAGGTTGGATAATGGTTGTAGATATATATTGAGTAGAAAAGAGTTTAATAGGGTTGCTAAAAGAATATTGAAACTCTTCATAACAAATGAATCAAAATCCCAATAAAGATAGAGAAGTAAGATCTGATCAACCAATGAAAAAGTTAAAATTAGGTTTGATAAAGAAGTAGAAGATTGAAAAATTCAACCTTATTCCAAAAAGAATATGAATCCTAAAGTATACTAGAACCCGAAAATTATGGTAGGAGAATAATCTCGAAAGTCATGGGACACTCAAAGGTACAATCAGCTTAATTTAGATAAGGTTTAGGTACAAATACAAACAAGGTATCCTGCGAATCTATAAGCAGACAAAAATAGATATTTAATTAAATAATTTTCGGCCCTAATATGTAACATGGGGTATATCATCTAAGTGTTCTAGTTGTTTCTAAAGTCTGTTTTCCTAAAGTCTCAACTATCCCTAGGTCAAGTTTCAGAACTGCGCGATGGTCTAGACTAAGTTGACTAGACCAATTTACAGATCTGACCTGCATGGGCCACCACTAAAAACATGTCACGACCCGGTCCCAAATTGTTGGGTCGAATCGGATCATGCCCAGCCTGCACCGTTGTTGAGACGGCGGCAGTAAGCTGTATTCAGTAGAGAAACACATGCAGATAAAAATTCTAACGAATATAAAATCTTTTATTCAATTTAAAATTTCTGAAATACAACAACTATTAATTACAACAACTACACTTGATACATTGGTTAATAAATTACTATTCAGCTCTACTGTTCTTGGGTTCCAGGTTCTGCGAGAATATGCATCAGATCTTCGACGACGCAATCACCTAAAAATGTTGGTCTCCAGTCAGGAGGGAGCAAGAACGAAATATGCATCTCATATCTTTAAATAGTAATTGGAAAGTGCAGGATAAACAGTTGAAATAATATTTTCATCAGTTAAAAACAGTTCAGTGTGTTTTGAATATGCAAATATCTATGACCGGCTTGGGTTGATCAGTAGTATCCTAGCGATACGATATGGCTTATCCCCGTGTGTGTGAGGGGTAAGCTAACACAGTCAGTTCAGTAGGGGCTTTGGTCATAAACATTTACACTATTCCCCCAGTCCCAGATTCAGTAACAATAACAGTCGGTAGAGTTCCGTGCCAGCAGTGTGGTTTAACATGCATCTTAACTTTACTAAATAAAATACAGGAATACACAAATCGTAACTTGCCTCAATTTGTTTGACTGGAAAAAAAATCGGTACTTCGGGATTGACGGTCAGGAACTTCCTCGAAATCCTACATCCGGGAAACTTGTCTCAGAAACCAGAGTTAACCATACTAGTTGTAATCCCTATTTGATCCCTAGTCAATTTTAGTCTTGTTTTAGCTAACAAAAATGCATTTACTAATGAGTTACAATTAAGAAATTTCAATTTATATTTTATTTCAGAAAAACTTGTATTTACCAATTTATTTGGAAAATTTGGTATTTTTATTATTATATATAAAATATATTTTCCTTTTAAATGAGAAATATTGTGGATTTCTTAATTATAATCAATATTAATATTGATTATTCCTAACTTTACGCGCTTGCACAATCCAGAAAATCTCAAAGCTAACATCCTACTTATTACAAATTTTACAGAAAGATAAACTAATGGGCTTATGCCCTTACATTTCCCAAGAATTAAAATAAGAGAAAATTCATTAGTCTTGTAAACTGCCTACAAAATTAAATAATACTAATTAATAATTCTAATTTAAATTGTAGAAAATATATGAGTCTCAGAACTGGTCCAATCATCACTTTACAGTTACTCTGCCTCAACGTCCGGACAAACCGGTGCGTTTGCATTTCACTGGGGCCCATTGACCAATAAGGTCGTCGCCCAAAAAAATAAAATAATATTATCCGAAAATCATTTGAAAATCATTTTTGTAATTTTCTAAAAATTTCGGCAGCACTCCCTCTGTTTTTGGTCAACCCAAGAACTGGGAATTGCTCCGTAAACCTGCAAAATAAATCCCAAACCAGGGATACCCCAATATAACCACAAAACTATTTTTCCGAAATAAATTCGAAGTCCTGAAATGATATCGGAATTCCCGAAGTAATATCGGAACTACAGAATCCCTTCCGAAATAATTCTCGGAATTTCCGAGAAAATCACAGAACTAAGTTTTAACTAAAACCCAAAATAATTTATATAGAAAACTATAATCACAGAAATGTTTCCAATGGTTTTGGAAAATTCCGAAATCAAAAGATCATCGAAGCAAACCAACAGCACACAAATTCCGAAGAAACTTCGGAAAAATCAAAATGGTAACGTAATTGAAACGTAACCAAAAACTCCGAATTCCCGAAGGAATCGGTGGACCAATTTCATCACAGACTAAAAGAACTATGGGACTATCCAGAAGTTACCGAAATCGACGGAATCCGAAGTGATGCCTCGGACTCGAAACGTGTCCAGCACTCGCGGACAGCGCAATCAGGACAGCAATCGGCTGCGGAAACTTCGAATCTGGACTTGCGAGGTGCTGTGAACAGCAAGTCAGAGAGCCGACGGACCGCGGGAAGCGGGGGCAGCGGATCTATGACCAGGAACGGCCCGGACAACGGGACATCAGGTCAGAAGGGTCCGCGAGGAGGTGGGACGGCTAGGACACAGCCGGTGGCTGCGGGTCCGGCCGTTCGCGAAGGGGCCGGAGGGCCAGTCAGAGGGATCTGACCTCGGGGAGGCCACGTCGGTCGAGGGCTCCGACGGTTGGCTGGCCACGGAGGCGGGCGGAGGCCGCTGGAGATTACGCACGGCGGTGCTCCCTCGGGGAAAGGTGCGCGGAACGGACGTGGGCGTGGGGTCCAGCGCACGGGAGCATGCACGGCGCCTAGGCTCGGACGGAGCCGGCGGGAGAATAGTCGGCGAAGGGGGTCGGCCTGGAGGGCGGCGCTCGAACCCGCGGGGACCGACGGCGAGGGGGTCGCCGGACATGGGCGGCGCCAGGGCGATCGGCCTGGGTCGGGCTGAACCACGTCGGGTCGGGGCGCTGGCTCGCGGGGAGGCCGGCGGTCGGCTCGACGGAAGCTCGGGTTCGCCGGAAATGGAAAACTAGGGCACAGATTGGGGAAAGATTTTTGGAAAAGATGAAGTGAATGATGGAGATGGTGATGGAGGGGGATTTATATAGAAGAGGAAGTGGGGGTTACTGGAAGAGGAAGAGGAGGGGGTTTTCAACGGTTTCACACGGGGAGGAGTCGGCCGATCGGCCTGCTCAGGGAGGCTCTGCCAGAAAACCGATGGAAATAAAAGCTTGGTATAATGGATATGAGGTGAGAGAGAGAGAGAGTTAAAGGAATAAAAATTTTCATTGGTTTTGTTAAAAGGAAATGATATATATAATTATAATATACTAAGGGACTTCTGAATAAATTTCAGAAAATTGAACTTGGGTTCGGGAACAGGTCCTGGACAGGTCTGGACCAGCATTCAAAATTTCAGGTTTTAAAATAATTTTTCTAAAATATAATTTTTCATAAAAATGATAATAATTAATTTAGCAACTAATTATACAATTAAATAAAATAAAAATTTTAGAGGATTGACCAATACTAAAATTCCAGAAATAATAATTTTCTAAAAATACAATTTCCTAAATAAATGATTTATAATAATAATAAGCACTAAAAATAATTAATTAAAATTACGGGTTTCACAAAGACGCATATGCCATACCCAACTTTTGTCTTGAGTTGTGAACAGACACTTCCCTGTACTGTTAGTCTTTTCTGACAGATATAGTACATATATTATTGTCCTATTTTATTCCCTCAAAGGAAATTTTTCCAGAAGTTTTATCATAGACAAAACATTTATTCTTAACAAAATTAATTCCATAACATGATCAATCAGTTGACTAATACTTAGCAGGTTATGTTTTAATTCTGTTTCTTTCTTTATCAATAGAGTTGCAAACAATGTGTTATCACCTGTCATATGCCTGGAGCAACCACTATCGAGGATCCACTTGTTTTTAGTGGAAGGAGGAAGGTCCACCTACAACACAAGTTGAAGATGTAACCTTTGGTACCCTCTTTCTTGAGGGTCCTGATTTGTTAGCTTTTGGAACCCATACATACAAATTCATTTTTACTAACTTTCTAATCTTACACTGATGTGATACATGTCCTTTTATACCACAATAATGCCATGTAGCAAACGTGTTAGTGCTAGGTGTAGTTCGAATATCATGTATATGTGTTTTTGAAGAAGTGTGTGTTTTTTGTTGTGTGAAAAGGTATACATATATGCATGGCTTCTAGTAGGTCTAGCAGTGTTGGTCGTGTTATGTTTGTGCTTAGCCTTGTGACTTGTGTTCACTTGAGCTATAGGTTTAACAACCTGTTTGCCCAGCTTAATCTCTAACTTTTTAGAGACGTCACAGACTTCATTGTACTTGTCCGTGAGTGCATCTATTCTCTGAGCAACAATATTGTACTTTTTTTTCTAGTTCATATAGATCATTAATTTTTACATTTTCTTGATTAGTTTTCTTAAGTTTTTTAAGAGTATCATGTAAGCTTAACTTTAAAGAAGTAATCTCATTTGTGTTACTAGAAGAATCTCTAATATCTTCTAACATTTGAGATTGCTTAGAAAACTCACATTGTACAAAATTTAGCTCATTCTTAGCACTTTTGTATAAATCCATCATTTTTCTCTGATCTTATAACAGATCAGTAAAAGCATCAGACAATTCATCAAAAGTAAATTCTTTATAGAGAGGGTTCGATATTACCTTAGCATCTGTAGCCATAAAGTACAGGTTTGTAGTGTTGCGAGGCTTCTCTTTTTCTTCAGAATCACTAGCTTTGCTTTCACACCAGATGATAGTGTTAGCATAGTTTCTAGTCGAAGTCCTTCTCTTGCTTGACTGATCATGTCTGCTTCCCTTTCTTACAACAAGACAATCTTTTTTGATGTTACCTGTTCTCTTAGAGCTGAAGCAGATCGGTTCTTCGTCGTCTTTGGAATCTTTTTTCTTCTTGTTTGACTTCTCATATATGAGGAATATTCTGAAGTTCCTTGTCATGAGGGGTATCTGCTCGTTGTCTGAGCCGTCTGTCTCACTTTCGTCATCGGAGGTTGTCTTATGATTAGATTTGAATGCTATCGCCTTCTCTTTTGGTGCTAACTCTTCGAAATCTTTAAGGTCTAGCTCATACGTCATAAGCTTTTCCATAAGGGTTTCAAGAGTCAATGTTGTGAGATCATTTCCTTCAATAATGGCCATCATTTTAGGATTTCAGTTCTTGGTTAGCCCGCGAAGTATCTTCCGAATCTTCTCATGATTGATGTATTCTTTTCCAGGAAAAGATAGAGGACCAACAATATCTAGAAACTGAGTGAACATATTTATAATAGTCTCATTAGGCTTCATTTTAAGGGCCTCATATTCTTGTGTTAGTCGTGAGATTTTGGACTCCTTCACTTGTGAAGTGCCTTCATGAGTAACCTCAAAAAGTTTTTAAACCTCATGTGACGTGACGTATGTTGAAACTCTGTTAAACTCAGTTCTATCTATAGCACAGAATAAAGTATTAATAGCTTTTGCATCAAGACTGGCTTGATTTTTTCCATTGTCGGTATATCTGTCAAATGGTTTTTCAACTAGAATACCCTCTACCTCAGTAGGTAGTGGTTTTTTGTAACCATTTATAACAATCGACCATAAATTAAAATTAAGTGACTTGAGGTAAAAGCTCATACATGTCTTCCAGTACGTGTAGTTTATGCCATCAAATATGGTGGTCTATTTGTTGATTGGCCTTCACCATTGCTGTAATGCCCATATTCGGAATACGAATTTGAATTAAGCCTGCATGTATTTCGGACTTGTATTTTCTTTTCTCGAATTTTGGCCTGTAATTGAATTTTGGCTCGACTTGCAGATTTCGGGTTTTCTCGTATTTTGGGTTTCGGCCCGGCTCGGTTTTAATTTGGTTTGGTTTGATTTGGTTTTAAACCCCGTGGAACACCTTAACCTATTCTCCACCCTCATTCCACCACAACCCACCCTCATTTAATCCCACCTAACTTTTTTCTCTCCTCTTTACTTTCCTTTATTTTCCTCCATCTTCTTCCTTCCTCCACACAACATCTCCACCATAGGCAAGTGCACCTTGCCACCAAATAAGCACCACATTTTATTTGTTCATTAGCTAGATTAGGCCATGAAGAACAACATTAGAACTTGGCATTTTATGATTTGGAGTCTCCATTGTTCTAGATCTAAGTTTTAATTATTTTCAGTTTTCCTTGATTTTGATCTATTAAACTTTGATTTTAGCTTGTTTTGAGGCTTCCATGTGGAAGAGAATTCAATTTTACACAAGTTAGACCTTTAAAAATCCAAATTTGGTTTTGATTTGGCAAAGTTATGAAGAATTGGATTTTTGTGTTCTTGAGAGTTTTCTCTCCGCTTGGAGAAGAAGACCCCCTCCCCCGCTGCGCTGTTTAGTGCCGGGCGGTTTCCCCCGCGCCGTGCTCTTTAGCGCTGGTCGCTGACTGCGCAGCCCTGGCCGTTGCCCGATTGCGTGCGCGTCCCTGCGCCATCGGCCCATGCGCCATCGGCCGCTGTGCCATTGGCCTCTGCGCCATAGGCCCTGCTCCCCTTGCTTCCCCATGCGCCCCTGGCCATGCGCTCTCGGCCGTGCGCCATCGGCCGCTGCGCCATTGGCCTCTGTGCCATCGGCCCTGCTCTCCCTGCTTCCCCCTGCGCACTTGGCCTCTGTGCCATAGCCCTGCTCCCCCTGCTTCCCCATGCGCCCCTGGCCATGCGTCCTCGGTCGTGCGCCATTGGCCGCTGCGCAATTGGCCTCTGCGCCATCGGCCCTGCTCCCCCTGCTTCCCCCTACGCACTTGGCCCCTGCGCCAACCGATCTAGCGCAAGCCAGTCCATGCGCCATTTGACCCAGCGCAACCTACACCCTGCGCCATCCATCCCCTGCGCACTTGGCCCCTGCGCCATTTGCCCCCGGCGTACTTGACCCCTGCGCCATCCACCCTCTGCCTAACCCACTTGCCCATGATGTTTTAGTTTTATTTCTTGGACTTGGCTTCTCTCTTGTGGATTGGGTTTTGAGATCTTGTTCCACACAGCACGGCTATCTTGACCCAACACGACCTGGCACGGTTATTAATGATTTTGCTTATGACTAATGCATTTTTTTTGATTTATGAAGTATGATTTTAGTACCTCTGATCTTCTTAATAGTGACCCGATGGGGGTACACACTTGACTTGTAACCTGTGATTCATGATTTATCTCGGTAACCAGATAACTTGATAGTGGCCGTGGCGGCGCACTCTTGACTCGTAACTTATAACTTGTAACTTGACCTGCCTTGACTCGACTTGATAACTGGTCGAACTTGACTCTTGTAATTTGCTCTGACACCGTGGATGTTCCTGCTTGCTTGCTTGTGCAATCCACTTGTCTTGTCTTGCATCAAGTCTAGGACGTGACTCTCTGGTTCCTACGGTCAGGGATTCGCACTAAATATGGATTAGGCTAATGACTAGATCAAGCTGTAGTCATAGAGAATTTCCAGTCACAGGCAATCTCATTATCTGGGTGCTTTAATTGGACTTGTAGCTTGTCGACGAGTAGAGCACATTTCCAGCACACTGTCATGTGTTGCACCTCTAAGTCACCTAAGGGTATATCGTCTCATGGGTGATGTACCCAACCATACTCTCAACCCACGGAAGGATAACTGGATGGTCTGCAGGGCTTGGGACTGGAGAATTCTCATTGCATCTTGTTAGTAGTTAGGCTTGTGATAACCCTAGTTAGTTAAAGTAGTAAGCCGTAGTAATTGCTTGGCCGCTTGTGAATGTATGGTGTCTAGCCTGGTCTAAGTCTCGTCTAAGTCCCTATACCTGGTACTCCTGTACATGATTGTTTTACTTATCTTAAACAATAAATGGATAGGGACAAGTGCTATTCAGGCGAAGGGTTACAACCCCGGTCCTTGTTTGGTTTACGGGTTGTAATCTGGCTTCCGGAATGGTTCCATGTCCCTAGTCGCTTATTATCCTACTGTACTTTTATTACCTGTACTTTTCTTCCATTTTCTTATGTTCTGATATGCTGGTTTTGTTCTTATTTCGTGGCCTCCTTTGTGGCACTTGCTCTTTCTGGGGTTTGACCCAGCTGGTTTTGTGTGGCCAGATTTTGGAGCAGCACCCGAGGATCTACCGAACCTCCAGCCCGATGGTGGCGACTAGAAGGAATCCGAGCTACGAGTGGATTTCTTATTTTATTTCACTCACTCTATTGTAAAATTATTCTTTTGAGGCGTTTAGCCGACGAGCACCTGTTAGCTCGATGCATATTTACTTACTGTCTGCCTACGGGTTGTAAACATGATTAACAAATCCTAGGGTTGATCATATATGACTAAACTCTTGCTAGTCGTCGTATTTTGTACGACTAGCTTCATGATCAACTGAATATGTAATATTTGGGACGCCTTTTATTGTATATTTGGTGGTTAAACATCTTGTAACTATATTACTTGCTTGAGATTGAGACAATAGGCTTGACTTTAAGAGACCATTGGCTTGTAGTAAACCCTCATATCTAGACAGCCGTGACCGTATAGCGACGTGGATTCCATTTCAATATATGTAGCTGGCTATGTTCGCCCCCGCTCTCCAGTATTCTGGTTCTGGGGCGTGACATGGTTTAAGTGGTGGCCCATGCAGGTCATGTCAATCAAGAAATGTGAGGGTTTACCGAATAGATGTCTCAATCAGTACTCGTCCTTGATCGTCGTTCGTATCCTCTGAATCTCTGGAATCTTGACCTGATCACATGCTTGTATCATTGATCTGTCGTGGTCCTTCCTTATTGTTTCCCTGTGTCGTCTTCTTCAGCGGCACTGTACCTGACCCTGCCGATCAGTAAGGTGGAGCACTTCACGTGGACCAGTATCCCGGAGATCAAGTCCAGCACTCCGGAGTAGCCACCAGAGTTGTGCCTACTGGAGGAGAGCCCCCAGTTCAGCCCGTTCAGCCTGCCGAGCCAGATGATGGCACTTTGGTAGGTCTCATCAGGACCTTGATAGCTTCCCAAGATCGCAGAGGAGACGTCTTGTACCAGGTAGTGGCAGATGCTTTGACCAGAGGCGGTCATCCAGGGAACAGTACAGCCAACAGCTTCAAGCGCTTGAACCCTCCATTCTTCGACGGCAGCGAGGATGTGATTGCCGCGAACGCTTGGCTTCAGGATACCGAGGTGATTCTGGAAGCAGTCAGGACACCTGAGAATGAGAAGGTGGCGGTGGTGCGCCTGCAGTTGTTAGACTTGGCTCGCAGTTGGTGGGCAGCATAGGCCATGGGATTAGTGGCACCCATTTCTTGGGCGATGTTTAGAGAAAGATTCCAGATGAAATATTTTGATGCTGTAGCTCGGTACGACCTACAGACGAGATTTACCAACTTGAAGCAAGGAGGCAAAATAGTCGACAGTTATGCCTCTAAGTTTTCTAGACTCAGTAGGTTTGCCTCCACCCTGGTGGCAACCGAGTTTGATAGGGCCCAGTGGTTCCAGCAGGGACTGCATTTGGAGATCTTGTTGGCAGTTGAGCAGTTCGAGCACCAGACGTTCGATGCAGTTTTAAGAGCAGCTAGGAGGCATGAGTACACCTCCCAGAGGATCGTGGATAGGACCGAGGTAAGAAGCGGTCTCACAGTCAGATGCACCAATCATCAGCTCCAGCCCCGGCAGCTAGAAGTTTGTCTATTGGAAGTCCGAGGCGGGCAGCCTCAGTAACGTCGGTTCAGCATTCGACCCCGATGTACCCATAATAGCAGAAGCAGAGGCAGACTTCCGCAATATGATGTTCTCATTATGGAAGCTAGGCCATGTAGTGGCGGATTGTCGTAGGGCGCAAGGATTGTGCCGGGCTTGTGGAGCGGTAGATCACAAGATAGGAGCCTGTCCGAATAGGGGTAGTTCGTCCTCCTCCAACCTAACCAGTCCATCGGTTAGGGGACCAGCACCTATGCAGCAGCAGTAGTACCCGAGGCCATTGTTGCCTCAGGCCCAAGCGTTTCATCAGCAGAACCAGCAACAGTATACCCAAGCCCAAGTACAGAGCAGGCAGAGAGGTTTCCAGCAGAGGAGACCCGCAGCTAGAGGGCAAGGTCAGGCCATGATGATGGCTATGGAAGAAGAAGTTGCACCAGGTGAGGTAGTGGCAGGTACTATTCTCGTCAACTCCTCTCCAGCATTGATATTATTTGATTCTGGTGCATCGCATTCATTCATGTCTGCACGATTCGTGACACGGATAGGATTGGAGCCCGAGTCATTATCAGTGAGGCTCAATATACTTACTGGTAATGGTCTTGTGGGAGTAGATCGAGTGTTTTCTTCGTGTCGGATCATAGTTAGCGGTAGAGAGTTCCCCGCTAGATTTATAGAATTCCCTATAGCAGACTATGATGTAGTCTTAGGCATAGATTGGTTGAGGAACCAGTATACTAGGATAGACTGCCATGTTGGCAGGGTTGTTTTCAGTATTCCAGGCGAGCCAGAGTTCTCATTTTCCAGAGGCGCAGTGGAACCATCTTCCCCAGTATTGCGGATGGCAGTAGCAGCAGTGCAGTTACCCCGGATAGTTGAAGAGTTTCCAGATGTCTTCCCAGAGAAACTTCCAGGGATGCCGCCAGAACGGGAGATCAAGTTCACTATAGACTTAATCCCCGGAACAGCACCAGTATCAGAGCGAGTCTACAGAATGGCACCTTCAGAGTTAGAGATTTTGTACAAGATGATTGAAGAATTAAGGACCAAGGGATTCTTTCGTGCAAGTGGATCGCCTTGGGGAGCCCCAATGCTTCTTGTGAAAAAGAAGGATGGTACGTCCAGGTTATGTGTAGACTATCGTACCTTGAACTCAGTGACAATCAAGAACAGATACCCTCTCCCGATGATAGATGACTTGTTTGATCAACTCAGAGGGGCTTCAGTGTTTTCAAAGATAGACTTGCGGTCAGGATACCACCAGATCAGAGTCAGAGAGCAGGATGTCCCGAAGACAGCTTTTCGATCTAGGTATGGGCATTGGGAGTTCCTTGTTATGCCCTTTGGAGCGACCAATGCGCCAGCCGTATTCATGGACCTCATGAATCGCATTTTTATGCCTTACTTGGATCAGTTTGTGATCGTGTTCCTAGATGATATCCTGGTCTACAGCAAGAGCAAAGCAGAGCATGAGCAGCATCTAAGAGTTGTCCTTCAGACGCTTAGAGAGCATCAGTTGTACGCCAAGTTCAGCAAATGCGAGTTCTGGCTCGATCGTATTTCGTACTTGGGTCATATCATTACTCGATGAGGAGTGGAAGTGGATCCCCAGAAGATTGTGGCTATCGAGTCATGGCCAGTACCTAGTTCAGCGGCAGAGGTTCACAGCTTTCTTAGATTGGCCGGCTACTACCGACGATTTTTTTTCAGATTTTGCAAGGATTTCAGTACCGATGACTCAGTTGACCCGTAAGGATATGCAGTTTTCTTGGACAGCAGAGTGTCAGGAATCATTTGAGAAGTTGAAGCGAGGTTTGATAACGGTCCCATTCTCACACTTCCAGATGGGATCGGAGGATTTACAGTTTATTGCGACGCTTCAGACAGAGGATTGGGGTGTGTCTTGATACAGCATGGGAAGGTAATATCTTATGCATCATGCCAACTTCGTGATCATGAGAAAAATTACCCGACCTACGACTTGGAACTTGCAGTAGTAGTGTTTGCACTTAAGCTTTGGCGGCACTACTTGTACGGAGACAGAGTGGAGATATTTACTGATCACAAGAGCCTGAAGTATGTTTTCACCCAGAAGGACCTTAATATGCGGCAGAGAAGATGGCTTGAGCTATTGGTGGACTACGATGTGGATTTGTAGTATCATCCAGGGAAGGCCAACATTGTAGCAGATGCATTGAGCAGGAGAGCCGGAGTTTATTTTCTAACGGCGCAACCAGAGTTATTATCAGATCTTCAGAAGATGGGAATTGAAGTGGTTCTTCCTACCAACGCGGCATTGATGGCCAGTCTACAGGTTCAGTCCAGCATAGTTGAGAGGATCCGGATGGCGCAATCTACAGATTCCAAGATTCAGCGACTCAGAACAGAGTGTGAGCCAGGAAGAAGACCAGAGTTGTGCATTCATGAAGATGGTACACTTCGACACGGTACTCGTCTTTGTGTACCTAGTGGAGATATCAGACAGAAAGTTATGGCAGAAGCTCACAGTTCGCAGTATTCTATTCATCCCGGTAGCACGAAGATGTACCGTGATATTCGTCAGCATTTCTGGTGGAATGGCATGAAAAGGGAGATAGCCCGGTTTGTCTCTCGGTGTTTGGTTTGCCAGCAGGTTAAAGCTGAACATCAGAGGCCCGCTGGACTTCTTCAGCCCTTGTCGATTCCAGAATGGAAGTGGGAGCATGTGACCATAGATTTTGTGACTGGGTTTCCTAGATCCCCGGCTGGTCGAGATGCTATTTGGGTTATAGTTGACCGGCTCATGAAGGTGGCTCATTTTCTTCCATTCAGAGTTGGGCAGTCAATGGCTCAGTTGGCAGAGATATATCTCAGGCAGATTGTCAGGCTTCACGGTGTACCAGTCAGTATCACCTCTGACCGAGATTCAAGGTTTACATCACACTTTTGGCGTAGCTTGCAGGAGAGTTTAGGAACTCACCTTCAGTTTAGTTCAGCTTATCATCCGCAGACAGATGGCCAGTCAGAGCGCACCATCCAGACTCTTGAGGATATGTTGCGGTCATGTACACTCGACTTCGGTGGGTCGTGGGAAGATCACCTGCACCTGGTGGAGTTCTCGTAAATAGTTTCCAGGCCAGTATTCAGATGGCTCCGTTCGAAGCTCTGTATGGTAGTAAGTGCAGGTCCCCGCTAGCATGGGACGATATCGGAGAGAGGCAGATGCTCGGTCCAGAAATGATTGCCCAGACAGTTGAAGTAGTCAGAAGAGTCAGGAATCATCTTCGAGTTGCCCAAGACCGCCAGCGACATTGGGCCGATGCCTATCGGCATCCCTTAGAATTTGCTATCGGCGACCAAGTATTCCTTAGGATCTCGCCTAACCGCGGCGTCATTCGCTTTGGCGTACGGGGAAAGCTTAGTCCTAGGTATATAGGGCCGTTCGATATCCTGGAGCGAGTAGGAGATGTATCCTATCATCTTGCTCTTCCGCCGTCGCTAAGTGAGGTACATGATGTATTTCATGTGTCCCAATTACGACGGTATATCCCGGACCCGAGCCATATCCTAGACCATTCAGAATTGGTTGTTGGTACCAACCTTTCGTATGAGGAGAGGCCCGTGTCTATATTGCACCGGAGAGAGAAGACACTCAAGAACAAGACTATTAACTTAGTCCGTGTTGCTTGGGGTCATCACTCTCTAGGTGAGTCAACGTGGGAGCGTGAGGATGACATCCGATCGCGATATCCCGACTTGTTTGACTCATAAGGTATAATGTCTTCCTTATGCCTTATGCTTTCCCTCCCTTGCTTGTATGTATGATTGCTTGATTGCTTGCTTAGTGTAGCTTATTGGTGATTAGTATAGCTGGCTCTTACACCTCTAAGCATCTTGATTTAAATTCCGAGGACGGAATTCTTTTAAGGTGGGTAGAGTTGTAATGCCCATATTCGAAATACGAATTTGAATTAAGCCTGCATGTATTTCGGACTTGTATTTTCTTTTCTCGAATTTTGGCCTGTAATTGAATTTTGGCTCGACTTGCAGATTTTGGGTTTTCTCGTATTTTGGGTTTCGGCCCGGCTCGGTTTTAATTTGGTTTGGTTTGATTTGGTTTTAAACCCCGTGGAACACCTTAACCTATTCTCCACCCGCATTCCACCACAACCCACCCTCATTTAATCCCACCTAACTTTTTTCTCTCCTCTTTACTTTCATTTATTTTCCTCCATCTTCTTCCTTCCTCCACACAACATCTCCACCATAGGCAAGTGCACCTTGCCACCAAATAAGTACCACATTTTATTTGTCCATTAGCTAGATTAGGCCATAAAGAACAACATTAGAACTTGGCATTTTGTGATTTGGAGTCTCCATTGTTCTAGATCTAAGTTTTAATTATTTTTGGTTTTCCTTGATTTTGATCTATTAAACTTCGATTTTAGCTTGTTTTGAGGCTTCCATGTGGAAGAGAATTCAATTTTACACAAATTAGACCTTTAAAAATCCAAATTTGGTTTTGATTTGGCAAAGTTATGAAGAATTGGATTTTTGTGTTCTTGAGAGTTTCCACTCGGTTTGGAGAAGAAGACCCCCTCCCCCGCTGCGCTGTTTAGCGCCGGGCGGTTTCCCCCGCGCCGCGCTCTTTAGCGTTGGTCGCTGACTGTGTAGTCCTGGCCGTTGCCCGATTGTGCGTGCGTCCCTGCGCCCTCGGCCGCTGCGCCATTGGCCTCTGCGCCATAGGCCCTGCTCCCCCTTCTTCCCCATGCGCCCCTGGCCATGCGCCCTCGGCCGTGCGCCATCGGCCGCTGCGCCATTGGCTTCTGCGCCATCGGCCCTGCTCCCCCTGCTTCCTCCTGCGCACTTGGCCCCTGTGCCAACCGATCTAGCGCAAGCCAGTCCATGCGCCATCTGACCCAGCGCAACCTACACCCTGCGTCATCCATCCCCTGCGCACTTGGCCCCTGCGCCATTTGCCCCCGGCGCACTTGACCCCTGCGCCATCCACCCTCTGCGCAACCCACTTGCCCATGATGTTTTAGTTTTATTTCTTGGACTTGGCTTCTCTCTTGTGGATTGGGTTTTGAGATCTTGTTCCACACAGCACGGCTATCTTGACCCAACACGACCTGGCACGGTTTTTGATGATTTTGCTTATGACTAATACATTTTTCTTGATTCTGTGAAGTATGATTTTAGTACCTCTGATCTTCTTAATAGTGACCCGATGGGGGTACACACTTGACTTGTAACCTATGATTCATGATTTATCTCGGTAACCAGATAACTTGATAGTGGCCGTGGCGGCGCACTCTTGACTCGTAACTTATAACTTGTAACTTGACCTGCCTTGACTCGACTTGATAACTGGTCGAACTTGACTCTTGTAACTTGCTCTGACACCGTGGGTGTTCCTGTTTGCTTGCTTGTGCAATCCACTTGTCTTGTCTTGTATCAAGTCTAGGACGTGACTCTCTGGTTTCCACGGTCAGGGATTCGCACTAAATATGGATTAGGCTAATGACTAAATCAATCTGTAGTCATGGAGAATTTCCAGTCATAGACAATCTCGTTATCTGGGCGCTTTAATTGGACTTGTAGCTTGCCGACGAGTAGAGCACATTTCCAGCACACTGTCATGTGTTGCACCTCTAAGTCACCTAAGGGTATATCGTCTCCTGGACGATGTACCCAACCATACTCTCAACCCGCGAAAGGATAACTGGATGGTCTGCAGGGCTTGGGACTGGAGAATTCTCATTGCATTTTGTTAGTAATTAGGCTTGTGATAACCCTAGTTAGTTAAAGTAGTAAGCCGTAGTAATTGCTTGGCCGCTTGTGAATGTATGGTGTCCAGCCTGGTCTAAGTCTCGTCTAAGTCCCTATACCTGGTACTCCTGTACATGATTGTTTTACTTATCTTAAACAATAAATGGATAGGGACAAGTGCTATTCAGGCGAAGGGTTACAACCCCGGTCCTTGTTTGGTTTACGGGTTGTAATCTGGCTCCCGGAATGGTTCCATGTCCGTAGTCGCTTATTGACCTGCTGTACTTTTATTACCTGTACTTTTCTTCTATTTTCTTATGTTCTGATATGCTGGTTTTGTTCTTATTTCGTTGCCTCCTTTGTGGCACTTGCTCTTTCTGGGGTTTGACCCAGCTGGTTTTGTGTGGCCAGATTTTGGAGCAGCACCCGAGGATCTACCGAACCTCCAGCCCGATGGTGGCGACTAGAAAGAATCCGGGCTACGAGTGGGTTTCTTATTTTGTTTCACTCACTCTATTGTAAAATTATTCTTTTGAGGCGTTTAGCCGACGAGCACCTGTTAGCTCGATGCACATTTACTTACTGTCTGCCTACGGGCTGTAAACATGATTAACAAATCCTAGGGTTGATCATGTATGACTAAACTCTTGCTAGTCCTCGTATTTTGTACGACTAGCTTCATGATCAACTGAATATGTAATATTTGGGACACCTTTTATTGTATATTTGGTGGTCAAACATCTTGTAACTATATTACTTGCTTGAGATTGAGACAATAGGCTTGACTTTAAGAGACCATTGGCTTGTAGTAAACTCTCATATCTAGACAGCCGTGACCGTATAGCAAGGTGGATTCCATTTCAATATACGTAGCTGGCTATGTTCGCCCCCGCTCTCCAGTATTCTGGTTCTGGGGCGTGACAATTGCTTGGATATAATGATGTTATATCTCAAGAAGTTTTAAATCCAACTAGAGAACTATGCTCTGATACCAATTGTAGAATCGATGACACATCTAGAGGAGGGTGAATAGCGTGCAGCAAAAAATATGACCCAATTAAAAACTAAGCAGGTGAAGAAAATATATAAATAAAACTATAGTGCAATGAAGTAAAGCAATAAGCAAGTGGAGGCAAGAAAGCAATATGCAGACACCAAGATTTATACTATTTTTTCTCTGAGAGGACTAGTCCAGTTCGCGAGAACTCTTGCTCGCTATAATCCACTATTTTGAATAGAGATTACACAGCGTGCTTTGCTCCGAAGAACATGCCAACTTTAACACCGTCGTATTTTTATTCGAAGCCCACGAATAAACTTCAAATACCTTTCTGTAGAAAGCTTTTATATGCCAAGCTTGTGCAACTCGAATACTCCTAATCGAAAACCACTGGCACTTAGAAGGATAGGAGTTGTCTTGGAGATTTGAAGATGAAAGCTCTTTTAAGTAGATAGAAAGCTTTGGAATAGATTGAGTTGAGAAGATGAAGAATGAATGAGTGTATAAAAATGGAAAATTCTCCTCTTTTTATAGGATTTTCTAGGATAGAGTTCGGGCAGGACTCGGTAGGTCTAACGTTCATTATTTTGAACGTTGCAGATCCAAAGAAGTAGGAAGATGCAGCTGACCAGGAGTGATCCTATGGGACCGAGTTCGGGCAGAGCTTGGCCTGAGTTTGGCTACTAGGTTTTCAAGATATTTTTGGTTCAGGAATGCTTTCGAATTTTGGTTTGGTTTGGAATCAAAGATAGGTTTGTTTTGGTTAAGGATAAACTTCTAAATGCCAGTGATCCCGACGCACAATTTTCTAGACTCAACAAAGAGAAAAATACAGAATAAAGTATAAAAAATTAGTTGAGACGAAATCTGCGATCTTCTTTTTCTTTTCATATCGAGCTCGGACTTTTAAGTCAATTATCGAAATCGGTTCGACCATGGCTGTATAGGCCAACAACATAGTCAAATTGCACCTTTT
>JANAVB010030185.1:0-17431 GCA_029216955.1 Iris pallida | reverse complement strand
CAACCAAGGACTATATTGCGTATTTTTTTTTCTGGATACTTAAGTTAATGCTTTGATGATATATATATTATATATATAATTATAATATATATAATATATATATTATATAAACTCAAACCGATTAATCCGACTAGTTCTCCGATGAATCCGATTAATTCCTAGCCCCCGCGAACCGACTAGCGATTTTTACAACCTTGCCAAGAACCCCGTAACTTTGATCAAGAATTGTAGAAACTGTCGTTATCCATACTTACAAGTTATATGAAGGACGATACCGATACCGCGAACCTTGCTATTTTGTAACAATCCAGCAGAATTATATGGCCACATATATATTCCAACATCCGGTCAATGTTGCTTTCAACCGTGGCTTAAAGACCAATTGACTGGAATATGATACTTGTGACTGATATGAATATAATTAGTGCTTGTAATTTTTTGTTGTTGAGAGTATTTGTCATTGTTTTAACAGAAACTTCTGTTTTGCTATCAGTATTACTATATACTTGTGTCTAGAAGAGGTTTGTAGCCAAAACAATAGATTAGAAGGGAAGGGAGAAAACCTAAGGCATACTTCTGGTCAATAATATTTAGTGAATCATATCGTGCTTTTTGCTAGGAAGCAGGGACACACCAAACATGGTGCTGTATCCGCATCTGTGTTCTGTCATAAACATATAGGATGCTATATTGGTACTTCAGAACAACACCAGGATACTCCGCAGCTCTCTGCTCGTGTCACAATGTCTGTATTCTGTCATGTCATATTTGCGTCCATGGGAAGTGGATTTTCCTTGGTTTTTTCAACATTATAAGTCGAGATGCATGAACATATTTTCTGCTTCCCAGAGGCATCATGATTGGCTACAGAGGGAAACTTTCAGAAGCTTTGATTGCTGAGAGCAATCTGATTTTTTGCGAGTTATAAGTTGAAGCATTCCCCCATAAACTGGTGTTCTGTGTACATTGTAAGGAGGATTTGTGAATAGCTGAGGTATGGTTCCAGGAATAGTTAGACCATGAAACTTTACTCCAGAAATTCTTAAAGTAATGTTCCAGGAAGAAGTTGGACCATATCAGGAATCCTTCATTCAGATCAACTCACTTTTTTCTGCTCATATTCTTGCTTTGTTCTTTGGTTGAGATCCATTTTAATCACATGGCAGATGCTACCTATAGCGTTTGGTATATATTCATAGAATTAGTGGCAAGAAAGCTAATATTCTTGTCATAAGTTCATTTTACTTCAGCCTTATAATCTTGTCACTGCAATTTCCATTTCTAAGTCTCCCTTGATGTTCTAAACTTGGAAAGTTTAAATGTAGTACATCACTATCTACTTTATAGTAAGTTTTGTCATTGAAATATTCTTGTGGTTATTTCATCACTCTCTCCTTTATCCAAGTTCAGTGAGAACTGCCCTGAGATTGTCCTATTTGTTTGCAGAACAAAGTGCCTGTGCCTCGTGGGTATTTGAAAGAGTTTCTACTATATTTCAATGAAGCTACTCTGTTTCGGTGAAGCTGACATATTTTTCCTCTGTTTCCAGGAACTTGTCGAATCCAAAAGTCAGAGGAGCAATAGTTTTTCATGAACAGGGTCCTCGAAAGTTTGACTATAGCATACGTCTCAATCATACATGGGCTTTCTCTGGCTTCCCTGATGTTAGAACCATCATGGATGTAAATGGGCCATACCTAAACGACCTGGATTTGGGAGTTAATATTATACCAACACTACAATACGGATATAGTGGCTTTTTAACTGTAAGAGTTCTCCTTTTCATGTCTCATAGATTCACCATGCTACAAAAAAAAACATGCACCACATCTACTCTGACATATGAATGTATGTACCTGGGAAATATCCGGGATATTTTGTTTTAAAACAAGATACTTGTCTCGACCTCCTTGTACTTGTTAAGTTAGAGAACATGCTCCTCTGTACACTATCATGTTTCTGATTTTTCTCCCTATTAATCTGGATGGTTAATTTGCAACATTGATACCATTTTCTGTAATGTGGTGTGCGCTGTTTACTATTCTTGCCTTTTATACAATTTTTTTAAACCATTAAGTGTGTGTTATTCATGTTATAGATCAGTTGTTTAATCATTTTGATAATGGATGTATACATTATTTAGTAACAGATAACTTCTGTAGCATATCTTCCTGCCTGGCTCATAAAATTCTTTTTTTCTATTATGGCTGTTGCCTGCTAATGATTTCAAGTAGATCCTTTTGGAACTAATGTGCTTAATTAACTGTCTTCGTATCTACGGCTTCAAAATTTCTGAGTCTAGTGTTCTGACACTTGAATTTCAACTGGTTTATCTTGTTTGAAGACAACTATTTTAAATTCCCCTTGATTTTCACAACTAAATTTCTCAAGGGAAGGGGTAAGAGAATAAATAATACCTGATAAACACTTATATTGGCATTTGAAACAATTTTAGGATCTGTAATTCTTTTTCTTATCAAGGAAGATCCAGAACTTAACTAGCTTTGGAGAATTTCTGAACATATTGTGGAAATCTATTTAAATGTTGTGATCGAGTTTTGGCTTTCGATGTGATCAATGTATTAGTTGCATCCTCTTCATTCATATAAAGTTTATGTCCCTTCTCCATTCTTGCAGCTGCAACAGTTGGTGGATTCATTTATAATACTTCTTGGACAGCAAAGCGTAGATAATATCACCCCTGAGGACAAGGAGGTACTTTTGTCTAATTCGTCCATCAACCTTCGCTCGGCAAAGTTTATTCCTGCAAACATAAGGATCGCCCCTTTTCCAACTCGTGAATACACTGATGATGAATTTCAGTCTATTGTTAAGAGGGTTATGGGAATACTGTAAGTATATCCATTGTTTTGTTTGTGGTTGTGCACCATAGATTTCATTCTCTCTAGTTGAAGTAATTCTCTCTTGTTCTTTCCAAACATCAAGATATTCTAGATCTCACTGCAATTGATATATGCTAGCGGTTATTTTCTGTATTTCTCACAGCTTAGAGGCTTGCATTTCTTTTACAGTGAGCGAACCTTTTCTTTCTGCCACCAGCCCCCTCTTATCTCCCCCTTTGTGCAGGTACATGTGCCTGTACACATACTTGGTATGTGTGCCTGCACATATGCTCTCTCTCTCTCCCCCTCCTCCCCGTGTGTGTGTGCACGTGTATGTAATGTGTGCCTGTGTGCCTGCATGTGTACAGACGTGTGTTATTTTATTTTACATTGTAGCCACACATCTTTTTGATTTTCATTAGGTTTACTACTTAGAAGGTTTCACATGATGTCTTTAATATTTTTTTTTTACCATCTGGAGACTTTCATTAACATTCTTTTGGAATGAATTGGTTCTGGGGGGAGCAGGTACCTATTGGGATTTCTCTACCCGATTTCCCGTCTGATCAGCTTTTCTGTTTATGAAAAGGTATTGGACACACAAGAACTTTAACATTTTGTTGTTCTATATTATTGTTCTAGTCTTTAGTTTACAACTAATTTGGTGACCAAATATTTTAATGCCCAGGAACAAAAGATTAGAGAAGGACTACTCATGATGGGTCTTCAAGATGAGATATTTTACTTGTCTTGGTTTATTACATATTCGTTGCAGGTAACTGCTACTCTTCGGAAACTCTCTCTCTCTCTCTCTCTCTCTCTCTCT
This sequence comes from Iris pallida, assembly GCA_029216955.1. Taxonomy (NCBI): domain Eukaryota; kingdom Viridiplantae; phylum Streptophyta; class Magnoliopsida; order Asparagales; family Iridaceae; genus Iris; species Iris pallida. Next base: position 13,762 of record JANAVB010030185.1, on the reverse strand, counting down.
ACAAACACACACACACACGCACACGCACACGCACACGCACACGTGCGCAAGCACATTCTCTTAAATATCTGAAGAGAAGTACTTAACAAATTATAGAACGTGTTTCTTTATACATTTTGATGTATGCTTCTGTATCTACAATAGTCTGTTTTACTAACAAGACATTTTGAAAATGTAAAAAGTGTTCTTTGATATGGAGGAGATTGCATTCTTCTGCAGACAAACTTTAACCATCCATAGACAACAACAATGGCACTCAATAGGAGTAATGCATCAAAACCCAATGGAGCTATGATCTTTTGCTCAATCCTTATCTGAATATTCTAAGTTTCTTCTTTATGAATATTTACAAGCAACAGAGAAAATAATCTCAATGGGCATGCACTTATCTACAACTTTGAATTAGACACAATTCTTAGCCTCCTCTAGTGTTGACATATGCAAATAGTACTCTTGTGGCCTCGAGTTAAGCTTGAAGACTTTCCGCATGTGAGCAGTAGAACAATAAGGAAACTGTCCTGTAGCGTTAACACTAAAGAGACGCTTTTGTGCTCAGTCCAAGCTTCAAATACATTGCACGTTGAAGCAGTAACAGAACAATCAATGAAATAGTAAAAACAACAATTAACAAACAGGTGGTTGGCAGGTTATCTTTGGCCCTAGATAACACAAATCTAAGATTCTAAGATCAACCAGTACTTCCTTCTAATTATATTCTTTCTAAAGAAAGACTTTTGTCCTCAGTCCAAGCTTCAAAGACACTGCACATTGAAGCATTAAAAGAACAATCAACGAAGAATAGTAAAAAACAATGAACAAACAGGTGGTTGGCAGGTTACTTTGGCCCTAGATAACAAAATCTAACATCAACCATTACTTCCTTCTAATCATATTACCTCTAGTGTTTTGTTTTTGACTCCTTAAAGGATCTAACGTCTTTTTTTACCTATAATAGAGTTAAGAAATATCCAGAGAACTCTTAAGTCTAGCTGCATCCTTAAGCCGACACCTTCTTACTGAAATTTGACCTATTTTTATGATTGCACTTCTACCTGATGTTAAATATTTATGCCTTTCCTAAGGAAATTATGGCTAAGAAGGAGCACGCAACAAAGAGGGAAGACCAATTACTATAAGTTGAGAATTATGGCTAGATTCAGGAGTTACAGATGAAAGCAAGAGAGTTTGCTATAAGGAATTGACTTAAGGTAAAATCCTCTATTGGAATTGCATTCATCTTTGCTGCCAGAGATAGGTCTAAGAGTTGGAGACCACGCTTCTATCATATTGTAAATATGCGGAAAAAACTTATGTAAGCATAAAAACAAAGCCTTATTTGTTACTTGTTATAAAGAATAATGTTGTTTATTTGTGAGATGTCCAGCCATTTCCCCACTATTTTACACTTATCCATTCTTGATTTCACATCCTGCTGACCCCTGGATGTAAATGTTGGCCCTTCTCCACATTGTGGCTTATTTTCATCTTTATTATACATCCGTATACAATCTAACTTGTTTTTTTCTCCGTAGTCCTCTTTTTGCATCTCATAAGTTCTTTATTCATCAAAAACTCCTCCCAAATTTACTTTGCAAACAGATCAAACTTTTCAATATTGCGTCACCCCCTTGTGGTTTTGTAGAACCTTAATATCCCCAAATCCTATCCATACTATACTTGTATGGAAGTCAACTCTTAACTAGGATTGCTAACAGTAGATGCTCAAGATAACCAGCCAGAAGTGGGTCTATGTTCTAATGTAGTGTAAGTAGGATTAGTGACCACTTGAAGGTTCTCGTTGAATAGAAGTATATTTTGTACTGATCCATGTCGCAGTGTAACATTGGGCAGTATTCTTTAAACTACTTAGTGGTATCGGACTTTTGAAATACTTCATTTAGAGTAACTTTAATAATACTATTAATAGTCTAAAGAAATAGTACGAAGGTGTTTCACGGACGCCAATATAGTCCACTTTAGACCACATATTTTTAATATCTTCAGAAGTAGAATAGTTCAATGACTGTTGTCTTTCACAGTGTTGATATAAATAAGTTATCCTTCTATTGTTCAATAAACATCTACTTAATGGGTGGCTAGCACAATCACATTTCATATTTTCTTACTCTTTTCAATTTCTAGTGCCATAGAAGCTTCAGGAAATCCTTATTTAAGATAGATAATTACCAAAAAAAGAAGAAGATAAAAAAGATCCAGTGGATAACTAAGAGTTTGGCCCACTGGTAAAGGATATAAGGCTGATTAAAGGACTGAACTCATTTGGTGTCACTGCCAGTCATGTTTACTACCTTAGGCTTGATCTCATTGATTGTCAGCTCTTCAAGTAAGTTTGGGATTAGCTATATAGTTGCACTCAGAATGTTCAGTAACTGTAATATGAGCAAAGCCAGAAATTTCTTGCACACGTCTTTTATCATGGAACAAACTGAAGGCAACTCTAGAGAGGGGTGAATAGAGTGCAACAGTAATATCCAAAAAGTAAATTATCAACTAAAAAATCGGCAAGCAAGTAGGAAAGTAATCAAAGTCAATAAGTCACAAACGCAAACACCGCGATGTATGCTGGTGTTGGAAGGTAATCCAGTCCCAGAGACACTTGTCCGATATTAATCCACTATTTGTGAAATAGCAGTACACCACGAGCTTTGTTCCGAAGTGCTCGCCGACTTCTTACAACCATGTGCTTTGATCCGAAGGACACGCCGACTTTAAACACTTTGAAAGAAAGTAACTTGAAAGCCAAGCTTTACAACTCTAGCAGACTTCTAATTGGAACCGCGTTGGCACTAAAAGCATGGCGAGTTGATATTTGGAAATGGGAAGATTGAATAGCTTTGAATAGGCAAGTGAAAGAATGAGTGATCGAGTGAATAACAATGGGAGATCCAATACCTATTTATAGTTTTTCAAACTAGGCTCTGGGGATCGAATTCGGCCAGAATTCGGTACCCTAACGTTCAAAAATTCGAACATTAGTGACCAGTTTGTCATGAAGAACGAACAACACTGAAAATGGGTCCAGGGGACTGAATTCGGCCCAAGTTCGGTTGGCCTTGTTCCAGAACAATTTGGGTTTTGTCAGGTTCATTTTTGTGGACTAGGATTTGGTTTAGGGATTTGTGTTTCCTAGTGCCAACACGACCCAATGTAAAATTGATCCTAATAAAAGAAACAAGAAATACATAAATAAAATAAAATATACAATGACGACCAAGAGGCCAATTCCTGAGTTGCAACCATCGAGCTTGCGTTTAATCTTCATGTCTTCATGTGCTGCTTTCATTTGACTACTTTGTACTAAGTCATATTGAGACGTGGTTGGTCGAATATCAAAATCAGGTTGGTCATCGACTTGTTGTGCCAACACAAACCTGGAACCAAAACCCAAAGGCCACTTCAAAGATACTATTTTAATCTAAATAATGGTTTAAAGCAGGAATTCTTCGGTGCTGTTATCAACTTGTATTTGATATGAACTTCAGCATGTTAATATAAGCCCACCATAAATCGTCTAACTATGTCCTTTTTCCTGTCCAAGAAGTACAAAGAATGTTTAGACAACTTGTCACCTACATATGTACATGACAATCAATGATTATAATGAATAAATGAAAAAAGAATGGAAGTTATTGATTATTATGAGTGACAAGGACATGGAATGTACATCTTCTAGCCAATACTTAAATTGACTAACTGTATTAGTTTTGTGAACACGTGTTTTCTTTCTTTCTTCTTAATACACTTCCATTAAATAGCCATTCTTTTTGCTTGCTTTCATGTGAGTAATCTATTTGTTATTTTGATACATTTTTTTCCTTCAATTTTTTCAGTCTTTTTCTATTATATATAATCATGTTTTCTCTTTAAGGTATAACATGACATTTTTTCTTTCTTAATATATTGTCCTGTATTTATTTCTGATTCTCATGGATCATTTGGTTTACTTATGCAGTTTGCAGTATCTTCTGCAATCATTACTGCATGCACAATGAGCAGTCTTTTCTTGTATAGTGACAAGACACTGGTCTTTGCCTACTTCTTTGTATTTGCTTTAAGTGCAATGATGCTTTCTTTTTTGATATCTACATTCTTCTCAAGAGCAAAGACAGCTGTGGCAGTAGGGACTCTTTCTTTCTTGGGAGCCTTCTTTCCTTATTACTCTGTCAATGACTCTGCGGTCCCTATGTTAGTATTTTCCTGCATCTTTTGGTTTATTTCTGAAAAATGGTTCAATACTATTCTATATTCTTGTGAAAGTATTTTAACGATCCTAGATTCCAGGATTTGGAAGGTTTTAGCTTCTCTGCTATCACCTACTGCCTTCGCTCTTGGCACAATTAATTTTGCTGACTACGAACGTGCTCATGTTGGAGTTCGTTGGACGAATATCTGGCAGGTTACCAGTCTCGTAAATTCTGTAATCTTGCTCCCTTTCTATGGTTCATATATTATTTAACTTGAATGTGAAATGACAGGCTTCATCTGGGGTTAATTTTTTGGTTTGCCTACTGATGATGATGCTTGATGCAGTTTTGTACTGTACCTTGGGGCTATATTTTGACAAGGTAGTTTTATTAACTGCTATTTGTAGCTTATACATTATCAAGCAGTTAGTTATGTAGGTTTTAATGGAATAATTTCAAACAATCAATATGTATGCTTCAATTTGAATAAACATCAGGGTGCTGCAGATACTGTTCTGAATGTTCTTAGTAATAGTTTTTCTTCTTTATTAACTGTGATACAAATCCTTTATGTTAATCATTTTATGTTTGTTAGATAAATATAAAACCCTTAATCCTAACTACAACTCTAGAATTTTGTTTCAACGGCATGAACTTTAATATGGTACCAGAGCAACCCATGTTCGAATCCTCTGGCTTTCATTTTTAGTAGATTTTATTAAATGATATACTTTTACATGATTCCGGCTCTCTGCCCAAAATAGGCCTTCGACCTTCGGCAGCATGTTAGAATATTTATATAACCCTTAACCCTTACTACATCTCTAGAGTTTTGGGGTAGTGGCAAGGACTTTAATAGTGTTCTTATATTTTTGGAATTTTCTTCTTCTGTAAAATTACAGTCCATAGTTGCTCAATGTGGAAGTTCAGAGTTTGCTACTATGTAAAATATTCTTAAAGTCGGATGATACTTTATGTGCCAACAATAGTGGAAATATCATCTTCATCCAAAAATTTGAATGCTTCTTACATTCAGCTTTGTTAGGACCAAATAAGCATTATTGGTAGTTCGATTGGTTTCAGACTCTTCTAATGAGTATGAGTATGGAAGGTTTTGGTAGTTTCGTCGTTTTCCAATCAGAGTTTCTGGGTTATTGATTTCTTTCTACAACAACAACAAAGCCTTTATCCAAATTTTTTTGTGATCAAGTGTTTGAATCATTTTCTTCCATTCAACTTCTGTTAAGGGTCATGTCCTCTGTAACATTGACAAAAATTTAACTACTCCATGTTCATTTCGGCCTGCCTATAGTCCTAGCGGCTTTTTAACTACTATCTTATCGGTCCTTACGGGAGCTTCTATTGTTGTATTGCGCACATGACCAAAACCACCTAAGACGTTTTTTTCTCTTTTCTCAATTGGTGACCTCTATCTTCCTATGAATACACTCATTTCTTACCCTATCTTTTAATCTATTGCCACTAGTCCATTTTAGCATTCTCATTTTTGCTACACTTGGACATGTTTCTTAATTGCACAATACTTCATCTAAAAAGCATGAATGGTCTTATAATTATCTTATAGATTTTTTTCAAATTCAAAGGTATCTTCCGATCACAAAGTACTCCATAAGTACTCCTCCATTTCAACCATCCTCTTATAATTTTGTGCATGGCAACCTTGTAAATCTTCTCGTCGTGATGAATGATTGATCCTAAATATCGAGACCTATCACTTCTAGGTATTTCTTTTCCATCCATATGTACTCCTCTATTTTTTCGTCTTTTGGTTGAACTTACATTTGATATACTCCATTTTTGTCCTACCAATTTAAAACCCTTTAGTTTCCAAAGTTTTTCTGCACACTTCTATTTTAGCATATAGTCTTTCTCTACTTTGATCGACCAATACAATATCATCGGTAAATATAATACACCATGGAACCTCCTCATGGATATGTCTGGTAATTTCATCCATAAAAGGTAGGGGTAAGGATTTAACATTAATTCTTTCTTTAAGCCAACGATAGTAGGAAATGGTTTACTATTTCCTCCATTGGTCTGCAGGGTCGTCGTAACTTCATCGTACATCTCTCTAATAGTCTCAATATCTGAGCCCACACGTTATCCCCATGAACTTTATCATAAGCTTTCTCGAAGTTAAAAAAAGCCATATGCAAATCTCTTTTTTCTTCTCTAGTTTTTCTTATTAATCTTCTTTAGTTTCCTTTCTTAACCTTAACTCATTTACTCTCTCCCGTAGCTTCATGGTATAGCTCGTAAGCTCTCGATAGTTTTTACAACTTTGTATCCCTTTCTTATATGTAGGTACTGTAATACTATTATTAGTTCTATATTCATCAGACATCTTCTTAGTCTTTAGAATTTTGTTGAATAAATTAGTAAGCCATATCATTCTTTTATCACCTAAATATCTCCAAATTCGATAGGAATATCATCATGTACTACCACTTTTCCATATTTCATTTTAAAGATTTAATTTCATGACAATAGCTTACGTCCTATTGCTAACTAGCTCTGAAAGCTCTTCTAAGTGGTGGTTGTAAAATAACTTCACCTCTCAGTAACATTATGTTCTCTTAGTAGTACCTTTTGATTTTCACTCAATATACATTTGATATTACCTAGCTCTACTCTCTTTCCCTAGTAAAATATCTTTAGAAAAAAAATATATCTTTGGCTAATTTGCAACTAAATACCTTGAACTGTTATATTTTTGCAACTGAATACTCTTGACTTTTTATATTAGCAACGAAATACCCTGAGCTATTGGGCTGTTTCCAAGTTGCTACCTTCCTATAATTGACCATCCGTTAATTTGTATTTTTAAGACCTTTTTGCCCATTATAGTAGTAATATATGTTGCCATATTGCGATTGTAAGATTTGCTTGATTATTGTACTATATCGTGTATCTAAGAAAAAGAAACATGTCACATTGATAAATACATTGAAAAATTAATAAAACATATTAGGATAAGTTCGACATGTTAAGCAAACAACAAAGATTATCATTAAGCATCTTAAGTGGCAATCATTATAAAGTTGATAACTCAATCTAACCAAAACACAAGTTAAACAACCGTCATAAGTTCTTAACACTAATACATTTATCCACTAAACACCATAAGGTCAATAACGGAAACAATGGTCAATGAAACACCCAAAATAAGGGGACAAAATCAAAAAACAAAGTAGAAGAAAATTTCAATAAATATACACAAAAAATAGAAAAGCTAAATAATTGATTTCTTATTTAATCAAAGTATATCTTTTGTTGATTCTCGTATTTGAGAATTGGGGTTTAGTCATTATCTTAGGTCGTTGGTTTTCAATGATTGACATTTTCGTGTTTTATCATGTGGTATTAAAGCTTCAAGCGTGTCGTGGGGCATGATGGGAATCAACGACGACGACGACCACCTTTTTCCTAACGAAGTGCAAGGGGTCGAGGCCTCTTTGGACGGTCCGTCGCATCAAAGCCTCTATGTGGATATTGAATCTACACGTCCAATAAGTTGAGTGGATAGTAGCTTTCCAAGAACCATTGAGGAAATCGGTTTCAATCCAAAAACGACATCATGGATAAGCAACACCAGGGACTTCTCGATAGATGGTTACACATTAACACCAGGTATCGTACATGGAGGACTTGTAGATTCGTTAGTGAGAGCAAGGATATGTACGATGATCTCGTCAGAAAGGGTTGTGATGACGATCGTTGTGGTGATGTACCGATTGACCGAGAATGCTTTTGCGGTTGGGACGAAGGCGATTGGAGCGTCGTAGTTCAGCTCGACGACGATGTCTCTTATCAACGTGGTGGTCACAGGAAGGAATCCAGAAAGGAAGAGGTATCCTATGGCGTGTCGATGAAGATCGTGCTAACACCCAAGCACGATGATTCCGTGCAAATACCAACATGTTCTGAACCCGTTGAACCATCAACGACATAATATTTGGGTCATGATTGATGGCAGCCAAATAAACCTCATCAATAGCTAAACAAACCCCATCAGTAGCCAAATAAACCTCATCAGTCAACGGTTGGTCGAAGATGCAAGGTTGGCGTTGAAGAAACACCTGAACCCCTACTCCATTGGAAGGGTCAGGAAGCCCCGAGCGATTGGGTGACCTAGGATGATCCAATGATGCTGAATTCCTTTCTTCATTGGCACCTCTAGAGATGAGATCTACTATGATATGGTAGACGGACTTGACCTCTGTCATATGAGAGGCCATGGAAAATTCGATGTTGGCACGAAGTACGATGGGTGCGACAACGTGTATCGTCTGGTGAAGGATAGGGTCAAGTACAAATTTACACCTTTGCAGAAAATACTTGAACCAAATCTTTACAATAGGAGAAGACTTCTCCATCATTGACGATCTTCACGAAGGAAGCATACTTCAAGGAGGCAAATAAGGTGCATGATTTGGTAGAGAGTTGAAGATTGGAGACCTAAGAGTCAATGGAGGGGGAGCAAGTTCAACAAAGGTACGATCAGTTCTCGACAAGTTTTATGACGTTCTTTCAGAGAAGTTTCCTAAAGGACTACCAACCATGTGTGATATCCAACACAATATCATTCTTATTTCCGGAGTAGATTTACCGAGCTTGCGACATTACCGCATGAGTCCATGAATGTACAAGATTCTTAAAAAAATGGCGGGAGACTTGATGCGAAAGGGGCACTTGAAGAAAGTTGTGAACATGACGGAGAAGACCACGACAAGAAAGAATTAGCGGACCAAGCCCATGGAGTTCACGAGGGGCTGGTGCGAGATATAACAAGTTGCTACATAAATTCCTGTACCAAAAATGTTGGTGCAAACTTATCAACGTCAGTGGTGATGTCATGGCGTACTTTCAGAGGGAGGTGTTATTGTATCGACTGGACAATACAGTGAGCTTTAACTGACGACATTTGGGCAGTCAAGGTATTGAGGAAGCATTTGAGTCTTATTGATTTCTCGTGTTCGAGGAAACATATAGCTACGTAAAAGACAATATGTATGTTGATATTATTGATTTGTCATGTTTGAGAATTGGGATTTTAGTCCTAGTTATCTTGGGTCATTGGTTTTTAGTGATTGACATTTTTTGTGCTCTGTCAATAGCATTGGAGTCTTTTTCTATGTTCCACCTTCCTTTACCATTTTATCCTTAAATAGTACTAAGTTTTTCCTTTGAAGTTCCACCATCTAGTTCTTAGCCTCTTGTTTATTCTAGTCTTTTTCTTCCATTTCCTGATACTAATATCTAACACCACCAATCTATGTTGCTTGGTTATGCTCTCTCTTGGTATAACTTTTTAATCTATATATTCTAGACTATTGACTTTCCTAGTAAAAGGCTAATCTAGCTGGCTGATATTGGATCCACGCTTGAAGTAATAATAAGCAATTAAAAAGAGTAATTTTGAAGTTCATTCAAAACTAGAATGGGAATAATATTGAAGTTAGTGGTTTCTAAAAGCCAATAATAATAATAAGCTATCAAAAAAGTAGAATGATATTTGATAAGTCCAAGTATAATCTTATGCATTTTATTCTCATTAGTTTTGAATGGGAATTAACTTCAATATTGCTTAATCTTCACCCACAGTTGATATTGATGTTTATTTTACTTGCTTTTAGGTAACCCCACAATTGATAGTTTTGGATGGAATAATGTTAAGATGGATGCATTTTATAAATTTATAGATTTATAGTAATTGTTACAGTTCGTCGTTTAAGTAATCTTATTGACATAAAACAACATGTTATCTTCGACACAAGCTGATTATTGTGTTGACACTTTATTTCCGTAGTCTTTTTTCTGTTCTTTTTCTTTGCTAACTTTAGCTGGAAAGAGAGCTCCAATTTCGGCATCGACCAGTATCAGCTTGTGGGGTGTGTCAAAAAAGATGCAATTCAATATTAACAATAAGTATTAGTATTGGCTGATACCGCAAACCTTGATTGGGATACTCCCTTCTATAATTTTAAAAACTACTGACATGCTTATTATCTTTGCTATAAATGTTCCCCTCAAAAAGAAAATAGAACATGCTAGTTCCTTTATGCCATAAACTTATAGTGTTTCTTAGTAATTAATACATCATACACAACTGCCTATGAAGTTAATGGATTTGCTAAGATAACTTCTCAAGTAGGGGAATGAGGAAGGTGACAAAATTGAAATTGCATCGTTTCCAATTGTAGTTACATGCATACAGGACTAGTTGAGGATGGATCATCATAACTGTATTGTAATTTACTAAATTAGATTTCTTGGTCAAGCATCCGGCATGATGTTACAGAGAAGATCCACTTCTGTTTTTCTATCAACAACAATAGCAAAGCCTTCTATCCAAAATAAATAGGAATGTGAATAAACAAAACTGAGTAGTTTCTGCAACCTAGCTGGAGGCAGTGTTATCGGCAAAGAAACAACTCCATAATGAAATGAATCAATAAGAAATAGGGAGGTGTCCGACTCTTAAGACATAATGTAGAATGTAGACCGTGTTTTGCTCTTAACTGGATAGTCTGATTCATTTGTTGTGATTTATGCGTAGATAATATCAATTAAAATACAAATTCACTTTTAAAATGGATGAGTATTTATCAAGATGGTTATCTGATGACAATGTAATAGACTTGTATGAATGGTTAAACTTGATAGAGATTTTTTTATTAACATCATAAGTTGCATCGGTTACATTTGGGGGCTTGCAGGCATGCTAGATTCTAGTGTTGTAATTTAGAAAACTGCAATTATATTCCAAATCAGCATTTCTTCTTTGTGAATACGATGTGTGTGATAGGTTGCTAGGTTCCATGCCACATATGATCTATTTGAACTCATAAACATTTCAAGTTTTGTATCCCTAGTTCCATTGTGGTATACAGTTTTCATCACATATTTAAAGTTGAACTTCTTCCCTTCTCAATAGGTTCTTTCTAAAGACAATGGGGTTCACTATCCTTGGTACTTCATGTTCACCAAGATTTTCTGTGGGAGGAAGGATGTGTCCCACAATAGTGCTGAGAGCCTAGAAAATAATGTTTATGGTGAAGTATCCACAAACAAGATCCATTCTTCTGTTGATGGTGCCTTTGAACATGCCTTCGAAGCAATAAGCTTTGATATGAAACAACAAGAACTTGAAGGCCGGTATGTATTACAATAATTTATAAAATGTGTAAAATATTCTGAATATCTGACTAAGGTTAATATTTTTTTTATTCTTAGATGTATTCAGTTCAGGAATCTGCATAAAGTTTTTATGAGTAAGAAGGGAAAATGCACTGCTGTCAACTCCCTCAATCTCACACTCTATGAAAACCAGATTCTTGCTCTTCTAGGTATTGCTTCTCTTTATCTTGTAAAACTTCTGCATCAGAATCGACTTTTGAACACCCTAGATACATACATATAGTTGCCCGTGACATAAATGATATTTGAATAAAGCTTTAGAATTTAACACAAGATCTGTTCTCAAGACTAAGTGATAACAATCAAAAGAGGACATATGCTCGTGATAGTAAGTTAGAAGTGACGTGTCTTATGGAAAACAACTCGGGTTAGATGAAGTATATAGCACACACATGAGCTTGGGCTAATGTGGCAGATCAATTGAGAAACTTTGCCCTTCACTGGTGAGAAAGAAGGAGGTGGCTTATGTTTAACCCTGCTAGCAGTCCTAATTATGCTTCCACGAAGACTAAATCCCATTGGTAGTTGTCATCTTATGGTACCACTTTGTAAATTCACGCTGCATTCACATTGTTCATATGTTACTTAAGGCTTGTTATCCACTTGATGAAATAAATTTCTTCCTTCGCGTCATTTCCTATATTATCAATGTGAGCAGTATCGATGCTGAAACACTGGCTTCACACCCTTTTTATGAGTATCAGTTTCAAAAATTTCAGATTGAGTTGCAAAGTTGTTGGTTTCAAAAAGCTAAGAGGTATTAATAAATTTATGCATAATCTTATTATTGAAAGTGGAGGCTATATTGTGAAAATCAAAATTTATTATGGCTATTCTCCTATATTTATAGGAAATACGAAACATATAACATTACATCGTTAACCCTAACTAGAAATGAAAATACACAAAATAATAAATACAGAAAATAAAGATAAATCATTTATTCTTCAACATGCTCCCGCAAGCTGGAATTTGGTAAAAGCAAGTACGCTTGACGAGGGAGAAACTGGAGATAATCCGAAAAAGGAGGGCGGGGCTTTGACACCGAAGACATTTCGGAAGTAAACTGAAAAAAAAATCATCAGATGAAGGTTGGGGCTCCAAAAACGAAAAAAATTCCATAATAATCCATATAGTGGTGCTTCACAACTAAGAAAATCTCTGTTCATCTGAAGTAGGTCGGGGCTCCGAAAAAGAAAAATTCCGGAAAATAATATTCAAAGTAGGTTGGGGCTCCAAAATGAGAAATTCCGAAAGAAATATTCAATATGTACGTGGGCTCCGAAAGATGAGAAATTGTAAAAGAAAACATCAAAATACGTTAGGGCTATCGAAGAAATCCCTAAAGAGACACGAGACTTCACTTACCGAAAATAAATTCCATAAGAAATCATTTCAACAAACAATCTCGATATAGTTGAGGCTTCACAACTGAAAAAATTTCTAAGAAAGATAAAAATAATCAAAACATCTGTGCTCGAAGTAGCCGATAAGAGACCACAAACATCGCCAAAGAGGAATCTATATAGGCGAATAAGAGAAGAATATATCCTAAGAAGAGAACCTAGGACTCTCATATCATGTTGAAAGCGCATTCTATAATTTGAATAAAATGACATCAAATTTTAATATTTTATTAGGACTCTTGGCCAATATTATAGAAAATACCAAGTATAATAAATTACATTATTAACCATAACTAGAAATGGAAAATACATAAAATATTAAATGCATAAAAATAAGATAAATAATTTGTCTTTCAAGACTTATGTTTTATTTGTTCTCATTAGTTCTAAATAGAATAGTGTTCAGAACTGCTGAAACGCTCACTGCAACAGAAATTTTGTTTTTATACTTGTTTTTGGACAAAGTACCTGCATAATAAATAAATATTTGTAAAAGGAATAATATTAAGATGTATGGATGTTGTTGATTTATAAATAAACAACTTGCCAATTTGTGTAGCCTTTTACTATAATCCTAAACTACATTTATCTTTTGCTTAGTGCATTACTTCTTATTGATTATTGATTGGAAGGTACAAGGATCAAAATTTATTTAGGTAGTTATAGGTGTATAAAAACTAAAATGTAAATAGCTTTTAGGTAGACTTACAAATGTGAAAGAAAATGGACCTACAGTTAGGGGAGAAGACATAATTTCACATATCCAGGTGCGGTACCAAAAATCAGAATTTGGACGTGTGGGTGTGCGTGTTTTGGGGGGGGGATAGTCCTACACACTCTTAGACATATTGGACCTACTTAAGGCATGTATTTGGCTGTTGGACCTGGGTCCCATCCAGCCCACCCTTGTCTCCGCACTGCCCCTAT